>JACEFZ010023957.1:0-32759 GCA_014155875.1 Cepaea nemoralis
ATTGTCGTATGTTTTGCTCGGTATACAGGATTTTATATTTTAAAGTTAGCCTATTGAGTTCAAAACCAGACGGGTAGGGTTCTAACATGGGTTCTTATCTATATTCTTAGATGTAATAACGCAGTGATGACTAAGTTATCATTATACATCTGACAGCGACGTAACCGACATATTTGGAATAGTAGCATTTCACCCCATTATGGTGGAACCTCACATGAACGTCCCGCTGCTATATTCCACCTCAGTGATGGCTTTATTTTCCTCTAACTTTAGCGTGATTGCGCTATTACAGCTATTATCCTACCAATATTGGCGCTATAAAGTGTTGTGTCAAAGGTGGACTTGTGTTTACTTTATTTGTTTTTAAATTTCTTCTTCTATAGTTTACATTTACTTTTGTGTCATTTTTGTTTCTACGTTGGGTTTACTGTACTTAAGCATTATTGTATTGCTTGCTCGTAAGTCATACATTATTATAGAGCAGCTTTCCACTTTCTCCGTTGTTTTACAATTACTATAGCGTTAATGTAATACTTACTAAAGGGTTTAACGTTTATTGTAGCGTTATTGTACTACTTTCTGGGTGGTTTTACATTGGTTTTAGCATTATTGCAGTACTTTGTAGTTAATTTTAAATATGTTTTACTGTCATATTATTACTACTTCCCTGTCAAAGTTTTGACATGAACCGTAACAGTATAGTTCAGTAGTGTTAATTTACCTTTACTTTATGGTTAAACTATAACGTCGTAGGTCGAACTAAAAGAAATAGAATGTAAGAGTAAAGCCATCAAGATCTAATGTTTATTAGAGATCAGGTCTTAACTGTATCTTAATGTCATAGAGAAGTGGTTCTCAACCAGTGGGGAATCACGGTTTATGCAGACGTGTATACTTTTTCTAGTATGTGTTATTAAATTTAGCTTCCATTGCAAGGATAACGCACAAATGCGCGACAACGCAGCAAGGGGTCCAACTATTCCTACAAATAAGTAGGGTCGGATGCTCACATGTCCTTAGAGTCGGATATTGCTGTCAACGGCACGGGAACATATGCATGGGTAGAAGTGTAAGTCAAATGGAAGAACGCTAAATAACGTTAAATGTATTATTTTCCTCCCCACCTGTTATCAAAGAAACACGAGGATTGTGGTGCACAGCTCTCCTTCCCATCAACAAGCTTGGAAACCAGGCGGATGTCTAAGGTCGGTAACAGAACACAAGGTCTCTAAAATTGTGAGCAGGTCATGATTTAACGCTGCACATAGATTGCTGGACCTTAGACCGAGCTTGGTAATGTTTCCTCCTCGAGATTTCGGCATCCGTATGTCAACAGATTCGAACTCCATGCCCAGAGTGAGAAAAATCAACCGTATTGTTTCATGTTGCCATAGCAAGGCCGCCAATCCATAAACATTTTATTTTGCATATCCTATTTACAGGACGTCGATGTTAACACCACCACTGATATTGTTGATGTCTTGGCAAGTTTACTTTCAGTAGTTTGCCATTACTTTCTGAACGACCGGCTCCCATACCAACACGTTAAAACCTATCGCGACACGGTCTGCTGCCACATCGGTCGCAGTTGTGTTTCGAACGCAGGTACGAATCCATATATAGCTTTTCAAAAACACACACAAGGTCAGTTTGAAGGTCTCTATGTAGTTCAGAGCTACCGTATGACAGTAGACGGTACTACCTGCTTTCTGTCAGCGCCGAATGTTGGGCGGCGCTTACCAAACCCGACACCCCACATTGTGCCAACGGCTTCGGGCGGAAGAGCGCAATTGGGAGGGTATTAGCCTTATCCTGGTGCGAGGAAATGCAACCCAAAGACAAAATAAGTCATGGCAGGGCAGACCAGGCCCTAAGCCTTGGTTGGCAGCTGGTCTAGGATCGAAGCTCCGACAGGCGGACAGTTAGAGCATTGCTTTGCTGATCCGGCAGCTTCTGCAGCTTGTCTTGTTCCAGATTATAGGTGTCAACTTTCCTCTGGAGTGAACTAGGCAGGCCGAGAGAGGGATCATGCTGCATGGGCAACACATGGTTTCCTTATTTTAGCCCAGGCTTTGTGCTATGGAGAAGCAATAACTCCATCCCTGGTCTTAACCGGTCTCGGAATCAAAGCGAGAGGCAACTGTTACGGGTTATAAGTCCTTGTCAGTTGGTGTAGACATGGGGCGCCACGCGTTGGCTCTGACGGTGGGAGACACCTACAGGTGTCACTGATTAGCTACCGCCCGTCTCAAGCTGGGCAGCCCCCAGCCAATTGGGTGCTGATCCGCCACAGCCTGCTTGCTTCAATGGGTGCTTGGGGCTAGGACAAAATCTGAATCGCAAGCTGTAAAACCAATGCACCAGGTACTAATAAAAAGAATAGAAACCTCAAGCTACGGCTTGCAACCTGGAACGTGAGAACCATGTGTCCAGGATTTTCCACTGACTTGACAAATATTTACGATGTGAGAAAAACGGCTGTGATTGATGCTGAACTCGATCGTCTTAACATTGATATTGCTGGCCTGCAGGAGACTCGCCTCGCTGAGGAAGGGTCACTCAGGGAAAACAATTACACCTTTTTTTGGAAGGGATGAGGGCAGGCAGAAAAAAGGCATCATGGTGTGGGCTTTGCAGTGAAGAATTCGCTACTGGGAATGATTGATATCCCAGCTGGAGGTAATGAAAGATTATTATCACTGCGCTTGGCAACCTCCTGTGGATTTGCCACCATTCTCACTGCATATGCACCGACACTCGCTTCCTCTGATGATGTGAAGGATATGTTCTATGAGCAGCTAGACTCTGCGATCAAGGCAGTTCCAAAATCCGACTACATTTATATGCTCGGTGATTTCAATGCTCGTGTGGGCAAGGACTCGAGTTCATGGCCAGTGTGCCTTGGAAAATACAACATCGGTCGCATGAATGATAATGGGCAAAGGCTGCTGGAGCATTGCACTAGAAATGACCTATGTATTACAAACTCCTATTTTAAAACAAAAGAGATGCATAAGGTCACATGGAAACATCCAAGATCCGGCCATTGGCATCAGCTGGACTTCATTATCACACGGAGACAACATCTGAACCATACATCATTAACTCGAAGTTACCACAGTGCTGACTGTGATACAGATCATTCTTTGGTTGTTGCAAGGGTTAGACTGAGACCAAAGAGAATCTACACAGCTAAACACAAGTCTAGCCCCAGGATTAATATTACTAACACTCACGATCCTGGAAAGTGCTTTGAATTTCAACAGCAACTTGAAGACGCTTTCAATGATACATCAGAAAATTGTATAGTAAATGATAAATGGAGTAAACTTAAGGAAACTATTTATAAAACAGCGGTAGGGGTTTACGGCACTGTGGATCATAAGAGGCAGGACTGGTTTGCGGCAAACAGCCAGATACTGCAGCCCTTGATTGATAAAAAGAAGATAGCTCTCTTAAGAAACAAGGAAAGACCAACAGCGTAACACTCTGAGTGAGCTGAAGCAAGCAAGGAAGGATGTACAAAAGGCTGCCAGGCAGTGTGCGAATGACTATTGGATCAAGTTATGTGAGTCCATTCAAATCGCAAGTGATAAGGGAAACATCAGAAGCATGTATGAAGGGATAAAGAAAGCCTGTGGTCCAATGATCAAAAGAAGTGCACCGCTGAAAACCTTGACTGGAGAAATCATCACTGATAAGAAACAGCAGATGGATAGATGGGTCGAGCACTATTTAGAGCTTTACTCAAGTGAGACCAAGCTAGCGGATGATGCCCTCAACGCCATAGAGGCCCTGCCAACTCTTGACCACCTGGACACACTTCCCACTATAACAGAAGTTAAGTGTGCTATAAATGAGCTTGCATCTGGCAAGGCTCCAGGTAAGGATGGGATTCCAATAGAGGTGATCAGGAGTGGGCAAGACACACTCGCTCTACAGATCCACCAGCTAATAGAGCTATGCTGGCGAGAAGGACAAGTCCCACAGGATTTCAAAGATTCAAACATCATAACGCTGTACAAGAACAATGGAGATCGGAGCGACTGTAACAACTATAGGGGTATCTCACTTCTGTGTATTGTTGGGAAAGTATTTGCCAGAACTGTCCTGCACAGACTTCAAGTCCTGGGAGATCAAGTCTACCCCGAATCACAGTGTGGCTTCCGTCAGAACCGGTCTACCATTGATATGATATTCTCATTGCGACAGATGCAAGAAAAATGCCGGGAACAAAATCAGCCACTGTTTATTGCCTTCATCGACCTCACAAAGGCATTCGATTTGGTCAGTCGTGAGGGTCTGTTCAAAGCACTAAAGAAGATTGGCTGCCCACCAACTCTTCTGTCCATTGTGGAATCGTTCCACACAGGCATGAAGGGTATAATCAAGTTTGATGGCTCAACTTCAGAAGAGTTTGAAATCAAGAGTGGAGTTAAGCAAGGCTGTGTGCTAGCCCCCACCCTCTTTGGGATATACTTTTCACTTCTACTGAAATATGCCTTTCGTGATCAGGATGATGGTATATACATTCACTCACGCTCAGATGGTGGCCTCTATAATGCTCAGAGATTGAAGGCCAAGACCAAAATTAGCAGGGTACTAATCAGAGAGTTGCTTTTTGCGGATGATGCTGCGATTACGACCCACTCTGAGGAAGAATTACAACATCTACTATCTGCATTCTCCAATGCTTGTTCTGAATTTGGTTTAACAATTAACAAAAGAAGACACAGATTATGCCACAAGGTGCACATGGTGTACCATCAATCTTTATTGACGACGCCGAACTGGAGATAGTAGACCATTTTACATATCTAGGATCAGAGGTAAATAGCAAATTATCCCTCGATCAGGAAATCAACATCAGGATTGGCAAGGCAGCAACAACAATGAACATGTTAGCAAAAAGAGTCTGGGAGAACAGGAAGCTTACTGCCAAAACAAAAGTCCTCGTCTACCAAGCCTGTGTCCTTAGTACTCTTCTTTATGGCAGTGAAACCTGGACAACTTACTCACGCCAAGAGAAACGTTTAAACAGCTTTCATATGCGGTGTCTGCGAAGAATACTTGGTATTAAGTGGCAAGACAAAATCACAAATACTGAAGTATTGGAAAGATCAGGTTGTGTGACGGTGTATTCCATGCTCAGTCTTCGTAGACTTAGATGGATAGGACACGTTAGGAGGATGGATGATGGTAGAATACCAAAGGACATCTTTTTTGGTGAATTACAGACGGGTAGGAGATCTCAGGGTCGGCCTCTACTACGATACAAAGATGTGTGTAAGCGGGACATGATTGATACAGGCATTGATAATGCACATTGGGAGCACGTCGCCGCTGAACGTGTTGCATGGAGGGCAACTATCAGAAACGGAATAAAGACAAAGGAGAAAATGATTGCAGATAAAGCACACACAGAGCGTGAGAGACGTAAGATGGTGCAAAATGGTGGAAATGACCATGTTTTCACATGCATCTACTGTGGGCAAACATTTGCAGCAAGAATTGGCCTTACCAGCCACACTCGCCACCGCCATGGATCGTAGTTATTAAGCCTTTTTAAAGCACAATGTACCAAACTATCGTCTGTCAAGACGGAAAAGTGCCAATGTAATGTAATTCAGAAGATCACATTTTAGATGTTCTGTTCTCATATATCATCTATTTCATGATTAATTCACAAGATACAAGACAGGTATGTCTACATTTTTAGAGACATTCAGGACGACATAAATGGGATTTAACGAGAAACAATCCTCATGTGTGTTAATTAGTCTTATATGTTTTCTCATCTTCATTGTCAAATATTCAAGTTATTCTTTGTGTTGGAGGAGAACAAGATGCTATGAATATAATATACAATTAATAACGGGATGTTATCGTGTAACGTGTGATTAAACATTAACAAGCAATACACCACAGGGAGTTATATTCCCGAACTCAGTGAGAGTGAATTATATTCGTATTCAATTTAATAATTCATAATATAATTTGGAATCTGTGATTATATGTCAGTGAGAAAAAAGAAAAAAAAATAACGATTCCGTTACAAGGAAAATATTACTCAAATATATTATTCTCGTAATGTTTTCATTATCATTAGCATACATATTAAAACACTAATAAAGTTAAAAGTTAATTCATTTCCTTTACAGGACATCGCAGTTAACCCCAGTATGTTGTGTTTGTTCGTGATTTCTTGGCATGTTTACTTTCAGTAGTTTGTCATTGCTTTCTGAATGACCGGCACTCTTTCATTACAAACAGAACCAACGCAAGGCGATCTGGTGCCAATCTCCCGCAGCTGTGTTTCAAACTGCGTTCGTAACATCTTCGCCTCGGAGCCGGCATTTAAAGAGTAATTTTAATAAATATAATATACCAACTGTAACTTGCTGTCTCATATCTTGTTAGATAAATCGTGAAAATAAGAGACATGTAATTTTCATTGTTGCTTTCTCGCTGAAGGGACGCCTCGTCTAATTATGTCGTAGTGTAGAATACGTGAATTTAAAACATTTCACAACATAACGGCTGTATCTACTATGTAAGTACGTTTATCTTTACCTTTGAATGTAGGTTTCTAAATATACTCATAACTGTTTACATCTCGTTGCTTTTTCTTCTTCGAGTAGGCAATTACAAAACGTTTTCCGACTGTGTATTTCAGCTTATATAATGACGAAATTTACATATGTTATATTTCTATTTCTATTATGATTCTTCTAAAATGAGGGGTCAACAACTTTGTAACATATAATTGATCAGTGTAAATATACATGCAGGAACAGACAGACAGACAGACAGACAGACAGACAGACAGGCAGGCAGGCAGACAGACAGACAGACAGACAGACAGACAGACAGACAGACAGACAGACAGAACGAACGAACAGACTTTATTTTCAAAGGGTAACAAATTGGGCACGCAGGCCCGTCTTACATTCGGCCCTTCCAATCACTCATCTTTCTTTCATCAAAAGTGCATAGGAAAAAAACATTGTCACATGAATTTCGTAAACATAAACAATGCATATTACTATGTTATGAGACACATCCACCACCCATCCATCCATCCCCCATTCACTCCAACTCCCACACCTAACCACACACATAACCCACACACATACATTCTCCCACCCATCCACAACATCACTACACCTACACATCTCCCCACCCACACACCTCTCACCCACCACACATCCCATCCACCCACATCCCAAGCACACATACATTCCCCATCCCACACAAATCCACCCACCTACACACATCCCCCCACGCACTCACATATACTCTACCCGTCCCATTACCCACCAACAATCACTCACCCACCTATCCTCCTCCACCCACACACCTCCAACCACCCAGCCAAACACACATTCCTCAGCCACACATCCCCCACGCAGACACACATCTCCCCGCCAACGCACATATTCCGCACCTACCCACACACAAATTCCGCACCCACCCACATAATCTCCCATCTCCCCCAGCCCACTCACAGATCCCGAGCCCACCCCTACAAACATCCCCCACCATCTCTTATCTTCATACACTCACCCACCCACATATCCTCTACCCACCCATCCCCCAACCAAACATCCCTTAACCACACACACTTGCTCATATACACTCACCCACCTACACATCCTCTACCCAACCACACATCCTCCACCCACCCATCCCCCAGCCACACATTCCTTAATCACACACCCCTACCCATATACACACACATCCCCACCCACGCACAACCTTCCCACCCAAACACACATCCCTCACACACATCCCTCACACACATCCCCACCCACCAACACATCCCCCATTCACAAACACACACCTCCCATCCACGCACACACAACCCACACACACATCCCCAGCCCATACACTCATCCCCTCACACATCCCTAGACACACGCACTTATCCCTCAACCACTAACACCCACACATCCCTCACCCACTCATCAAAACATACATCTCCTATCTACCCACCCATACTCACACACCCCAACCACCCATTTAAACACACATCCCCCACCCTCACACACATCCTTCACCCACCCGCACACCCAACCACACCCCCACCCACCCACACACACATCCTTTATCCACACCCAGCTCCCCTCCCACACAACACCACACCAACACACATCCCTCACCCACATACACCTCTCCCCACACATCTCCTACCCATCCACACATCCCCCAACTACAATCACCCTCACTACCCACACATACATCCTCCATCCAGCCACACACACCCCAACCCAGCCAGACATATCCCCCACCCACACATATCCCCAAATCCATCACCCACAACCATCACGCACCCCTCCCCCAACCCACACACATCCCCCACACACATTCACCCACACATCTCCCACCCACACACACACTCCCCACAGACAGACAGACCGACAGACAGACAGACAGACAGACAGACAGACAGACAGACAGACAGACAGACAGACAGACAGACAAATTGACAGTCACAAAGATAGTATTCCTAATTGTACTTACTTCTTCAGCAACTTAATCACTTGTTTTCTTTCTTTTTTTCCGCTTGCTAATCAGGTGCATTGCCTCGTGGAGCGTTTTGTAATAAGAATTGGAGTTTTAAATATGGTGTCATATCTCTATGAAGGGAAAGTTCAGACGGCACCTTTGAGTTGTCGACGCGAATGACACAGCTAAAGAGGAACGAATATCCATCGGGATAAGTAGAGGCTTCTTGGCTACCCTTTGCTTTTATATAGAGAACAACACAATAGGGTACGCAATAAACCTAACACTTTAAAGATTGCCAAAGGAAGAGAACATAATCCACAACCACATGAATGTGGAAAACACGGGGAAACTGCAACATTATTCATTGTGATAGCAATAAAAGAAATACACAACTTATAGTGAACGGAAATGAAAGGAGGTATCGTTCCTGGAAGAACAAAATGGTAACACGAATAGAATCACGGGATATTAAAGGTACTCAATGAGTGAATATTCATGAAGCAGGTGAACTAATGAAAGATCGAGAATCTTATTAGTGGACAATGATGAGAGTACCGTAAGGATAATACACAGTCATAAATGAGTTATTTTGAAAGTTCCTAAATACAAACATAAGTTCTATTCAACGTTCCGAAATACAAACAGAAGTTATTTTCAAAGCTTCTGAATACAAACAGAAGTTACTTTCAAAGCTCCTAAATATAAACAGAAAGTAGCTACCAGGGACGCCAGATTTATTTCTTATGTTTTGACTAATGTAGAAAGTGATAGAGCACACCTCACTATGGTTTAAATTTCTGGGGATGAGCCAATCATACATAAGGCGTTGATTGAGGTTGAAGGACCTAAGTATGTCCTATAATTTCAGCTTCTGCTCTTGAGATGCATGAGTGTCAATAAATGTTGGTGCAAATTGTTCTTATAGCATTTCAATAGCTGCACATGTACTACCGTAATTGGCACTTCTTACAATTTAATTCTAACCCTAGTTGTTCACTGTGTACAATTAATTCTAAATGTTGCAGATCCTGTTCATTGCGAGCAATCACTACTGTATTATTTCCTCCGGAGTCGGAGAGTGTCTGCCTGTACGGCGAGGAACCACCTCGCCGTACACCAATAAGCCAGACATGAGACAACGGATACTCACGCAAACCTCAGGTTCTGAATGACATCACACTGATGTTAGACAAACAGGATGTCTTCATCCGACATACAGGACTTCGCGTTGGAGCTCAAGCCAACGAACACAAGCAAGCAAGCAAGCAACTACTGTATTATATGCATATATAATATTATTGATGTTATGTCCCCCAATAGTGATTCCTATCATATCTTCTAAATTTATAATAATAGCTTCACTGTATGGGGGTGGGAGGAATTTTTTGAGACACCACACATCCCTGTCGTACACATCTCTTAATAGTCTGATAATGACTTTCTTCATTATCTATCTCTATGGCAGATTGTTATTTCCAAGGTCCTTCCCATCAATTTGTAGATCTGCAGTCATCCTCATCATAATGTAGTAGCCTATGTTAAAACGATATCATGGTATACTTGCCAATGATAAAATGGTATCGAGGTATTTACATTTTGTACAATGAGGTCGAGGCTACTTGAGTAATATAAATGGGGTTGTATTCTGCTTGCCTATTATATAAGCGGGTCACGGTAGATTGGAGTTTAAAATTTACTTTACTAAATGTTTTTTAAATATAAAGCAAAATTTGTAGCTTATATTTCACCAGATGCTGACTGTCTAATACTTTACTATTATACATGGGAAAAAAACTGTGACCCTCTTCCAGGCTAATATCGCACAGGAAGAGACCATGGTTGATCATCCTATAGTTAGCAAGACTAGTCTCTGCCCAGCTCAATATAAGCTTTGACGATGCGTCAACAAGACAAGTCACCTGAACAAGTCAAGAAGCCTGATAAGGGAGAAAATGGCACAATGCAAGAACACCAAAAGACACGTGGCATCCAAAATGTGCAGCGTGGGAGCCGACAAGAAGACTAGCGAAGAGAATCTACCTGCGAGCTGCAGCAAACAACAAGAACCTCAAGCACCCTCTAACGAAGCTACCACGAGGAAGGACGACGACAACTCATCACAAAAAAAGAGCCAAACCTAATGAGAAGCAGAGAGAGGTGAAAGACACCAGAGTCGGAAACATCGACTCACCGACAATCACGTGGATTGTCAAGCGTATCCAATTGGAGCTATCATTCGAAGAAATCCTGAAGCAGCTTCGAGAAGAGAATCTTCACATTCGATTCTTGAAGGCGTAGCGATTTCTCACCTACTCCAAGATACCTACAACCTTGGCAGTGGTGACGACAGAGGGCAGCGAGATGCCGACCACAGTATCAATCAACAAGAAAATACAACAGCCAGAGAGATTCATCCCAAGAGTCAATCAATGTTCCAGTTGCCAGAGGGCTGGCCACAGCAGAGCAGCATGTCGCAGTAAGACAGAAATCTACCGGTATTACGCCGACCACCATACTTTCAAGGAGTGTCCGCTGGCTAAACTGGACACGGACTTCCGATCACACAACAATAAAATAAAGTGCGCCAACTGCCTGCGTAAGCATGGAACAAGATACTTGGGCTGTCCGTACCTTCAAAGACACAGATAAGTCTTAACGTTCGCCATCACCACAAAGACACCATATAAGGACGCAATGCGGAGGTGCGAGATAGCCACGGGTATTTCACAAGCTGAAAGAGATAAACTGCGAAACCAGAAAGACGAGTTGAAGAAACAAGTCAAGGCACTGCTGACGTCGACTCCGACAAGCGACAACAAAATACTGCTGGCAGAAATAAAGAGGTTCCTGCAAAACATCATGCAGGAAGTGTAACATATGACACGGATAAAGAAGGAGAACGAAGAAATCCTACAAACTATTAAATCAGAGCGAGAACTGCAAAAAGCTGAAGTGGAACTTTTCCACACACACACACACGCACGCACTACGCACGCACGCACTCTCTCTCTCTCTCTCACACACACACACACACACACACACACACACACACACACACACATATATATATACCATACAAGAAATCACAGAGAAACCGCAAGATGAAAACCAAGAGACAAAGCCTGACCGCAAGCTAAAGCCAGCAGCCCAACCACGACACCCGAGACCGTCAAGGGAAAACCAATATCTCACCAGACATCCGAAGAAAACCGATATGAGCATCCTGATGACGACACGGAGAGGCCTCGGGGACCTACCTTGGAGGAGCTACGAGAATCGGCAAGGATTGAGGAATTCAGGTTTCCAGGAATTCAGAAGGCGCTGGGAATAAAAAGAAAAGAAGAAGCCCAATAAACTCAGGAAACCGGTAGAATACCCAGATAGACACTCTGACCCTGAGGACGGAACCGGCTACACGTACTTTATAGAAGACGGAGAGATGATCCCATGGCTGACCGCGGAGGAAGAAATCGAAAGGCAACAGAAACTCAAAATTGAAAGTGAAAACAGGCGCAAGGAGGAAAATAAAAACATCGAAAAGCTTCTACATGCAATACACATAAAAAAGAGGCAAAAATACCCCCAGAAAATTCCTTATAAGGACTGCAACTAGTCAAGCCAGACGAACCAGCAGCCTTCACTAACAAAAGTCACCACCAGAGGAAGCGGAACAAAAGACAGCCGCCACCAACCCCGCAGCTGACGTCACAGACACAAAAGCCGATAAAACCAGTCCGGATCAGGACCAACTCGTAAGAGCGCACAAGACAAGAATCAGGGTGAATAAGCCCACAGAAACCACGGACCTCAACAATAACCACAGCTGAAAGAAGCAGGTTGAACGAGGCCGAATTTTTATTTTTTGTTTTTCAAGTCAAGTCAAGTCTAGTAACTTTGGCAGCTCGACGTCTCATTGTCTGGCAATGCTTTATTTGTTGACAGCTTGATCGCATTCTCTTTCTGGTTCATAGGGAAAAAGTCCCAGATTAACAGTTTCTAAAGAATTAAACATGTAGAGAAAATCGACGCCCATATACATATTGTAAATCTGGGAACATTTCATGAAAAAGGAAATTTAAGAAAACAGGTAGATACGACTATTGACACTCATTCATCATCATCCTCACAGAAGGTTCAGTGCAGAATATCGCTCTGACCAGGGCCTGTCAGAGATGCTCTCTATTCGTTGTCAGTTCTCCTGCCTCTTGTATCTTCATGTCAAAAGTATCTACAATGTCACGATGCCCATCTTTGTACTGATCGAATCCTGCCTTTTGTTGTAGGAACCACATCTTCATAAAAACCACTGTGGAATTTAATATGATATGGCCAATTTAGTTCAGTTACCGAGATACGATTTTAGAATATCAGTATTATTCTACTTTCTGGACTACGATATTCAAAACATTGTCTATAACATGTAACTTTCATTAACATGTTACCATATGCCCTACTAACTGGTCGTTGTCTCTCATGTCTCTCCATATATCTCAGTTCCTGGTGCACATAATCAACTATGTTGATGATATTCCTCCATGTCACCGTCACAGTCTATCCACCATTTGTACTTCCTAAGAAACACAGTATGGCAGCCTGCCATCATATTATGGCTCCTTTGTAGAACGTTGCTCTCATCAAGGCATGCCGAAAATTGTCTCGATCTCTTGAAATGTCTCCTAACTCGTGTACCCTACATTCCCAGTGTTCACATCCGTGCTGGTAAACCCCTGCCCTCTTTTCCAACAATCACGCCTTCCACTACTATCCTTTTCACGCCATTTTACTCTCAATATGGTCAACGTATTCCGGTTTTCGGCACATGGCGAACGTACGAACTTTATTTTTTGTAAAAGGTTAAGACGTTAACAGGCAGGCCCGTCTGACATTGTGCTCTTGTCATATCTCTGCTCTCATCCATTATCTCATGCATACGTCACGCAACATTGTTTATGAGCTAGTTTTCTTCATTGCTTTAGACATAGTAGAATGTCCGCATCTTTCTTCCTTCTCGTCCACGATGTTATAATACATTTGTTGTACAATTTAAGCTCAACGAGATTTCTTGAACATAATGAAGGACAGGAACTTCTCATTACACTTAATATTTATAAATTGTTTGCATATCCTTTACAGGACATCGCTGTCAACACCAGCATCTTTCAGCTGTATGTTGATTTCTTGGCAAGATTACGCTCAGTAGTTTGCCATTGCTTTCTGAGCGGCCGGCTCACATACCCCGTAAGTTACCGATGCGATTCTAACCACTGCTGATTCTCACCGTCATCACATTACCCACGAGAGTATACCAGATTACGGAGAAAAGTCGCTAACCTCTAAGCCACGAAGCCGGCAAACTTAATGTAGATCATAAAAATAATGTACGGTGAATAAAAGGCAGTCGGGAGAATATTTGGTGATACATGTTGATTTGACATATAAGCTTATACAAGTGAGTTAGATAATCGCGTTATACTCCCCTCTCTGTTGAGCTTATTTAAGTTAATTCTATCAGGCATGTTACATAAAATATGTCAACAGATATATTTATCAACGGGCAGAAATTACCAAAATCGAGCAGTTGTGAATATCCATTGTCGCAGGTGACGTGCAATGGAAATGTAACAGATATTAGAAATAGACCAAATATTGCTCTGTCTCAAGTGGACCAATCAAAACCATTATATATTGGCGTGATTTAAGTTAATGATAACTTTCATTGTTCATGGATAACTCCATGCGTTCTCTTGTCTGTTTTCATGGGGTGAACAGACAGAACGACAACAATCAGATTACTAAGAGCCTGCCTATTCCCAATGGCATACATAAGAGTGTTAATTTTGGTTGTTTAACAAATTAGCTGAAAACCTTTGCTTTTTAATATTAGTGTTACAGCAAAGATTTCAAAATGCATAGAACGTTAAAGAGAACACTATATATAGCACACAGGACATCAATGCTAAAGACAAAAACTATTGAGAAAAATAACATTATTTTGGACAAGTAACATGACATGAATGTCTGGAAAATATAATTGTCGAAAAAATGAAACGAGGAAAACCTCAACATAAATGGGTTAAAGATTGATATATGATTTACACGCGACAACAACAGACGCAGCACATCTTGCTTATGGTAGAGAGACATTTCGAAAGGCGATTATGGGGTACGAGTTCTGTATAGGACACGCCACTGGATTATGATGACGATGAAAACTCAATGCATTTTCTTTCTCCAGTATTCAGTACAATAAGTTACATTGTAAACCCTTCACGATACCTTTAATGACTGGCCTCGCTCTACCAGTATATTGCTTCTTGAGAACTTTTTACATCTGTTCCCTTTGTTATGCCGGCAAGATTTTAAAAGATTACCATTGTTTGCCTTGTTCTTGCTCGATTTCTCTTAACTTGCCTTTCATGTCAAGCGATGATTAATGGAGACATCTAGGTAATTTGGCATTTCTTCCTGAAGCAGCAATATTCCATTCATCACTAGCTTAAAGACTTAACATGTTTAGTTTTATTAGAAAAGGGACACTTTCAAACTCACTGTGCAATTTGTTTTCGCCTCACAGATTTACAATAGGCATGGTTTTGACTATTTCTTTAACACCGATAAAGCTTACCATCCTATTGGTAAAAGAGTGTGTGTTACCCCAAAGCAACATCCAGTTATTGATCTGTGATGTGATTGGGCCATCTTATCTTATAGGCCTGAATACACGGAGGAATAGGTGACCATTCTTTGCCTCACTTAACAGGAGACGAGCTCAGACTCGAAGCCTCCCCCGGCAGTGCTCACGACATTAACAGCGCAGTTTTCTTTCAACTTAGCTAACGCACAATCTATCCTATTGTTATATCTTATATATAAATTAGGATGTGTGTGGATATGTATGTCTGTATGTCTGTATGTCCTTTATACGTTCGCGAACGGCCCATCCGATTGAGATGACATTTTCTACACGCCTTCCTTTCATTCCAGCGCTGCCAACTGTCGTATATTTTTTTCTTCTTCCTCCTCCTCCCTCCTCCCCCTCCCAAAATACGTGCGTAAATATATGATGATGATGATGAAAGAATCCCCGAACCAAAACGCTAGGGAAAGGGAAGAAAATGACGTGACTACACAGAATCGTCACACGGCAATCATCATCAAGTGCCGTGCCGGCTGGCGTAGGCGTTCATGGCTCTCCGTAGATCTCGGTCTTTGTGTAGAAGGGAAGAACAATCAATGGAAGGACCGAAATCACAGAACCTAGACGAGTATGAATTTGGAATTGCGAACTCCCTCCTCCTCTCTTCTCCTCCTCCCTCTACCTCCTCCCCTCCTCCTCCCTCTACCTCCTCCCTCCACCCTCCTCCTTTTCCTCCTCCCTCTACCTCCTCCCCCTCCTCCCCCTCCCTCCTCCTTCTCCCTCTTCCTTCTCCCTCTTCCTCTCCCCTCCTCCTCCATCCTCCTCCCTCCTACTCCCTCCGCCTCCTCCCTCCTACTCCTTCCTCCTCCCTCTCACTCCTCATCCCTCCTCCTCCCTCCTCCTCCTGCCTCCCTCCTCCTCCTCCGACCTCCTTCTCCCTCAGCATCCTCCCTCCTTCTCCCTCCTCCTTCTCCCTTCTTCTCCCTCTTCCCTCTTCCTCCTCCTCCTACCTCCTCCCTCCTCCTCCTCCTCACTCTACCTCCTCCTCCTCCCTCCACCCTCCTCCTCCTCCCTTCTCCTCCTCTTCCTCCTCCCTTTCCTTCCTCCTCCTCCCTCTACCTCCTCCTCCCCCTACCTCCTTCCTCCACCCTCCTCCTCCTCCCTCCTCCTCCTCTTCCACCTCACTTTCCTTCCTCCCCTCCTCATTCTCCCTCCTCCTCCCTCCTTCCTCTCCCTCCTTCCTCCTCCTCCTTCCTTCTTCTCCCTCCGCTTCCTCTCTCCTTCTCTCCCCTCCTCCTCCCTAATTCCCTCCTCCCTCCTCCTCCTTCCTTCTCCCTTCTTCTCCTCCTCTCCCCTCCTCCTCCTCCTACCCTTTTCCTCTTCCCCTCCCCCTCCTCCCTCTCCCTCCTCCATCCTCCTCCTCCCTCTTCCTCCTTCCTCTTCCTCCTCCTCCCTCTTCCTCCCCCTCCTCCCTCTCCCTCCTCTTCCTCCTCCATGCTCCTTATCCCTCTTCCTCCTCCTTCTTCTTCCTCCTCCTTCCTCCTCCTTCCTTCTCCTCCCTCCTCCTCCCTCTTCCTCCTCCTCCTACCTCCTCCCTCCTCCTCCTCTCTCCTATTCCCTCCTCTCTTTTCCTCCCTCCTCCTCCTCCCTCTACCTCCTCCTCTCCACTCCTCCTCCTACCCTCTTCCTCTTCCCCTCCCCCTCCTCCCTCTCCCTCCTCCACCTACCTCCATCCTCCTCCTAATCCCTCCTCTTCTTTCCTCCCTCTTCCTCTTCCCTCCTCCTCCTTCTCCCTCCTCCTCCCTCCTCCCCTCCCTTCTCCCTCCTCCTCCCTCTCCTCCTCCTTTCTCCTCATCCCTCCTCTTCCCTTCTCCTCCTCCTCCCTCCTCCTCCTCTCTCCTCCTCCATCCTCCCTTTTCCTCCCTCTACATCCTCCCTCTACCTCCTCCCTCCTCATCCCTCCTCCTCCTTCCTCCACATCCCTCTTCCTCCCTCCTCCTTCTCCCTCCACCTCCTCCCTCCTCCTCCTCCCTCCTCTCCTCTCTCCTCCTCCTCCCTCCTCCTCCCTGTCCTTCCTTCCTCCTCCTCCTCCCCCTCCTCCTCCTGCGTTCTCCTCCTCCCTCCTCCTCTTTCTCCATCCTCCCTCTTCCTCCTCCCCCCTCCTCCTTCTCCCCCCTCCTCCCCCTCCTCCCTCTTCCTCCTCCCTCCTCCTCCTCCTTCACCCTCCTCCTCTCTCCTCCTCCCTCCTCCTCCCTCCTCCTTCCTCCTCCCTCCTCCTCCCTCCTCATCCCTGTTCCTCCTCCTTCTCTCTCCTCCTCCCTCCTCCTCCTTCTCCTCTTTCCCCCTCCTCCTCTTAATCCCTCCTCCTCCCTCCTTCTCCCTCCTATTCCTCCCTACTCCTCCTTTCTCCTCATCCCTCCTCTTCCCTTCTCCTCCTCTCTCTACCTCCTCCCTCTACCTCCTCCCTCCTCCTCCCTCCTCTTCCCTCCTCCACCTCCCTCTTCCTCCTCCCTCCTCCATTTACCCAAGACAGACAGACAGACAGATAGTCGGGAACGGGATCTTATATGACTACTTATATGAATTAAATGAGATGCTCCCCACCAGGAGTTGGGCGATGCCGGGCCGGGTCAGACAGACAGATAGATAGTCGGGAACGGGAACTTATATGACTACTTATATGAATTAAATGAGATGCTCCCCACCAGGGTCTGGGCGAAGCCGGGCCGGGACAGACAGACAGACAGATAGACAGACAGACAGACGGACAGACAGACAAATAGTCGGTAACGGGAACGAGAACTTATATGACTACTTATATGAATTAAATGAGATGCTCCTCATCAGGGTCTGGGCGAAGCCAGGCCGGGTCAGACAGACAGACAGACAGATAGACAGACAGACAGACAGACAGACAGACAGATAGTCGGTAACGGGAACGAGAACTTATATGACTACTTATATGAATTAAATGAGATGCTCCCCACCAGGGTCTGGGCGAAGCCGGGCCGGGTCAGCTAGTACACTATATATTCTTCAGCAGTCCATATGATTAGGGCGTCTGCAAAGTAGCAGTTATGTATCCTGGCTTAACAAATGTGACATCGTGTCATTTCTATTTGCTAGGTATAATGTTGATGGCAGAGTTCTCGATCGGGGACCACATTGCACTAGACCATATTTTTGCAGGTTTTTCCTTGTACCTTTATCCTGGCAGTTCTGTTCACAGAGTAGTGGATGGGCAATACGTACATTTCTCCACACACCACATTTTTGCAGTTATAGTTTCAGTTCCTCCTTCCAGACCTTATCAACTCATATTTGTAAATCTCCTCATGCATGCTTTTTCCTTTTGGAAGGCATCTACGATTTACTGAGCTTATGTAGTTTGTTAAATCTTTGCTGGTACTCAGTACGTTATGCTTGTTGTTTGGGATAATGGATATTTTATTACAGACGCCACATAAACCTGGTATTGATAATGCGTTCCATTAATTTTCTTATTCAGCTAAGTGGTCGATAGCCATTTGCTTTTGAAAGGTCTTTTCCTTTCTTTGGTACTGGCGCTAGCATAGATTCATTTCGTTCTTGTGGAACTAATCTTTTCTTCCAAATGCAAGTTACTATTGCTAATAGTTTCTTGTTTACATTAGTACCCAGTCATGTTAGCTTTCATTTGCCGATACATTTTCTTCTAGTTGTTTCTTATTTTTAGGTAACTCGTTGCCTGGTCCAGGTTCTTTCCCTGCTAGCTCTGTGTAATTATGACATGCGTGTTCGTCTTTCATCGCATATTTTTGTTCTGTTGTAACAATGCAGTTTGTACTAAGATAATATTCCATCATTGCATTTGCATTTTTTCCTCCTGTAGTCATACTCTGATCTTCATATCTACAATTTAAAATCTAAAATTTATGTAATGCAGCTTTTGTTTACTCCATTTAGTTCTTTATGCCTTATACAGTACATTCAAAATATATATGCGCATCTTGGGCGTTTAGTAAAAGTGAATGAAGACCAAAGTATTGTACTTTCAGGAAAAACTTGGTTTTTCTAAAAGTAACATATGTTTTTAAAGTAATGAGTCTTATCGTTTCTGTTCTTCATAAATCAGTTCATTCGTCATATAGGCTTTTCTATTGCAGCCCTGATGGGAGGATGAAGTCCATTATGCTATCTAGATACGCGTACATACGATTCTATTCTCTAGTTTCAATGAACATTAATCAGTGCTGGAGACTTTGAGATAGCTTAGATGACAATGTAGTCTGTATTATGTCTGTATTATGTGTTTAGGCGGTAAGATGGTTCAAGGCGTTTAAACGGGATAAATGACTATATAGTCCATGCGAGAGACTTTCAAATGGGATACATGATCATATAATTTGTGTTAGAGGCTTTCAGGCGGGATAGATGTCTAAATAGTCTGTGTGAGAGGTTGTTAGTTGGGATAGATGACCATCTAATTTGTGTGAGATGCTTTCAGACGGGATCCATCCATCATGTGCCATGTCGAAAAGCGTGGGCGGTCATGACTCGCCATTTCACTCGATCACCAGAGTCGTGGACCAACTCAGTCTTTCTGTCTTGACCATGCCGTGCGGCCAAGCCATCCAGGTATTTACTTGTCTGTCTTCCCCTTGGTCTGTTCCCTTCGATCTTGCCAGTTGTCACCAAGTTCTCCAATTCATTTCTTCTCATAACATATCCACAAAATGTTGACTGTTCACGTCTAATTTCTCTAATCAATTTACGATTTTCATGTGTTTCCTGTAATACTTGGTCATTTGTTTTTCTGTCTGTCCGTGGAATTCTTTGCTCACAGTTTGCCGCCGAGAGCACCCACATCGCAACCAAACCTCGATTATCCTTTGTTATCACCTGGTCTTTGTGCCCATGATAAGCAAGACTTCGATCAAAACGAAATCCCAGGTGGTTCATTGCCTGCTTTCTTTCCATCGTCTCTGAACCCAGATTTACAGTGGATGTTGGAGTGTTGACAATATGGCTATTCAAAGAGAACCATGTAACTGTTGCCTTCATTGGGTTGACCATTGCCCCAGATTCCACACACCAATTGCTTATGCGATTTAGTTTTGTTTGTAGCTTTACAGATCCACAGCAACTCGATCTCTATCCTTACCCTGACGATAAACTAACACATCTTCGGCGTATGACAATGTCCTCCCCTGTCCTTTGATCTGCTCGCCGGTAATTCTCACAGTGTAGGCGTTGAACAGCACCGGAGATAATGGTGATCCCTATGGCAGGCCCGGATATATTATTGTTGGTTCAGAGGTCCAACTGCCACATCTAAAAACTTCTTTCCGTTGGAAGAGAGCTGCAGCGATCTAACTCAGGAGGAATGGACTTATCTTGAGTTCAAGAAGCTGAAGCATTAAGAAATCTAATGGTACTCTGTTGTACGCTTCCTCAAGATCAATCGCCGCAGCACATGTTTCAATGCCTGAGTGGAAACCTTCATAGACATCCTGGGCAAAATCTGCTGCATTGGTCCAGGTTTCTCTGTTTCGACGGTACCCTCCAAGGGTAGGTGGGAAACAACATTGCCTATCTAGCTCTCGATATTTTCTTAGCAATTAACTTCTCCAGCAGCTTGCCTATTGTATTTTGCATGGTTATTACCCGATATCAATGAACTTTTATGTGGTCTTTGCCAGGCTTCGGCAAGGGAATGGGATAGCTGTGTAACCACTCTTCCTTGATGCAAGCACTCCCTATACTTTTCTCGTACACATCTGCTAGTCCCTCTAGCTCGTTGTCGGTACACATATTGATGTCATCATACCTTATGCCATCTGTCCCTGGTACGCTGTTTTTGTTCGTCGAAGCACAGCCCTGATCTCTTTCACTGTCACTGTGTCTTCAACTGAAATGTTCTGGGCCTTACACCTATCTGGCGTAACCGCCTTGGCAAAATTATCGGCCTCTTATGCCTGTCTGGTTGCTCTGCTCTAGATAGCGTTCAAAAAAGGCTTTGCCCCTATTTTCGTCAACTATCTGCCAAATAAGGTCAGCACTTTGAAAGTCAGGAGCACTCTTATTCTTGTCTACCCCATTCATACTTTATGTAGTCGCCAGAACAATTTCAGTGGCTTGTCTGTGCTTATTCTTTGACATAACTCTGCCCACTTTCACTTTTAGCCACTTTAACTAGGCTTGTGAAATAGTTAACTGTTGTGTCCATCTCTCTTTCCAAGTGCACGATAAGGCAAGTATGGGCAACTCTGTTCTTCTTGGCGTTTTGCGATTTCTTTACAGTACGACGCTTATTCATCCAGGCCTTTTCCACCTCACAATACCACCAAGGTGGCTGCTCCCAGCTGTTTTTTTCTTGTCATATTGATTCCTGCGCTTGTCACGCTTTATTTTACTCACCACATCTTGCCCTGAACTGTCATACTTGAAGATCTTGACTGTTGACTTATGCTGCCTGGTTCTGTCGTTCTCCACCAATATGCTGCAAGGGTGGTGGTCGCTGCCATGGTGCCCTAGGACACCCAATCTGCATACTGTAGTGAGTGAAGGAAAAACCAGCGCCAGGTCAATAAGACTGGCCTGATTATCTGGACGACTTGCTGTCCTGGTCACACAGCCACTGTTGATACAAACATTTTCAGTGGTTCCAAGTGCGGCCTCGAGCTCCCCCCCCCCCCCTCCTTTTCCCTGTGTGTTGGAAGAAATGTTACCCCATGATTTGCTCTTAGCCGCAGAAAATGACATTCCTCTCATGACATAATATGTCACTCAGACACTGCCATCTCTGTAAATCCACACTCGCGTTACAGGCATAAACATTAACCAACACGAATGGTAGACCGGACTGAACTCTAAGTGCCCGTATTTTGTGGCTGCTATGTTTAAATTCACCAAGAGAATATTATATTTTGAAAAGTACACGTCTTACTGTTATACACCCTTTCTCTCTATATTATACAAATTCTATGATATTCATTTCTTATAAGGGATTCTGTAACAAACTTAACTTCAGATTATGCATGCCAAGCCTGTTGGTGAACTTAGACATATTATGGTAGGCATTTGATAGCTTTTATTTTCTGAATTCTTAAATTATGTCTGCTCAGAAATGGGACATTTTGAAACGTAACTGCATTAATGACAGCACTCTCATTTAGTCCGTGGTCTGTGCGGCGTTTGCGACACGCCGCTGGTGTGGAAAGATGGCTATCTATATGATTAGAAAATAACCCGGTGCAGTGAAGTAGATCCTATAGCTTTTAAACCGTTTAATCACCGAGCAGCCGAATTATAAAGGTAATAATATGACCATAAAATGTAAACATATTCTGTGTACAGTATATGCATAAACCATTAACATTTAATGTGAACAAACTCCAGTCACGTCAGGCCGGGTTGTGTTTTATTCTGTGTTGTCTCCCTTAGTTTATTCATGTCATTGAAACGCTTGTACTGCCAGATATTGGTTTGTTAAACGATGTCAGCAACTACGGCAAGATGTTAACATATTTCACAGTTGGCTTGCCAGATATGCATGTTGATGCAATATCTGACAACTATAATTAACTCTGTGTGTTTTCCCGGTTCTCTAGAAAGCTGATTTTAAACTGATGCCTTATTGTATCTTTTCACTGACATAAAAGTTGTTAAGTTTTGAGAACTCCATGCCATTTTAATAGGCTGTTAAATACAATAAATATGTGCGGCATCATGACGTAACAATTAAGAACTGTTAAGTTAATGTCTACATGCTGTAAATTTGTAGTTTTCCTCCTACGACCAGATAACTTATTAACACTGCACAATACTATAGGTTTTACAGCAGAATATGATGTTGTAGATTTTGTTTCCACTGAGTTATGTAATTGTGTCTGCAGTGTTGAGTATTAACTGAGTCATGTTATGGTGTCTACAGTTTAGAGGACTCACCGAGTTATGTACTGCTGTCTACAGTTTAGAGTGTTCACTAAGTCATGTAATGTTATCCACAGTTTAGAGTGTTCACTGAGTCATGTAATGTTGTCCACAGTTTAGAGTGTTCACAAAGTCAGGCAATGTTGTCTGCAGATTAGAATATCAATATATCATGTAATGTTCTATACAGTTAGGGTGATCACTGCGTCATGTAATGTTCTCTACAGTTTAGAATGTTCACTGAGTCATATAGTGTTGTCTACAGTTTGTAAGTGTTCACTGGATCATGTGATGTTGTCAACAGTTTAGAGTATTCACTGAGCCACGTAAGGATTTCTGCATTTTAGAATGGTCACTTAGTTATGTACTGCTTCTACAGCTTAGAGTTGTCACTGAGTCATGTAATGTTGTACACAGTTTGGAGTGTTCACTGAGTCTTGTAACGTTGTACACATTTTAGATTGTTCACTGAGTCATGTAATGTTGTACACAGTTTGGAGTGTTCACTGAGTCATGTAATGTTTAAAGATTGAGCACAACCCGGAATACGATCATGTTGCCAGTAGTGGGTTGTGAACAATCTTTAAACCTCAAATCCCGAAACAACTTAAACAATCATGTAATGTTGTCCACTGTTTAGAGTGCTCACTGAGCAATGTATGGTTTGTAACAAAATAGGCTGTGTACATCATCAGCATCATCATCATCTTCTTCCACTTCTGCCGTCAAGCGTCGTGGGGAGGAATAATTTGCGTTCCAGCGCCCAGGTGGGCGGCACTGGATAGTGTCATTCCGTGTGGTTGTACAATGTCTCTGATGTCGTCAATCCATTTTCTTCTTGGACGTCCTCGTCGTCTCGTCGCAGATGATCTTTGATGTAAGGCCAGTGATGGTAGTTGCTGGTGTTGCATTCTAACGACATGGCCAAACCACTTGATCTTCTGTCTTTCAATAAATGTGGCACAAGGTGTTGATCCCACAGTCCCGTCTGATAACAGTATTTCTTACTCGGTCTCGGAATGTTAAGTTTGCAGCTCTCCTCAGGCATCTCATTTCGCAGGTTATTGATTTTGCGAAGGTGTAATTTGGATAAAGTCCAGGTCTGAGTTTGGTAGCAAAGGAATGGTGTGGATATGCTGTTTATTATCTGTCGTGTTGCTGGCATGGGTATATTTGGATGTTTCAGTAAGGGTGATAGTTGATATGTAAGTGCACTAGCTTTTTGACATCTGATTTCAATTTATCTGTCTAATCTGCCATCTTCTGTGATCATACATCCAAGATATTTGAATTCGTTAACTTGTTTCAGGGTTGTGCTATTTAACTGTATATTTAGTGGGCCCGGCGATCTGCTAACTTGCATTACTTCGGTTTTGGCTGTATTTATGTTCATATTGTAACTCCTGCATGTTGAACTCAGATTATTAATATGATTTTGCAGTCTGCCCTCGTCGCTATAAAACAGGCACTGATCGTCTGCAAATAGGAGTTCATTTATTTCCCGTGAATCAGTTGTTTCATCTGGAGTAAAGAGTTCAAAATTTTCTAAATCTGTTCTTCAGGATTTGCTTCTTTGGAAATTATGTCCATGTAGATATTAAATAGCAAGGAGAGAGAGCACACATCCCTGTCTCACTCCTGTATTGACTGTGAACATATCTGATATACCTTCTTGTGTTCTTACTGCACTTCGTCTCGAGTGGTACATGGCTATGCTGTTTTCTAGCAGTTGCCCTTGTATTCCATAGTCTTTAAGGATGGTCTATAATTTGTATCTGTCTACTCTATCGAAAGCCTTTTCCTGATCTACAAACACAATATTCTACTGGTCACTATATTCGATAGTTTTTTCACATATTTGACTAAGTGTAAATAGTGCATCAGTGCAACTTTTACCTTTGCGAAAACCGAATTGTACTTTGCTTAACTGTTGTTCAACTATGGGTCTAGCTCTTTGTGCCAATAGTTTTGCAGATATTTTCCCTATATGGCTCAGGAGTGATATACCTCTGTATGTTTCGCACTCTCTCATAATTGCCTTTACTTTTCCATATTGGTACTATTATTGCCTGTTGCCAGTCATCTGGTACTTTTCTTTCTTCCCATCCTATATTAAAAAAGTCTTGTTAGCCATTTAACTCCTGTTTCCTCACATGTCTGAATAGATTCTATGGTTATTCCATCTGGACCTGGTGATTTGTTTTTAGGACGTCGCTGTATAACTGCTTTGACTTCTACAGGTATGAAATTTGGTTCTTGCTGTCCCTGGCTTTTAGGCACAAAAGTGAGGTTTTCTATGTTATGTGTGGGGTTAAGTAGTTCTTGAAAGTATTCTGCCCACCTTGCTAGTCTTTGTTGTCGATTAAATATCGGCATAAAGAATACCATGGACAGATAGAAAAACCAATGAATAAGTACTACAGGAGACAAATGAAAATCGTAGATTGATTAGAGAAATTAGACGTATACAGTCAAAATTGTTTGGACATGTTATGAGAAGAAATGGACTGGAGATCTTAGTGACAATTGGCACGATCGAAGGGAACAGACCAAGAGGAAGACCGAGAGGAAAATATCTGGATGGCTTGGCCACATGGCATGGACGAGACAGGAACACTGAGCTGATCCACGACTCTGGTGATCGAGTGAAATGGCGAGTCATGACCGCCCACGCTTTCCGGCATGGCACATGATTGATTGATTGATTGATACCTCTTTTGATGTTTATGATGGTGGTTGGGTTATACGTCTTTAACCGTATTTTCCTGAAGCCTCCTATAATTGATGACATGTGTTGTTACCTTTTTGTTTCTTATTTTCCTGTATGTTGAAATCTTTTTTATTATGACTGGTTTGTGATCAGTATCAACATCTGTATTTGGGAGTGCTCTTGAATCTAATAGTAGTCTTCTGTCTGATTTCCTAATTAGAATAATGTCAATTTGAGATGCTTGGTCTATGTCATTCCATTTATACCATGTTTTGGTGTGGCTACCACGATGTTGAAAAAAAAAAACTATTTGCTATTATTAGTCCGTGTTCGGAGCATATGTTGAGTAGATGTTGACCATTGCTGTATCGCTGAATGGCCCCATGCAATCATCGCACGGTATTCTTCGTGTGCCTATTCGTCCGTTAAAATCACCCATCACTAAAAGTTCATCTGTCTCCCTCACTTTATTTAACGTGTCTGCAAGTTTATCAAAATACTCATCTTTGTCTTCGTCGCTGTAAGTGTCGTTACATGGGGCGTATGTTTGAATACAAGTTGTTGTTCTATTTCCTTCTTTGATCTGTACTAGTATTATCCTTTCCGATATAAATGTAGTGTTGATAACGGCTTTCGCTTTGTCTGGATATAACAAAATAACCCACTCTTATGTTTAGCTGTAGCTCACTGGTCGACGCCACTCCATTTAAGAACGTAACCTTCATGTGTTCGTTTCGTGTTCTGCCCCTTTTTCATAGTATCTGCGAGTCCTAATATTTGAATATTTGATATTTTCATAAACTCTGCGAGGGCTGGTTCCTTATATCCTAGACCAGTAACATTCCAAGTCGCGAAAATCTCCTTTCTATTTGTAGTATTTCGAAGTTTAGCAGTCGTTAGTCGCTTGTTGTTGTTCGGCTTCGGTGTGTCGTTTCCGGCGTGAACGCTGATAGAGTTAAGTTTTTCTTTCAATTTCCTCCCTAATTCTCGAGCAATAGTACTTGAATAAATAAATTCCCTACTGTCAGAGTCCTAACTATTAGCTCCGTCTAGCTCTAGCTCCAGTCTAGCTCGGTTTGCTGGACCTGACGTAGGTTCATCCTTATTTGAAGGCTGTATACAGAAAGGCGAAATATACAGGCCAATCTGTCCTGGCGGTGAATTAAAGAAGAATAGATCAATTTACGGATGACAAGTGAGGATATGCAATTCTACGTTCGTACCTCTAAGGTGACAGAAGACAGTCGTAGGAAAAGCCCCTTAGTGCACAAGTATGCACTAAAATGAGACATACGTTTTGCGTAGATAATTTGTGTGCGTTGTCACTAGGGATGCCAACAGTCGACGACGGCTATGAGAAGTTTTTACAACAAGAGATAAGAAGTGTAACAGTCGGTAAAGAAGGACGCATAACATGAGAGCGGAGAAGAGAACCGATCAGAGCGTAATACACCCGGAGTGAATAGTACAATTGGTGTAAAATTTCAAGATGTCAGTGTCACTAAATTGGCTGAAGTAGTTCCCGGGCGGGAAACCACGAAGTCCGATGTCATTTTCTCCTACTGGTGTTTAGT
The DNA here is from genome assembly GCA_014155875.1 of Cepaea nemoralis. Taxonomy (NCBI): domain Eukaryota; kingdom Metazoa; phylum Mollusca; class Gastropoda; order Stylommatophora; family Helicidae; genus Cepaea; species Cepaea nemoralis. The sequence continues at coordinate 27,347 of JACEFZ010023957.1, forward strand.
TCTGGGTGTAGTTGAGATCCCTTAACTCTGCCAGAAATGATTAATTACCACCCCAGATATCAGAGAAAAAACGCGGGACAAATGTCTGTTATGCTGATTGAAGACACTGTCCCTGGATACTCAAGAAAAGAGCCAGGAAGTGGAATAAATCAAATTAAATCAAATCAAATCAACTTTATTAGGGTCACAAATTGGGCGCGCAGGCCCGTCTTACATTCGGCCCTTCCAATCACTCGTCTTTCGTTCATCAAGAGCATTATACATTTACATAGGAAAAAATAAACATTGTGAAATGAATGTTGTAAACATAAACAAGGCTAATTACAATGTTATGAAGCCCATCTCCCACCTACCCATACATCACTCCACCCACCCACACACCCCCATACATCACCCCACCCACCCACACAACACCCCCACCTACCCACACACACGCGCACCAAGGGACACATACACACCCCCACCTACCGACACACACGCACACCAAGGGACACATACATACCCCACCAACCGACCCATCCCCCTCCCGCACATCCCCCACCAACACACACTGCCCTCACCTGATCCCCCAACCAAAACACACTCGCCACCCACAAACATTCCCCCACAAACCCACACATCCCACGCCCATCCACATCCTACCCCACACATCCTCTCCCCACCCACACCTCAAACCACCCATCCCCCAGCCACATCTCCATCGACAACATATTCCCCACCCACACACACACAATCCCCCACCAACCCACACATCGCACATCCACTCACACATCCCCAAACCATACACACACATCCCCACCAACTGACATGTCCCTACCCCCCCCCCCCCACACACACATCTCCCTAAACACCCATACATCCCCAATCCACTCACACACACCCCACCACCCACACATACAACTTCCACCCACCCACACATGCCTTAACCTAATCCCTCACCACACAATCCCCCACCCACACATCATATACACCCCCTACCACGCACTATTCCCAACCCACGCACCACACACACACATATCCCTCACCCAGATACCACACAATATTCCCACCCACAATAGATAGATGTAGCTGTTCTTGGTATCACAATGAGTAAGAAAGAGGAATTAAGATATGCAGGATAAGTTTGTTACGTAAGGGCTGCTTAGGCAAGGTACGTCCCTAGCATATTCTCCTCCTGGACTATATATGAGACCCACACTAAATGCTTTCCCAATGCATGTAATCACTCAAGCTACATAAATATTTATAAATATTTAGAATAATGGAATAACTCTGAGGTTTAACAAACTACCACCGGGTTTATTGATATCTATGATCATAATATGATGATGATGTTGATTATGATGATGTTGTATCTCATCTTAAGAGGGCAAATATGTCATGCTTCCCCCAGTGAGACGTATTTCACTGTAAGCTTAAAGGAGTCCAGATTGATCCTTCACTAGGCTCAATCACTCCCTGATTTCAGCTGTTGACTCTCCATGGCTCCTAAGAGAGTTGGAATGACACGAATGGAGATGGGTAGTATCTACGTCTACACATCTCAAACACATATGTATATACATTCATATAAACATACATTAATCTCATATTGCATAACCATATGCCAGTTCTAAATAAATATAGATATGTGTGTTGTGTGTTTATATATATATATATATATATATATATATATATATATATATATATATATATATATATATGTGTGTGTGTGTGTGTGTGTGTGTGTGTGTGTGTGTGTGTGTGTGTGTGTGTGGATATTCATATAACCATATATAATCCAGGCCATCAATAGCTCAAACACATACATATTCACCTCCACCTATATAATGGAGTGTTTCCCATTTTAGTTCACGACACTTATTCTCGCCCTTTATATCTTTCACACAGTCTGTCGGAAGGGCTGGTCGCACATTCCTGTCGAACATTAGACAGTCTTCCCTGCACCTGTCTGGAAAAAGTGTCCTAAGTCATTCTCTTCTCATGCAGACATCATGCAGACAAGGTGAACTGGTGACATTTCTCCCTTCAAGTGTTTTCACCCCAATCTCTTTATGCATTCAATGTGTTGGTCCAAATAATCAACGTTACTGTGGACGCTATCAATAGACTGTTTGCTCTCAGGAAATTCTCCTAAGTAGTCAGTCTACCCAATGTGTTGACCTCACACAGGATGAAACTAAATATATCTCCTGTACATGAATATCTCACACACTCACGTGGCTTGAGTAATGTTGGATTTCTCCAAATTATATAATATACACCAATTCAGATAACAAAGCACGAAGCGAAAGACGAAGCAGAAACCAAAGATCAGGTGAAATCGTAAAGACTAGAGCTTTAACATTATGTAAAGGAAAATACACCAGTGTAATGTTTGGGAGAACACACAGAAACAGAAAACTACACAGGCCACAGACTAGCAGACAAACTGATCATAATAATAAGTTGGTATTACCTGAGGTTTTAGCTTCGGAAATTTTATCACAAGACTTCACACAGAAGTCGAACAGAACGAAATGATAATATCCCTCCAGTTAGGCTTCCTTTTTCTATGCGTGAGTTTGCGTCTGAGGATTGTAGACAATGTCGGTCGTTAAATATTCTGCTCTCCCATGACGAGATTTCATTTTCTCCCTCCTCTTTTCACGTGGAATAATTACTTATGTTCAGTCTCCTATCAACTCTTCCTCTTTTTCACATAAGACGAGTTACCGGGATGTATTAAGTGATTCTCATACGTAATGTTTTCCACAGTTTAGAGTTTTCATTGGGTCATGTAATGTTGTTCACACTTTAGAGTGTTCATTGAGTCATGTAATGCTGTCCACAGTTTAGAGTGTTCACCGATTCATTCAATGTTGCCCACAGTTTAGAGCGTTCACTGATTCATGTAATGTTGCCTACAGTTTAGGGTGTTCACTGAGTCATTTAATATTGAATGTCAACTGGTCTTTAAAAATATGACGCTGTCCCAATATAATCTTACACCAAATATCGCATTTATAAAAAAAAAAAAAATTGGCCTCAGCTCTTAGATCAACCCATTTCTCCCCCGATGTGTCTCCACCTTGCCGTGGTGGGGGAGCTTGAGTGTCCCGTTGACCCCATGTGCTTGCCGATGGGTGAAAACTACATATCGGACAGCGTATGGGATAGGGACCAGACTAAGAGAGACACAACCTGCTGCTCTGCAGGAGACTGAGGATAGCAGTCAAAAGTTTAAATCAGGCGCATGAAGGCAGTTCTTGTTTCGGACAATACTCTAAGGCTCTCTGTCGAGGGTTTAGGCTGAACGCCTCTAAGCCACAGACCCTCGGATCTGAGAGTCGGGCCGATATCCACCTACCGAAAAATTGGAATCGAGATACTGAGCAAGCTACATGCCCAGTTCTGACACTTGTTTGAAGGCTCTCAGCTGAGGGATATGTTGGATTCCCGGATGAGATGGCCTGGCCGTTTCTCACTGACTGCTGCACGAAGGTAAGGTGCTGAGCCGGCAGCACATGTAGCCTACCTCGTGAGCGAGTACAAAAAGTCAGTAAAATGCCCCAGTCGAAGGAAATGGATACGAAAACTGTCTGTATCTAACTCATAGAGAGTGTAGATAAAAGTGGAGAAACGTCTCAATAACGCGAAATGGAACGCACGGCGAGCGAACCTATTGCGTGGTCCAAAGTCAAAAGCAAAAGCTTACCGAGTGGATGTCGCCCGCAGTCTGACCTCCCCTGGAGCTCACTTGAGCGACCAGTGGCAAGCGAGATGCCCAATACATGGAAGTGAGGAACTAAAGCAGCCATGAGCAGGACGTAGCAACTCCTCGGGTGAGCCCAGTCTCGGAGCAATATGTGCCGGCTCTGCAATTATGGAAGCCTCCTTGGATAGCGAGGGACTGCCCATTGTCTGCCCCTGCCTTCCCTTGAGGGCCGACCGCGATGTCGTTGGTCGTTCTATCTTGACCAGCTGAGATGTGGGCGACATCACAACAGTCTAACGTGCCTCGAAATCAGAGGAAGGTTAACCTCATTAAAAAATGCCCGCCGGAAGTCGGAAGTGTCGTCCTACGGGTGGCAAACTAAAAATTGACACTACGCAATTACGTCCGAGTGAAATGTCTCGTCCGAATGTCTCTCGTGCTAGGAACAGCTCTGACTACCTAGTTTCCGAATGCCGCTCTTGTTCGGAACAGCTCTGACTAGGTAGTTTTCCGAATGTCCGCCGTGCCTGGAACAGCTCTGATGGGTACAGGGACAAGCACATGTCCGAAAACTCGCTTAGTGGAAACCAACCGCAGAGCTGACTGGTTTGTGCAGGAACGGCCCAGGGCGAGCGAAATGCCCAATATATTGAAGTGAGGAATTAAAACAGCCATGAGCAGGACGTGACGATTCCTTCGGTAAACCCAGCACCAGAGCGTTTATGTGCCGGCTCTGCAATTATGGAAGCCACCCAGGATGGCGGAAAATGCTATGGACTGTCCCTGCCTTCACTTGAGGGATGACCGTGTAGTCTTCGACTGTTCCAACTTGACCAGCTGAGATGTGGACGGTACCACAAAAGTGAGAGTCTCCCAGGATTGCTAACCTGGTCAAAAATGCACGCTAAAAGTCGGATGTGTTGGCCTGAGGGTTTCGACCCGAGGGTGCCTAACCAGACACACCGCAATCACATCTGAAAAAATCACTCCGGATGAACGCAAAGAAGAAGAAGAGATCAACCCATTCTAAAATTGGTTCCGGGATATGTTCTGGGGTGTGGGGTTGGATATTGTGATAATGATCACGTCACCCATCGACTTTCGATTGGTCTATAAAATTTATGGTCTAACCTATTATACCTCATGTAGTACTGGTGCCCAACATTTCCTTCTTACGCAGACTGCAAAATACGATATCCAAGATATGAGAGGTTAGTTTAAGTCTAGTTAACGTCCAACAAGCTTGTGACAAAACATGGAGAAAAGGACGTCTGTTCTGGTGCAGAGATAGGCATACAGAGGTAACTACGCATCGTGTGCAGTCTGACACGGGTTAAACACCTTGTCTCGTCACTTGTGACAGTGAGGTATATACTGGCCGCCTTTCGTTTCTTTGTCTGCAAAATGTCATGGCGCTATCACACACCCAACACATTGCACGAATCTGTTTTTTAATGACATAATTACATCATGGTGGTCGGAGGTCGATGTCGGCTCTCGATGTAAGCTGTCGGAGGGAGAGACTGGCCACTACTTCCTCCCTGCACTCAGATTTCAGGAGCCTCGTTGGTGCTACGGAGTTCGTGCACTGAGCTGAGTTTCTCCAGACTCAGGTTTGAGTTAGGAGGAGAACGGAGCACTTATGCGTTACACCCGTATGCCGTGATGTTGATCCATCGACTAAACTAAACTAAACTAAACTAACTCATCCCTGAG
>JACEFZ010023958.1:0-33055 GCA_014155875.1 Cepaea nemoralis
GTCAGAAGAAATTTGCAAACTATAAACGTAACTGTCAAGAATCACCAAAAAACTGCTGGTGTAACTGAAACGTATGAAAAGGTAAGCAACTCTTAGCTTCCGAGATGTGCCCAAAAATTAATGATAGATACATAAGTACTAACCAACGAAAGTGCATGTAAACAAATAAACTATATTTAGTCAAATACATCAATTTGTGTTACGTGACATTACTATCTTCTGTTGTTCACTGATGTCTGAAACAATTCTGAAAAATAGTGTGATGTTTTTATATATAATACTATAATGTGAAACAATTATTGTCATTTATACTTGTATTGGTCTGTCTTGAGAATAATGAACTTACAATGCACACGGCTGGTAAGTGTTGAATCAATCCCAAAATATAGCTCCCATAAGTGATGGATGGATATTGCAGAACCTCTTCCCATCTGCAGACAGGCAAATGCATTTATTGTGAAATAATACATATAAAACAGAAATCAAAATAAAACACAATAGTGGATCATAAGTATGTCTCATGAAAACTCTGTGAGGATTACCTGTTACCATGTTTCACAGAGCAAGAGATGTGCATAGATATCTTCTCTATAAGTAAATAGTAAACAGTCTATTGTGGAAGAGTTTGGAATTCCTAAAGTTTGAAATTTAGCTCGGATAATTTCCTACTTACTTTCTCCGTAATCCCGCAAATCCAAGCAGGGTAACGCAACTGCGCGAGATTCGGTAGCTGATCGCGTCGCGCTGGTTACTTACGGGGGTATGTGAGCCGCGGTTGCTCAGAAAGAAATGGCAAACTACTGAGCGTAAGCTTGCCAAGAAATCAACAGCAGCGGTAAAATGCTGATGTTGACAGCGATGCCCTGTAAATAGAATATGCGAGGGGGAAAAAGTGGCCTTAATTTGTCTACTTTTTTCAGTTTCCGGTTGTCGATGAACATTTACCACGCTCAACATATTCACAGGACCTAAGGTTGGAAAGTTAAGGGTAGCGAGCATATATACTTTTAGACAACATAAGATGATCGCCAAGTATGAATTTTGTAGCGTAAATGAACTGGGTGCCACTTTACAAACTTGAGGGTACAAAGGCAGCGGTCACTGCCATAGTCCCTTCCTACCTAACTAGGCCATTACTCAGTCTGGTGGTTGTTTGCATGTTATGTAATGAGGGGAGTGGAAGGGGTGTTAACTAAAAGTCTGACACACTGCACAGCGATCAAGGAGTATGACAGTTGGGAGACTTGAACCCAGTAAATATATTAATGTATAGTAGGGCTGCGGAAGTTAACGATTAATTAATCGATTAATCGTTAATTTTTTAACGATTAATTATTTATTTTTTTACGATTAGTCGAAAACTTTTCTCCCATCACTTATACAAATGAACCAGATGTCGAAAATTTTTCGGACATTTTAAACATAGTGCTGCAAACACAACCGAATTGCAAAATTGTACTGAGTCACCATTGTGTAAGCTGCAGCAAAATGTACCAACAAGGTGAAACAGTATGTTTATTATGCTACAGAGTCTTCTACAGAGAAGCATTAACTGTCTACATGTCAGATGAAAAGAAGCAATACAAAGGCCCAAACTGTCAGATTCAGATTGGGAGAAGATTTCGAAATATGTCAAAGTTTTGGACTTATTATGTCAGACCACGGTTCTGCTTGGCGGTCAAGATTATGTTTCATGTAGCTGTGTATTGCCACTGCTATCGTCGTTGACAAAGCATACGACTGTACACGATGTTGATCCGAGCTACATAGCTAAGTTTAAGGCAGCACCTATTAATGACTTCAGTGAACGTATAGCTACATGACAAGTACTGAAATACGACAGATTGCAACAGCACTTGATCCACACTACAAATATCTAAAGTGTTTGTCAAAAGATGCAAGAGAACGTACTTGGTCACGTATTGAACAACAAATAGCAGTTCATGTTCAAGATGAGCAGATGGAGACTTCTGCGACGAATGATACTGACTGTCACATGCCTGTGTTCAGTGGCATTAAGGTGAGTGGCCGTACAAGATAAACAGTTCACGAGATAAAATGGGGCGGATGGTGGGTCCCCCAGAGGGCGTAAATGAGAGGACAGTAATTGAAGGGGGGAGCTGAGGAGAGGTCAGCGGGTGAGGCAGACAGTTGGAGCAGTGAGGTGGTGTTTGTGTGGATCATTGTGAGGGGGCATAGAATTGTTTAAAAAGACAGGGACAAAGATTGAGGGGGAGTTGAGGTTTGGACTCAGTGTAGAGGAGTTGAGTGTAGACCAGACCAGGAGAAGGTCGTGGTCTAATAAAGTGAAGAATTGTGACGGAGTTTAGAAGATAACTCCGCACTGTGGGTTCCAGGGATAGTGAGTGGAATTCGAGACCCATAGTGGGTTACTTTGAGTCGGGCCTAGAGAGAGGCTAGTATACCTGTCGTGTGGGACGATATTTTAGTAGCCTTGAGAGGCAGTGCTATTCGACGTGTTCCATTGGGATGGAGATATATTCTTAGAGAATTATGGTTCCTGGATTTATATGTTACATGTGTCTGTGTTAATTCAGAATTAAAGGAATATTATGTGCGCAAATTAACGCTTGTTCACTGACTGGTGTTTGGTGGTGATGCATCTTGATTAATCTGTTGTTCAACATCACATTGTTACAAGGACATACCCTAGACACAACCATAGCCACTCTATCTGTCACTTAGTCAACATTCACTTTGTGACAGAGTAAGATTTCTGGGAGGCTTCGTCGATTAGAGAGAACACTAACATCAGAGACATTAGTCGGATGCCCAATTACAACAACAATAATGAGAGCTCTCCTGTCAAGAATAAACACCATTTTCAGTAGACAGCGCATTTCAAAAGTGTCGGAGAATTAATACAGAGTCCACGAGAAACCAGGTAAAAATATCATTTCTCACTCGGAGTGGGGAGAGGAGACGGGGAAAGTGTGTCCACCGATATAAACACTGGGTTTTCTCCTGTGCGGGAACAATGCTAGCAGACAGTTCAAGTGAAGTCCACTACAGGTGATTTGGAACCAACCATATCGCTAAAGCGAGTGGGGGTGCAGCGGCAGCACAAAAGTCGGTGCTAAAGACACGCCATACAGACTAACCGGGAGAGTCCATTACGGTGACAGGTAATTTGATACCAGGACAGGAGGGCTGAAACTAAAAGACCAGTGTTGAATCCGAGTGGCGAGGGCAGCGTGTGTGTGTGCTGGAGGCAAGCGCACTGTGTTGTTGCAAGTTGACTGGTCAAGATTATTCGACGCAGTAAATAGGACGGGTGGGTACACCAGCGTCCAGGTACTGGGGAAGTACATGTTTGGAAAACAGAGAAAAATTGGCAGTCGCTGATTTGACGGACAGTGGAAAGTTACTGAGATGTTCCATAGTGGAACTGGATAAACAAGCTGTTTTTGTGTGAAACAAGACTTTATGTTCGGCTTTGTTAAAAGCCCTTTGTGTTCATTACCTATAATCAGCAAACATTTTGTCAACGATTGATGACGTGGCATCTCCGCGAACATAGTTGCATACAGTTGCCAAAAAGAACTGACTGTACAGAGTGAAAGCGTTGAACATTTATTGCCATTATTTTGATCTTTTCTTTTGGTGAATCTATAACATATATGATACAGCAAAGCGCCATCTCCGCAACGAGAGTAACAACATATCGAAAGAACACTTTGGATAATTATTATTACCGTCAACGTTTCCGACAGTTGGAACTTTTGATCACCACGTGAATTCAGGAACCACTCAACAAACAACAAGTCGCTTTGAAATCCAGCGTCGTAGACATTTCCAGCCGAGGGCGAATAACTATTAAAACGAACAAAACTTTGGTGACTGAATAAAAAGAACTTTTGGCGACGGAGTAATAGGCCCATATTTGTCGGCCAACCAGTTACACATTATTATTTTTTATTGTTTGCTCCCATCGTCATATTTATTGTTGTCGGGTGTCACGCAATTATTTGTATGTGGTCCAGTGTTTGTCAAGAGTAGGGAATTGTTGGGGTGTTTCTCGAGAGTCGGGATACAGCACAATAATTTATTAGTCTTTCTGGTGCTTACGATATTTTTGTAAGAAAAACGTTAATGAGTTGACGTATCGTGCAGGGGCATTGAAATAGTCTTAACCAATATCTAGAGCCGAGTTGTCTGACGTCAAATCTGTGTATATTTTCAGTATATATTCCTTTCTTTCTCTCTTTCTTTTCGTTATATTTATATATGATATTTGTTGTGGTCGGATATATGTTTTTATTGTGATCTTTCGTCATTTCTGCTGTCTAGTGGTCTTTGTCAGTTTAAATTTATATATTACGCGCACTGTGGATGTCCCTACACAAGCTTGTGGTTTTACTGTGGTGTATTTCTGTGTCATCATCGTCTCCGTGTACTCAGCTTGTGAAGTCTAGCGTTGGATAGTCATCACTTAGTGTTATCATCCATTTGTTTGTATATGTATTTATATGTATGTTTAACAATATTTTCAGGGACTTTATGAACTTGTGGTCATAGATATATATACGAGGGAGTATAGGTGATACTTCCCCCCTCACTACCTAGTGCTTCATGAGAGACTGGGTGAGTACCAGAGGGATATTTTAATAGCTACGACGATTTACGTACACAGGGAGTGGCGGGTGTACTTAAGGGAAGTGACAACAAAGAATAACGAGCAGAGTCTGTAACATTTATTAGTTGGCTGATTCACAGCAACGTGTCCACAAGTACAAGATGCCTACTTTAATGGAATATATTGAAGCAGGTGAACGAATAGGCCTGAAAGGTAAAGAGTTAGCAAGAGTATGCAGAAGCGAAAGAACAAAAGCAGACGGAAAGAGAGGAGAGGCATAATGACCTCGAGGCAAAGCGTATACAGGAAGAGAAAGAGACGCAAATAAAACTAGCTGAATGGAAAACAAGCGTCTACAGGAAGAGAAAGAGACACAAGTAAAACTAGCATCGAAATGGAAATTGAGAAAGAGAAAGATCAAGTGCCAGATGCAAACTGAAATCGAGTTAGAAAACTAGAACTTATCTTCGAACGGTTCCAAAGTGAGGAAAGCAGAAGACCGTCGCAGTCGTCACAGAGATTAAAACTGCCATTTTTTACGGACCGAGACAACTTGGATTCCTATTTGTCGAGATTCGAAGCATCAGTGAAGGTATTAGGCATCCCAGAAAGCGAGTACGCAATTAGACTGGGCGAGTATTTAACGGGTAAGGCCCTAGAAACTATGTTTAATTTACCTGTAGAAGAAAGGAACAACTACACTATCTTACGTCAACGTTTGCTGACAAAGTTCCAACTAACTGAGCATGGATATAGAACAAAGTTTAGACAGTTAGGGCCAGAGACAAATCAAGATTTCACAGATTTTGTTAACACAGTAAAGAATACATTTAATAAGTGGATGGAGCTGGCAGAGGTAGGAAAAGATTTTAATAAATTAGTGGATTTAGTGTTAAGAGACAAAGTGTTATCATCATGCAATACAAACTTAGTAGCTTTCTTTGAGGAACGGAAGCCAAAGGACATAGACACAATGTCACAGTTAGGGCAAAACTATATGACTGCACACCCTAACAGTTCTATTGGTAGAGAAATGACTGAGGAAATAGTCTGTGCAGCGTACACTAAACAGGACCAGAATCCAATTATTAGACCAAGATCGAAAAGTGTGGACTCAGCACAGAGGTACGATCAACAAGGACCTAAAGACAAGGGTCTCCGTGGCACCCAGTTTGGCAAAGCAGGACGGTACCCATACAAAAAGGGGTATTTCCAGAGACGTCCAAATAGTTATGCCGGATGTTGGAATTGTGGGAGCTGGAAGCACAAAATGGCAGATTGTGATGCACAACCATCAATTGGACCAACGAACAACAGTAAAAGGGAGATCACTTGTTTTAAATGTGGGAAAAAAGGCCATTACAGTTTTGATTGTATTAGTGGAAAAACTGAGCACGCAAATGCAGCCCAAGTTATTGAGACGCTTAACAGTGAGAGTTGCGAGGGATGTAAGCCTCTGTTCGACACAACCAGTAAACCTATACTGATATGCGGGCACCCATTCCCAGCGATGTCATCAGTACACGTCGGAGGGAGTCTGAAGCTGCACCATGGATTTGTAAATGACAGGCCAGCGTTAACCCTCAGGGATTCTGGATGTACGACCATAGGAGTGAGAAAGACGTTGGTAAGCCCCTCGGATTACATTGGCAAAACGGTCAAGTGTATAACATTTAATGGATCAGTGGAATTTTACCCATTGGCCAAGATCACAGTGACAACACCATTTATCACAGGAAGAATGATAGCATGTGTACTCGACTCACCAGTGGCAGATCTGATTATTGGGAATATACCAACAGTGAAAGAATGTACAGAAGAAGAAATCGAGAGCTGGTATCAAAAATATGAGGTCAGAAGCAACGCGGTAGTTACTAGGAGACAAACAATATTAGATACGATAGCTGAGGAAGAGATGACACGCGAAGTAGACACAAGGACGGAGGACAAGGATGGTACAACTGAGCAGGTGGGAATGGATCTCAAACAGAGCTTTAGTGACTCCCAGAGACAGGATACTACTCTAGACAAATGTTTCCAAGGGTGTAGGAGAGTAGAATATAGGCAGTCAAAGAAGGGTAGATGGTGCTTCGAAATGAAGAACAATATTCTCACTCGCAGGTTTTCAGATGACAAATCTACACGTAGGCAAGTAGTAGTACCGTTAGCATACAGAGAGAGGATTATGAGAACGGCGCATGACATTCCATTCGCAGGGCACATGGGAATAGCGCGTACACAACATAGAGTCCTATCCCAGTTTTATTGGCCAGGGTTTAGCAAAGATATAAAGATATATTGTAGATCCTGTACGACATGTCAGAAAATGTATCCAAAAGGAAAGACGGCAAAAGCACCGGTACAAGCTACAGATCTGAAAGTCAGACCGTTTCAAAAAGTGGCCATTGACATCATTGGGCCATTAGCAGTGATGTCCAACAGGGGTCATAGGTATATTTTGACCATGGTTGATTTCTGCACCCGGTGGCCAGAGGCCGTTCCGTTAAAATACATTACGACAGAAGCCGTTGCGGAAGCATTGCTAACGTTATTTTCAAGATTAGGCTTTCCTAACGAAATGTTATCAGATAATGGTCGACAATTTACCTCTCAGATGATGAAAGAAGTGAACAGACTGTTGAATATTACACACGTTTTCACATCAGTTTATCACCCCATGAGCAACGGAATTTGTGAAAAAATGAACGGGTCTCTTAAGCAGATGTTAGCTAAAGTCACGGCAGAGCAACCAAGTGATTGGGATAAGTACTTACCAGCTATCCTGTTCGCATATAGAGAAGTACCGCAAGAAAGCACAGGATACTCACCATTTGAGTTGTTGTATGGGGCAAATCCAAGAGGCCCCATGACCATATTGAAAGAGTTAATGACAGGGAAAAGTAATGATAGTAATACGATTTCGTCGTATGACTTGGTCGTGAATATTAGAGACAGAATTATTAACGCATGCCAGAATGCACGAGATGCCCTGGAAATGTCAGGGGCTAGATATAGACAGTATGCTAATAGAAAGTCAAAACTGATCTCTTTCCAAGATAATGAGGAGGTATTACTTTTGCTACCAGAAATATCTAATAAGTTGTTAGTAACCTGGCAAGGCCCATTCAGAATTATTAGTAAAGTGTCGGATGTGGACTACATGGTGGAGGTGAAAGGAAAACACAAAGTGTATCATGTTAACATGCTAAGACAATTTGTTCCACGACCAGAAGCCTTACAGCCCGTCACAGAAGCAATTATTGACAACGAGGCGGGTCAGACAGCATGTTCTGTGGTTATTGATGAAGAAGCATCAAGCGACAATGACGTGCAGATGCACTTACCAATCGTAGCACTGAGACAGACAGAAACATGGAGAGATGTGTCCATGAATGACAGCCTGGAACGTACTGACAAAGCAAGGCTGGTAAATATATTACAGAAATATTCAGATGTTCTGACGGATATACCAGGGAAGACTGACTTGATGACACATGACATCAAGCTAACAGAGGACCAACCTATTAGAGTAAAACCATACCCTATACCACATCATTACAGAGCAGCGGTAGACAGTGAGATAACAGAGTTACTAAAAATGGGGATAATTTCCAGATCAGACTCTCCATACTCGTTCCCCATGGTAATCATTAGGAAGAAGGACAATAAATTGCGATTGTGTATTGATTTCAGGAGATTAAACAGCATCACTATTATAGATCCGGAGCCCATGGTCAGTACTGATGATTTACTGACGCAAATATCTTCAGCAAAATATTTTAGCAAGCTGGATTTGGCGAAAGGGTACTGGCAAATAACACTGAGTGAAACAGCCAAACCACTAACAGCGTTTGCCACACCACAGGGGCTATTTCAGTGGAATTATATGCCGTTTGGGCTAGTCAACGCACCAGCAACGTTCGTGAGGATGATGAGAATACTGTTACAGGGACGTAAGGATATTATCAGTTATATAGATGACATTTGCCTCTTCAGTAAAAACATAGAAGATCACGTGGCAGGATTAGAATCCTTGTTTGAGAGTTTGAGGCAACATAACTTGACGGTGAAGCCGTCGAAAGTCCAAATTGGATATGAGGAAATAAGTTTCCTGGGACATATTATTGGCAACGGGCTACTGAAACCAGAAGATACAAATGTGAAAAAGATTCTGGATATCCAAATACCGAAGACGAAGAAGCAAGTTAGGAGCCTACTCGGGTTAGCAAACTTTTATAATAAGTTTATAAAGAACTTTTCTGCCATCACGTCAGTGTTGTCCGAGTTGACAAAAAAGGGCAGACCTAACAAAGTTGTATGGACGCAGCAATGCGAGGAGGCACTGAGAAGGATTAAGCAGGTATTTTCCAGTTGTCCCATTTTAAGACTGCCTGATCTGGATCAACAATTTACCCTCCGGGTAGACGCGTCATCGACAGGAATCGGAGGATGTTTGATGCAAGAAAAGAACAACCTCATGCATCCAGTACTATACGTTAGCAGAAAACTCACACCACCAGAGGAACATTATTCAACCCTAGAACGTGAGGCCCTGGCGATTGTATGGTCGGTACACAAACTCTCCAAGTATTTGTTGGGCAGACAATTCATCCTGCAAACGGATCACAGACCACTTACATTCATCCATTCGGCAGCGATGAAGAACGCACGTGTTCATCGCTGGAGCATATTGTTGCAGGAATATGCATTTCTGCCGATGCCCATACGGGGCGAAGACAACAACTTGGCAGACTTGCTGTCAAGGAATTACCAAAGGCAGGAGGCCACATAGACTAGTAACAGGTGCTTCTATATAGATAGACAATATATATACTATATGGGGTGTGATAGTATGGTGGGGTATTAATACATTATATGGGGCGATGCAGAGCTTCATCATATGTTCGTGGATGATGGTTAGTTTACGGGACAAAGTAGTAGTGTGTCTTCTTAAAGATATTAATAGACCTGTGGGTACATAAGTATAATGCTTTTCTATGATGTATTATCATTATTATTATGTGATGTATTAGTTCATGCATTGATACAAAAGATAGAAAGTTGTTTGTATTTATGTGTGGGGATTATGGGAGTTTACTATGAGTATTTGATATATTATTAAGTGTGGTAGCTAGAGTAAGTTGGATTTATACTAACGACTACCCAGGCAATGTGTCTGGGTCACATATTTGATAAGTATTAGTCGCCCAACATTTGAAAACGATGTTTTCTTTTGAGGGTGGGGTAGTGTCACATGCCTGTGTTCAGTGGCATTAAGGTGAGTGGCCGTACAAGATAAACAGTTCACGAGATAAAATGGGGCGGATGGTGGGTCCCCCAGAGGGCGTAAATGAGAGGACAGTAATTGAAGGGGGGAGCTGAGAAGAGGTCAGCGGGTGAGGCAGACAGTTGGAGCAGTGAGGTGGTGTTTGTGTGGATCATTGTGAGGGGGCATAGAATTGTTTAAAAAGACAGGGACAAAGATTGAGGGGGAGTTGAGGTTTGGACTCAGTGTAGACTGGTTGAGTGTAGACCAGACCAGGAGAAGGTCGTGGTCTGATAAAGTGAAGAATTGTGACGGAGTTTGGAAGATAACTCCGCACTGTGGGTTCCAGGGATAGTGAGTGGAATTCGAGACCCATAGTGGGTTACTTTGAGTCGGGCCTAGAGAGAGGCCCGTGTGGGACGATATTTTAGTAGCCTTGAGAGGCAGTGTTATTCGACGTGTTCCATTGGGATGGAGATATATTCTTAGAGAATTATTGTTCCTGGATTTATATGTTACATGTGTCTGTGTTAATTCAGAATTAAAGGAATATTATGTGCGCAAATTAACGCTTGTTCACTGACTGGTGTTTGGTGGTGATGCATCTTGATTAATCTGTTGTTCAACATCACATTGTTACAAGGACATACCCTAGACACAACCATAGCCACTCTATCTGTCACTTAGTCAACATTCACTTTGTGACACTGACATTGGCAATGGAACTATATGTAAACCAAATGAAGAAAGTATTAAGCTAATTGAGTCTGAAATGGAGAAGAAAGTTGCTGAATCGGTTGACCCTTTACAATGGTGGAAACTTAACATCTATATCCAAAATTGACATTCTTTGCCAAGACCATTCTGTGCATACCGGCTACCTCAGTTCCATGTGAACGATTGTTCAGCTCTGCTGGTTATATTGTTAATAAGACGCGCTTGTCACTTGAACCAAATACTGTCAACATACTCGTCTGTTTGCGGGTCTCCCTGGTCGAGGAGTTAGCAGCTTTCTTCGTAACCCGAATACTCTCGTGGTTGACGTGAGCGCACGAGAATTGGAAGTGGTTCGAGTAGCGCCAGTGACTTATGAGAGTATGGAGCCGGTCGCTCAGAAAGTCGTGGCGTGCTGATGAGCGTAATCTATCCTAGGAATCAACTTACAGCTGAAAGATGCTGATGTTGACAGCAATATCCTGAAACAGGATGGAAACGCGGGAAAAATAATACTCGTCTGTTTGCATAGTTGGTTAATAGATGACATATGAATAAGACAATCTAGTGTTATTTCGAATTTTGACAAATACGACTATAATGTGAGTTATGTGACTATAAATGTTTTGCTTTAATTGAAATTAACGATTAATTAATCGTTAATTTTTCAAAAGTTAACAATTAAATTTAAATTAATCGGTCGCAGCCCTAATGTATAGTCAAACGTTAGTTGCATATCCTTTACAGGAGGTTGAAGTCGACTCTAACATTCCTTGGCTGATTAAGATCTCTTGGCAAGTTTACGTTCCTTAGTTTCCCATTTACGTCTAAACCACCGGCACCCATGCCATTTTTATTTTTTTTTAAATAAAAAAAAAACAAACTAACGTAAGGCGATCTTCTGCCAAATCTCCCACAGCTGTGTTTCGAACAAGATATGCGGGGTTACGAACTGCGCCCGTAACTCCTTCATCACGGAAGCAATGTACAGTTAGTCATGTAAATATTCAAACATACTTTTAGTTGCCAACAACAAACATAATGCATGTTAGCATACAAAGAGACATGCTTATAATAAAAAATACATCATGTGACCAGCAAAAACATACATATTCTTAGTTAAAATAGAGGCAGGAATGAACACATTCAAACATACCTCTAGTTAACAAAGAGATTAAAAACATGGATTGTTACCATACAGCCTTAAATAAAAATATTCCAACATATCTATAATTATCAGCAAGAAAAGATAATGTATGTTAGAATACAAACGTCCCTTTGGTTACCAATATAAAATGACACAAAGTAGTGCAGCTTTACATAACAGAGTTAAGACACATACAGAACGTTGCGGCGATTAGCCTTCATCAGCAAACAAACACATTCACAAACACAACACACAGTCAAGGAGAACTCCTGTGACTACATTAGAAGGTGATGACAGGACGAGAAGAACAAAAGCATGGAAAATGGAAGCTATGAAGAGAAAATTAGAATTGAAAAAAAATGTTAATTGAAAAGAATGTTAGTTGAAGAAAATGTTTAATTGAAAAAACGTTAATAGAGAAAAATCTTCATACTCACCTCACCATTTGGATCTGTAAGTAACTAAGAGAATCTCGGGTGTGTTGTTATACCCGGTGCTGGGTGTTACGGTTCAGTGAGCACATAGAAAGAAGGGGGCGGGGTAGGAGGCGTGTAAAATAGAAGGTGGTACTAACCAACACCCCATTGTGTTATTATAGGGGTGAGTCTTAAGGTCTGGATGGACTGATATGCGTGAACACGCGTACATACATAGACACACCTCAACAGACAAAATGCTAGTGTATGTGGACATGTGCAAAGTATATGCAAGGAGAGAGAGAGAGAGAGAGAGAGAGGGGGGGAGAGAGAGCGAGAGAGAGAGCGAGAGAGAGGGAGAGAAAGAGAAAGAGAAAGAGAGGGAGAGAGAGAGCGAGAGAGAGAGCGAGAGAGAGAGAGGGAGAGAGAGATCGAGAGAGAGAGCGAGAGAGGGGAGAGAGAGGGAGAGAAAGAGGGAGAGAGAGAGGCTCCCTCTCCCTCTCTCTCTCCCCTTACATCTTGCTTCTCTGTGCATACCTACTTCACGTGTATTGCCAGTGGTTGGATTTTACAAAGCCCCAACAAATCGAGCACTGGGCGAGTGGCACCTGCAGTGTGTTGTACGGGTAGACCGACGCGCTCCGCATGCCTCATGTGGTATGTCACAGGCACTTTTCCTCTCACTCTCTGTCTCTCTCTCTCCCTCCCTCTCTCTCCCTCTCTCTCTCTCTCTCTCTCTCTCTCTCTCTCTCTCTCTCTCTTCTTGCATATACTTTGCACATGTCCACATACACTAGCATTTTGTCTGTTGAGGTGTGTCTATGTATGTACGCGTGTTCACGCATATCAGTCCACCCAGACCTTAAGACTCGCCCCTATAACTAACACAATGGGGTTTTGGTTAGTACCACCTTCTATTTTACACGCCTCCTACCCCGCCCCCTTCTTTCTATGTGCTCACTGAACCGTACACCCAGCACCGGGTATAACAACACACCCGAGATTCTCTTAGTTACTTACAGATCCGAACGGTGAGGTGAGTATGAAGATTTTTCTGTATTAACGTTTTTTCAATTAAACATTTTCTTCAACTAACATTCTTTTCAATTAACATTTTTTTCAATTCTCATTTTCTCTTCATTGCTTCCATTTTTCCATGCTTTTGTTCTTCTCGTCCTGTCATCACCTTCTAATGTAGTCACAGGAGTTCTCCTTGACTGTATGTTGTGTTTGTTTGCTGATGAAGGCTAATCGCCGCAACGTTCTGTATGTGTCTTAACTCTGTTATGTAAAGCTGCACTACTTTGTGTCATTTTATATTGTTTACACTTTCACAGCTTTACCGCAGTTCCACTAAATTTTATTCATACTTTGAATACCAGCAGGATTAAACATGGTTTGCCAGAAAATGTTTTTAAAAATTTCGCTTAAAAGTCGACAGGGTCGACTTCATCGACCGGGTTTTATCCCATATGGCTCGGTCTCTTTCCGCAGCGCGGAAAGCGTCGCACAAAGCACGAACTCCGTAGCTTTTAGCGACGACCCACAGGAGTCTCCGAAACATTTAACTCGTAAACCGAAGGGCGCGGCCCGGAATCGAACCCACAACCTTCGGAGTACGAGTCAAACGGCGTGACCACCCAGAAACATTAATGTTAGGTAACATGAGGATGTGTTTAAAAAACGCAGTGTCAGTCTCTCACCTGTCATGGCTGACGACTGCCACAGCCACGTCTGTATGCTTCATCTGTATGACGTAGTCAAAGAATGCAGCACCTTCCTTGTTGATCTGTATCTTGGCACCAAGTGTGAGAAGCAAGCTGACGGCCGACACTTTGCCACTTTTAGCAGCTACGTGAAGAGCTGTGTCCTGTACTCACGAAATAATTTAATCCATTTAATTCACATACATATAATGAAATATATATATATATATATATATATATATATATATATATATATATATATATATATATATATATATATATATATATATGAACAACTTGCAAGAGAATTTAACATCTGTTAACTTTATACAAGGCCAACTGTGAAGGCAAGAACCATAAAAACACGCTTTAGCCTGCAAATATAAAAATAAATATATATTGATGTATGACAAAACAGATGTGGTTGCGGCCTTGTGGGAGCACTTGTACAACTCGGAGGAGCAAATGGATCACCATAGTCTGGTAAGAATGAGACAGCGAGGTGTGACGAGGGGATCTGGCCGACGCTCGACGCTCAGAGGAAAGGCGAGACAGACATATAATCAGATTGCTACTGGAACTATTAGTGTTGGAGCTCTTCGCTGGCTGCTGAGGATGGGGACGGAGCGCTAATGGGAATGTCCCGAATGCTGTTATGTCGGCTCCTAAATCAATCAATCAATCAATCAATATATCAGGTCATGGATTTTTGCTCCACTGATTCATCGCTACAACAGAGCATCAGACGAAAAGATAGAATATTCTGAAAAGTATATATTTTCAAGTATGTGAGTCATGTCGACAACATAAAAGAGTTAGTCAATAGCCCTAAACGCTACCATTCAGTCTGGTTCCCATGTTGTATTATGCCACCCCTAACAACATGAGTCAGTTCTCCACTATCAGTGGAAACCAATCTCCGTATGAATCATCCTCACCCTAGGTAACAGCGTAGCCGACAGGTTATGAGAATTGGCTCTTAAACTTCCGGTTTGCTGATCGTGGGATAGTCTGGTTCTCATGTTGTATTATCCCACCCCTAACAACATGAGTCAGTCCTCCACTATCAGTGGAAACCAATCTCCGTATGAATCATCCTCACCCTAGGTAACAGCGTAGCCGACAGGTTATGAGAATTTGCTCTTAAACTTCCGGTTTGCTGATCGTGGGATAGTCTGGTTCTCATGTGGTATTATCCCACCCCTAACAACATGAGTCAGTTCTCCACTATCAGTGGAAACCAATCTCCGTATGAACCATCCTCACCCTAGGTAACAGCGTAGCCGACAGGTTAAGAGAATTTGCTCTTAAACTTCCGTTTTGCTGATCGTAGGATAGGGGGTGCTCTCCACACACCGGTAAATTGGACTTAAACATTGGCTTCTCGTTCTTGACGTGAAAATTCAAATTACAAGAACCTCAGAGGTCGTAGTGGGTTTTACCAATGGCGGGGGATATGAGTAGTAATATAAATTGGCCCACACGCAACAATCAGTCTGATGTGAACTGTACTCGAATTCAAGGCGAGCCAATGTAAACATAAAAATACCTCGTGCTTTCATGCCCGACTTTAATATCTATTTTGCACAGTTAATTAAATTTCTTCTCTCTCTCTCTCTCTCTCTCTCTCTCTCTCTCTCTCTCTCTCTCTCTCTCTCTCTCTCTCTCTCTCTCTCTCTCTCTCTATCTCTCTTTCTCTCTCTCTCTCTCTCTTTCTCTCACTCTCTTTCCCTCTATCTTTCTTACACGGAAACACCATCTGTCTTGCATACTTCTTGTGTTATTTTCTTACATTTTGCCACTGCATCCTACTTTCCCACTTTCTCTACCTCCCTCGCACATACAGACACAGTATTCCCCCTACAGATTTCAGCCACCTTCTCTCACTCAAGGTGTCCCACGAACTCACCCCTTCTATGTTTGGGACATCCCTCAGATTCTGGTGGATGCCGAGCAAGATCTTCATGCTGTGTGTCCAGCCTTGACCTGCAGCGTGATGGAGGGCTGAATTGTCTTCATGGTCCCTGCAATAGATGATATTCTTAAATGCTGTGAAACAGAGCATTACATATTGAGGACGTGTGTAAAACCTTTACAACTTTCCGTTGTAAGGACACAAAATGTGATCTGCTTTGATGTTGAAAAAAAAAACAAAAAAACAGGTATAAAAGAAAGAACAAAAGAATGAAATATGTAGCAGCAGATTAAAGATTGAACCGAAGAATTGATATCTAAGAAGGTAGGTTTTTTTTTTTTTAAATTGATGTTGCGTGTCCTTGGCTATCAACTCCATGTTGATTTTCTAGGCTATTGTTTGTGCAGTAGTTTGCCATTGCTTTCTGAACGAGAAATCAAAGGTTAAGTCCAATAAATTGCCGAGGTAAGGGGTTGATTGGCCTAGCTCGCAATCAGAGTACCGGAAGTGTATGAGTGAGCAAAATCAGAGAGTGACAGAGAGAGATATAAATAAGGGAAGAAAGAAAGAAAGAAAGAAAGAAAGAAAGAAAGAAAGATGTGAGAGAGAGCGAGAGAAAGAGAGATGTATATGTGTGTTTGGCAGAGAAAGATGTGTGTGTGTGTGTGTGTGTGTGTGTGTGTGTGTGTGTGTGTGTGGGACACAGCGAGAGAGAGCTGAGTGTGTATGTGTAACAGAGAGAGAGAGAGAGAGAGAGATTGAGAGAGAGAAAGAAAGTGATGAGAGAGACCTCTCTGTCACGCCACGAGAAGTATATGCTGTATGGAGCTGGGCCCAGTTGTTAGATCAGTTAGCACTCGACGGGTAATATGGTCACACTCACACTGACCACCTTTATTTCCTAGTGAATCTTCTGGAACCCAAATTAGATTGAGTCGACTTGGGTCGAATGTGCATATATATTTCGTGCTATAAAACTCAATACGCCACAAGGGGAGGAAAAGGGCACCTTAATACGTACTTTGAGAAAGGATATGTACAGCCAAGCAGATCTCTATCTCTATGAAATAAGCTTTGCCATTCCCTGTTTATGCTTCCATCCGAGTACCTCCACTATTCACGACTGGCTTTTGGGTTAATTTTGACTGTTAGCTTCGATTGAGGAAATGACACCTTTCTACAATTATTTTGTTTGCAGTAAAAAAAATGTCGCTTAAAAGTCGACACAGTCGACTTCATTGCACCGGGTTTTATCTCTTATGGCTCAGTCTCTTTCCGCAGCGTGGAAAGCGTCGCACAAAGCACGAACTCTGTAGCTCCAGCGACGACCCTCAGGAGTCTCCGAAAAAAATGCACCCGTGAACCAAAGGACGCGGCCTGGAATTGAACCCACAACCTTTGGAGCCCGAGTCGGATGGCTTGACCACTTCGCCAAGCACGCGTAAAACTGTTAAGCCGTTATAGCATAGTGTGTAGGCTTGTGAGCGTGTTGATTGGCTGGTTAGCTAGAAATAACTCAACAACATCAGCTCTTTGGCAAAGGGGTTATAGGCGCAGTTCGTAATCCCGCACACTACGTTAGATACACAGCTGCAAGCGATTTGGCAGCAGACCGCTTTGCGTTGGTTTGTATAGAATGGTATGCGTACCGGTCGTTCATAAAGCAATTGCAAACTACTCAACGTAAACTTGCCAAGAAATCACAAACAGTCAAAAATGCCGGGGTTGACTGCAACGTCATATAAAGGATATGCAACTAACTAACCAAGCCCAGATCAATGTGTGCCCGCCCTTCAGCAGAAGTGAATATGTGTCCGACTCGTTGATTATTGCCACTGCGCGCTGACTTTGAATGTGCTAATATTGTCTCCAATCAAATCTGCCACTGTTATCAGCGAAATACTTAAAGTGTACGCCGTGTTGACTCATCAACCACTGTGCCATCCATATTGTCTATTGTCTAGCTACAGTTTAACAATTATCCCTTACCTAATCCGCACTGCGCGCTATGCGTAAATGTGACCTAAGCTACACCTCAGGGTGTGCGGACTTGGCTGCGTCGAAACATTGTTTGCTTGGTGTTCCCTTGAAATAACCGTCTATTCGACTGATTCAAGTTCTGTCTCTGCATCTATATCTATATCTTTCTAATGCAGATATCTGGGCTCATAGGTAACACTAGAAATAAGATGTATCACAGAGATAAAGAACATGAATTGTAAACTTTAAACTTACATTTTGTCGATTGAAGACCATTTTGACCAATAAGTTCTTGTCAATGGAAGTTAGACAAATAGTTCTTGCATGTTACATAGAACCAGATTAATCATACACCTTTCTGTTAGTGCCGAATGTTGGGCGGCGCTCATCAAACCCGATACCCCACATTGTGCCAACGGTTTCGGGCGGAGGAGTGCAATTGGGAGGGTACACGCCTTATCCTAGTGAGAGGAAATGCAACCTAATGATTAAATGTCATGAAAGGACAGACCAGGCCCTAGGGCCTTGGTCGGCAACTGGTCTAGGATGGAAGCTCCGACAGGCGGATAGATAGAGCATTGCTGTGCTGATCCGGCAGCTTCTGTAGCTTGTCTTGTAATCCCGTATGCCCGCGTTCGAAACACAGCTGCGCGCGATTTGACAGCAGACCGCGTTGTCCTGGTGTTTTACGAATCAGTATGGGTGTCGGTCGTTCAGAAAGCAATGGCAGACTACCGAAAGTAAACTTGCCAAGAAATCAACAACAAAATGCTGGTGTTGACTGCAAACGTCCTGTAAAGGATATGCAACTATTATACTTATGTAACTATTATACTTACTTGCTAACCACGGCACCTCTTTCTAGCAATAACTGAATGATCTTGGTGTGTCCATTCTGTGCTGCAATGTGCAGAGCTGACAGGCCGTCTCCGTCAGTCTCATTGATGAGATTTGGTCCATGAATGCTGTCCAGCAGTCGCCTGCATGTGTTCACACGTCCATACCTGCAGACATAGACCAGTTTAATCCTGTGAGTCCCATTCATTTGATATGTCAACTTTTTAAGATAGCATGCAGTTTTTCCTTTTCTTTCTTTTTTAAGTATTTACTGTTGGGGTCTCAATATATTAAATATAAGATTCACGGATATAACATGTTAAAGTAAGTATGTGGAAAGAGATAAATGATTGAATAACTGAATGGCGCATAACAATCTTAGGTAGTAATTCAGATAGAGATAACCGGTGTAAACGCTCAATATGACGCACAGAGTTAAAGCAAAAATTCAAATAAAACATTTTTTTTAAAACAATAAATTATATAAAACTAACTTCTTTGCCTTCCCCTTTTTATTTTCCTCTCAATCTTACCCGTTGTCACCACGTTCTCTAGTTTATTTCTTCTCTTAATGTATTCAAGAAACTTGACTGTCTACTCCTAATTTCTGTAATCAGTTTACGATTTTGATGGTTTTATTTTTTATTAACAGTTTGCTCATTGGTTCTTCTTTTTGTCCATGGTATTCTTTGCATTTGTCTCAGAAATCACATTTTTATAACCACTAGATGTTTTTCAGATGGTCTGCTCGTTATCCACGTTTCACATTCATATGAAAGTACAAGTTGATTGAACAATACAGATGACACAACTCCTAGGAGAAAATTTACATGAAACGGGAATATGTAATGAAGAGCATTTGACATGAAAAATGGGACCTACGTAAGAAGATACAGCAGACAACGCCAGCTTTGACAGCAAGACATATTCTAAATGGTATGGAAGACAAGAAAATAGATGTACAGACCATGCAGACCATGTGAATACACAAACAGCGTTTACTATACCTGGCAGCAAAGTGGAACGGCGACTGTTTGTGGTTGTCTTTCAAATTGAGAACAGCACCCATCTTAATGAGGTCATCCAGCGCATACAGGTGACCCTCTTTAGACGCATAATGTAGAGGGGTGCACCCGAAGTCATCCCTTTCATTCAGCAGCTGCTGTATATCCTGCAAACAAACAACCCGCAATTAACCCAATGGGAAATCTCCCACATTCTGAACCCATCATTATCTTAACATCGCCGACTATTCTATTTCTAGTCGTCTATGGGAATATTATAAATCTGACTAGCCTATGGTCATTTCGAAATTTAACATAAAATCAGTTATAAATATATATCCATAAGACAGGAGTTAACGGGAAGACGTGGTTAAGCTAACTGCCTCGTGCGCAGAAGTTTGTGGGTTTCGGACTACGTCATTCGGTTCACGAGTCCAATTTTCTCAGAGACTATTGGGGGTTATCGCTAGAGTTACGGAGTTCGTGCTTTGTGCGACGCTTTCGACAGGTAGCACTGCGGAAAGAGCCGAACCAAATGGGATCTAACGCAGCGCAATGAACTGGATCCTTTCGTCCGTAAACCATTTTAATCTATACCATTTCTGTCTGTCTGTCGGCGAACATCTCATGTGATCAATCTGTGTCGCATGACTAAATAGATGTAGGGAGAATCAGTCTTTCTTCGGGCCATCTCCATCATCTGTCATCCGGTACCGTTCTACGAAGTGAAGGTTAGCGACATCATACTTCCATCGATTGCTGCCTTGAGCCTTGATTGTACATTCCAATAGTCAGTATCTGGACCAAATCTTACAGGTTTCTGCCGAAATTACCTTTTCCTCCCTCTAGCTACTGTGAACCTGTTTAAGTAAATTAAGTTAAGGATCCTTTTACACACCCAAATAAGCAATTTACATATGCATTCCATTAATCCTGCATCATTAATCAGTATCAACACGTATCTATCACATTTGACATTGATCATCATCACAATAAATATGCATTAAATTAAATTACAGTAAGCAACGGCTAGCACACTTGTTGCCCGGCCAGTGAGTAATAAATTGCAATCTAGATTCAGTGGAGACTTTTTTTCACTGACCCAAGCTGTCAGGTCCAATGAGATTAAAATGGGTACCTACAGCCTACATCGAAATAAAGGCGGCTGGCGTTTATAATATTAACCGTATTATGCACCGAGTTGAGATCAGTCTAAAATTATAACGCTAGCATCATATAATTAATACGCCCCTTGGTGTGAAAATGAGTCCACTATTTGTATGCACTTTCACAGATGTAAGCGTTATCTACATAGATGACCATATTCACAGTCAGCAATAATTACCATTTATCTCACTGCACCATCAATAGCATTTAACAATCTGAAAGTACCGACCGCTATTAAGAGCATCTATAATTATATTATTAAACACAGTGAACAAAGAAACACGTTCCAGAAACATACTTTCAAAAATGAACCACCTATGGATTTGAGTTTCCCACCAAATTTAATAGCAAGGTGGAGAAAGTTGCGACTGTTCTTGTCCTTAACTCGAATATCAGCTCCCCTGACAACCAGCATGTGCACCGTATCCCAGCATCCTTTTGATGCGGCGAGAAGTAAGGGCGTGCGCTCGTGGATGTCTCGGGCGTCAATGTCTGCATTCTGAAAGCAGGTATTGTTAACAATGAGTATTCCATGTATGATTAAACAACTAATGCGTTCTTCTTAAAGTTTATATCGTCTTATTCCACTGATGATGATGATGATGATGATGATGATGATGATGATGATGATGATGATATGATGATGATGATGATGATGATGATGATGATGATGATGATCATGATCATGATCATGACACTGGCAATACTTTTTATTCCAACGTTAAGTGTTGGGGAGACGTTTAATGTTTAAACTTTAAAGACAAGTGTAGCATTGACGGCATCGAGGTTGTGTTTATATATTGTAACATTAACATAATATATCCATGTGGTTTGTGATCTTTCTCTAGCTCTAGATCAGGCGCCTGTCGTGTGTAGCTAGTCAGCTATTTTGGATACGCTCAGTTAACAGGTCAGTTGTTAGTAAGGGAGCCTGGCGGTGGCGAGTTCGCAACGATGACCTTTACAATTGACTTGGTATCTCAGTTCGACCCGGCCTAACATGATGCCAGGAAATGTCTTGTGTGGTCAGTGTTTCTATCGACCACATCATCAGTGGAGAGTGGGAGTTGACCTATACAATTATAGATCCTAGAACCATCTGCCCAATACGCCTACAGGTGCACACAGGGTTCGTTATTTACTTTTTCTAAATTATTCACAGCACAAAATATGTATCATTATTAATCATTAACACGGTCATTTCGAGAGTCCTGTACGTTTTCATTTCGGTCAACACCCAGAATTCGAGGAAAGGTTATTTGCTTCAACATAGGCAGCGGGTGTGCGTAAAATGATACTACATAAATACATATGTCATGCTGCAATTGTACATGCCAAACTATAATAAGGGTGACTAATCATTTTCAACGTGCTATAATCTGTTATGTATGGTCTACGCTAACTGCCTACTACCCATCCCAAAACATCCACACAGCAGCATCTTCATTACCACAGACACATGGTTGATTAGCCAGTAACTCTGCTGAAATGTTTTAAGGAGAACATAAAAAAGTGACATAAACTCATCAACAGCACCCGAGCCTCCTACACAACACAGTTGTTCTCTTCTTATGTAGACGCTTGATCTGGACCAGGCATCGGCGATCATGACTCTCCAATCCTCTTTGTCATAAGGTATTGTAGTAATGCTAGTGTTGCTTTATTTCTTGCCCAACTGTTTAAACTTTCTACACAAATCTTTGTTTCTATCTTCTATTGTATCTCCCGCAAGTATTTTCTCATGAAAGGCTACTATCTTATGCCATATCTGGTGATGATATGCCTCATTTATGTGTCTTTTTCTTCTATGATTAATGATATATATTCTAACAGATGTATCTTTCTGTATCCAATCGTTTGTTTTCTTATGTGTGGTTGATTATGCATCTCCTAATTGATTTCATGTCATGTTTGTGTTTACTAGCATACATTCCCAGTGTAGACAATTATTTATTTACAAAAAATGCAATTACTTTGCAGAAAATAACATTCTTTACTTAAACACACACACACACACACACACACACACACAAACACACACACAATTAATATGTCAAAATGTTTGCATTCAAGCGACTGTACATTTCTCAATATGAATTGGAAACAAATAGGTATATTAAGCTCCTGTGAGAAGAAAACGTACTAAACATCAACACGTTGAACATACCCAACAAGGAGATCCATCGTATCCCGAAATACAGGTGAAAATCCGAAATCAGAAGCGCTCAATAAAATATGTAAGAAATGAATAATAAAATAAAATACACACAAACCGAACAATACGATACACAGGGACGTCCGACGTTTCGATTCTCAGAATCTGTGTCAAAGACAGGACAACACGGATAGATAGGACAACGAAATATAAAAAGGCACAAAACAAAAAAGCACAACCATTACGTATCCATGTGGGAGCAGAGAACAGGCGGATTTGCCAGATGCGAAGGTGCTCTTTGGCTGCAGAGTTTAAGTATAGTGGGATTGTCAGATAGGAGTTACGTCGCCAAAAATATGCGAACAGCCTGATATGAAAATATAGGGGTGTGGAGACAGTTTAGATAATGAATATTGGGGGGCGGGAAGGACCGTATAGTAATAGACAGTGTAAACACTTGGAGAAGATGGCACAGTTATACAGTAGCGTCCACAAACAGTATTAATACCTGCTGGATGGAAGGCATACCAGATTGTTGATTAGCTGGCATTCAATTTTGAGCCTAACGGAGCTGTTGGAGTAGCAGGGTTTCAATGCGGTGACACATACATTCGTCGACTCCATTATGGTTCGAGGAACTGAAATGGTTGGGGACAGGTTTGCCAGCGCCCTGATTGATGTCTCTGAGGTGTTCTCTACAACCAGTCAGCAAGACGTCTCATGAAATACATTGGTCAACTGCAGACGTCTTGATGACCGTTTTAGAGAACACCTCAGAGACATCAATCAGGGCGCTGAAAAATCTGTTCCCCACCATTTCAATTCCTCAAACCATAATAGAGTCGACGATGTATGTGTCACCGCATTGAAACCCTGCTACTCCAACAGCTCCGTTAGGCTTGAGTGCTTCTGATTTCGGATTTTCACCTGCGGCTACCACTGATGGAATCAGAGATAAAACCCGTCACAGGTCGGCAGGATCACAGTAGAGGGTGACGCGTGTCCCAGGTGTAGTAACATCGTCCATTGATGATTATCTGTGACATTTTCTATCATCGTAGTTTCTCTTCTTATCTTCCCTCTCGCTTAGTGCTGCGGTTGTAGTGTGGCAAGGTCACCTGATTTGAACATACGGTGCAAGCCCCCTGCCCCCATTTGTCTATAGAACAATCAGGACTCGAGCGTGATGTAATCAATATCATACCGACAGCCGTGACTTCCTAAAACATTTTCGGGCAACCAGTTTAGTCCGTGACAACCTGGAAACCCAGGTCAATGTTAAAAGCATCCTCTATACGAATTGGAACCCACGACCGTCGGGTCAGCAGGCAGGCGAGGTAGTCACTGAACTATCACAGCGCTCTTTCCCAACAGGTTACCTAAACTATCCCGGTAACAATAAACAGGAGCAGATCAAAGCTGTGCTGAGTTGAAAATATCTACCACTATGCAGCACATGTCGTCTCCCTGGTCTAGGTGTTAAAAACGACTTTCTCCGTAAGCCCGTTTATCCACGTAGGGTAACGCAGCCCACGAGAATTGGTAGCGGTTCTCGCCGCGTTGGTGACTTACGGGATAAGTGAGCCGGCCGCTCAGAAAGCAATGGCAAATTACTGAGCGTAATCTTGCCAAGAAATCAACAACAGCGTTAAAATGTTGGTGTTTACAGCGATGTCCTGTAAAGGATATGTGAGAAAAAAAAAATGCAGCACATGTCCCTGGGAGCAATTGTGAATTTGTGTGGAAATGCGCCCTGTACATTGCAATGGGAGGTGGCATCCCAATAACCCCCAAAATGGAAGGCAAGAAAGACACTTTGCACTTCACGTGAATCTGTGTATGTGCCAGTCTATTGAATGTTGTTTATATGATTTTGCTGCCACACATCTGCAGATGTTTTTTTGTTTTTTTCAACTTCGTCTTAAGACTAAATATTACTGTAAAACGTTTATGAACGGTATATAATCAACAGTTTAGCTCAAACTGTAATCTTGATTAGTTGATGTTGGCGTTTTTTTTCCAAAATTTGGGAAATGCTGAAGACGCAGCTTATGAGTGATTTAACTTCCCTCCCCCCCCCCTCCCCCCCCCCCCCCAAAAAAAAACGAAAAGAAATAAAAGAATACCTCATTTAAAAGATACTCCATAACAGGTTTGTGGTTGAAGAGGGCAGCTCTGTGAAGTGGTGTCATCTTCATCGCATCCAGCATGAACACAGCTGCCATGAAGTTCTCTGCCTGGGCTTCCTTCATTAATTTGATCATGTCCATATTTCCTTGAGAACATGCAAAGTGAAGAGGTGTGGATCCATCCTCCTGATTGAGACACATCATCAGGCACGTTACCACAATATTTATAAAATAACAACCAGCAATATATCTGTGGCTATAGACATCGTCCTGACTGAACGATACAATAGAGAGAAGAGTCAAGAGATTGAACAGCATGAGTGCAGTATTGGAGATATATTAAATCGACTTTACATGCGAAGATAACACTGGATATATGATGATCAGTATAACTTGTATATGAGATATCTCAGGTTTGAATGACACATACGATAGCTCTGTCACAAACTGATACACACGATAGCTCAACCACAAAAGTTCTACAACGGATTAACTACAACAGATACACACGGCTATCTCACACAACGATGCACACGATAGCTCGATATTAACATATTTATACTTGGCATGGTTTCTGTTTAATTGATCAGTACTCCCATGACGACCCGGGCTAAAATGGACACCGGTAGATCTTCGTGGATGTATTTGAGGACAGTATGATATAGAACACGTCATCCATCAAGTGCCGATTGGACTATAACATATTGGGTAGTCACAATAAACACACTGGACTATAACATATGGAGTTATCACAATAAACACACTGGACTATAACATATGGGGTTATCACAATACACACACTGGACTATAACATATGGAGGTATCACAATAAACACATTGGATTATAACATATGGAGTTATCACAATAAACACACTGGACTATAACATATGGAGTTATCACAATAAACACATCACAACTCCTGGCGTGGAAAAGGGAATATTACTGTAGTTTTACCAGTCAGACTTGGACGAAGGACTAGATTCGGTCCACTCTTAAGACATTAACCCGTAATTATACTTCTCTTCCTATATATCTTAGCTGCCTGTCCTACAACGGTGCGTGGGTGTGTACTTTCCTAATTCACAAATGTTTTCTCGTTATTGATAAGTGTTTGTATTACAATTACAACTTCAAGTGTATACAGCATGTGCACAGAAAAAACATCACCCTTTCGGTAAATTATAATAACATTCAATCAAATATATTAAACACACAGTTTTCGCCAATTCCAAAACTCCTTCCTCCATTTAAACCAGACGTTTTGGCTTCATTTACAATCCCTTTCCAAAACTTGACTTCCATTATTTGGATTTACTATTCCTATCAGGTGGAAAGTTAAGATGTACTGCGTCATAATTAGATGACCTGGGCTATACTCAGCTGACAAGCAGTGACGTTTGATGGACCTGTAACTAAACACCGCATCCAGAGATACTTCGATGGGTCCTCAGTCAGTTTTCGAGTACTGTGTGACTAAGTATGCCTTCACCCGCAACTACAACGCATGTTAAACTGCGGAATCTCAGTTTGTTTCCGCTCTCTAGAATAATATAGACACTCCCAGCCCAATCTTCTATAGAAGTCACCAACCAACGAAACCACACACCGAAGCAGACAACATGGGAGTAAGTGAACAGTTGTGAGATGCCAGTATGTTATTGTTATATAATAATACATCACCTGCTGTGCTTTGACAAGTGCTCCTGCTTTTAAACACACGCTGACCGCCTTGACAGAGAAGAAAATAGATCAGCATTGGTTTAATGAGCGATTGTTATTTCTCATATATATTCAATTATTGCAAACAGTATAAATGTGAGAGCTAAACTATGACAAGCAAATATGAAGTTAATGTTTTGTTTTAAACAATAGGTAGCATAAATACAATAAGTAACTAGTAAGATGACCAACCGCACCTTGTATTTCTCTTCATCATTTTCTTGCAGGCATTGTTGGAAAAGTGGTCAAACCCTTTACCTCGCACGTTGAAGGTAAATATTCACTTACAGACTGCGGCGTTTAGACCACGATTTTCATTTTTTTCCCCCAGAGACCATGGAGTTATGGCTGGAGCAGCGAGTTTGGGCTGCGTGAGATGTTCTCGGCAAGGGAGTTAGAACCCAATGATTAAAAGCCTGTTCCTTCTTCTTGTAATTCTCTTCTCCCT
The DNA here is from genome assembly GCA_014155875.1 of Cepaea nemoralis. NCBI lineage: Eukaryota > Metazoa > Mollusca > Gastropoda > Stylommatophora > Helicidae > Cepaea > Cepaea nemoralis. The sequence goes on from JACEFZ010023958.1 coordinate 27,202, forward strand.
CTCCATCTCCTTCTACTTCTTCTTCTCCCCTCCCCCTTCTCCTCCTTCATCATCATCATCATCATCATCATCATCATCATCATCATCATCATCATCATCATCTTCTTCTTCTTCTTCTTCTTCTTCTTTTTCTTCTTCTTCTTCTTCTTCTTCTTCTTCTTCTTCTTCTTCTTCTTCTTCTTCTTCTTCTTCTTCTTCTTCTTCTTCTTCTTCTTCTTCTTCTTCTTCTTCTTCTTCTTCTTCTTCTACCAGCTCACCCATTCTATGGTCAGATTTCAACATCTATTGTTTTAATAAATATGCTGTTGCTGCGTCCTTCTTAAATAAATAAATTCTATTGTGGCTCATTTGTCCCGAAAGAGACACTGAGCCTCTTGTCGTTCCACCTAGGTAGCACTACAATTAACATGCGTCCCTAACAAACAACCCTAAATGTTTGCTTACATGCTTATGTTGTATATAAACTATATTTGGGTCGGACCCCACTGATAACAAGTGTAAAAACTTTATGACATTACATGTAATTTTCATTCGATGTTTTACATATTTTAGCATGTTTTGGGGGAATATATTGCTAACCGTGTCATAAAATATCAAACATATTAAAGCACATTTAAGAAAAGTAGAGAAAACGAAATTTGACACTGGAGTCCATTTGGACCCTGTGGTAATTCTAGGGTTAAAGCAGAGTTTGTCTCTTTATTAACAAAAATATTCACAAAACATACCAGTCTTTCAACCTAGGTACAATATCTATTGAAAGTAGAGTCAGTCTTCAGTAACATGTTTAATTTTAAAGAACAAACGGTTGAAATGTACCTTGATGTTGCCCCCGTATACCGCCGAGTGTAACGGGAGGTTGTTTTCTCTGTCCTTGAAATTCAAGATCTGGTCACGTGTATATCCATGCATAAGGGCTGCATATTTGAAGAAGAAAACAAACAAACACAGCTGTTACTAAAGTATTTCCCATTCAAAGCAACTGGGATATGTGTGCCTGAATGCAGAGGCGTCGCTATGAAGGTAGTCTCATTAAAGATAGAGACCCAACATTAATGTCGATAAAAACAACATTTTTATGGGGACATCCATCATGACTTTCCCATCGGATTCCTACATCTTGAATTGTTTTCTTAACTGGATAACTCTATCGCTGACTCAAACAACTGGCTCCATACTGAACCATCATTCTTCTGTAGATTTCACAATGTTTTACACACTCTGACTACTGAAAACGAATAACACTTGATTGTCCAATCACAGCGCAAGTGGTTAACTCTTTCGCTACCGTGATCCCATCTGTGGGCACGTTGTATTTCCTGAGATGGCAGTCCGCCGTTTTAGTGCCACAAAATGATCAGTGGTTTATTTCACATATTTCTGCTCCGTTTCGGAATTTTAAGTTACAGTAAACTAAAAAGTAGTACAGCCGAAAGATCTCTACGCCATCTCGGAGCGGTCAATCGTTTTCTAATTTTGGATTCTTGTGAATTTTCAGTTTTAAGGTAGTGTTTAATTTGTTTGTTTTGGTTTTTCACAAATGGAAACCCCCCACCAGTTTGCGTCCACGTAGTATGACTTGAGATCAAGCTAGATTATTGTTATAATAATATGTGAATGTGAATATTTAGAAAGTAGTTTTAGTTGTGTCTAAAGTTTTAGCACGTGGTGATAAAGAAAAACCAGTGAATGTTCGTCAACAGCTGAGTGTTTGACAACGAAGCACGAATGGCTGAAGTTTACGTCTGTCATTATTGCTATGGGACTTGATCCAAGACCATGTATCAAAGACTACCGGTGTACAAGTGCACTTTTATATACTCCTTGGTATGTGGCACTGCCACTACTTTTTCCCAGTAATCAATTAGAAAATTATAATATATTTATCACACCATGTTTCATGTATGTCAACCTGAGGGTACCCAAAAAAAAATAAAAAATTTATCCTCTTGTTGACTCTGAAGAATATCCAGGAAGCATTTTACCCATTTGAAAATGTGTCCATTGATGATATGATTATTTGGTGGAAGGGCTAAACAAAGCTAAAAAAACCATGCATTGTTGTCTCTACCAAGTCTGTAGTTAGAATTGTTGAGAGCGGATTGCGAAAAACCGCAAAGCAAGCTGAAGATGGTCTCCATGAAAATAAAACGGCGATGAATGGCTGCGACAGAATGGACCAAATGGTTGGATATTATAATATCCATGATAGGAAAACCATTACGTGGTGGAAGAATATCTACTACTAGATCTTTGAAATTGCACAGATCAATGCTCACATCCTACATTCCATATGGCAAACAGAGAAAGGAGGAAAAAAAATTGTTACAGAAGGATTTCAAGTAAAGGAAAGTGCTCATCGCGGAGTAGCTCAGAGTATTCCTGAAAGTTTGACACTCTGCCTGCCGAAGAATTTCAGTCTGTTGCAGGAAATTATGCCGAAAGATTTACATGAGCCAAGCATTTAATAGAATTTGTCGGTGTCAATAGAGACTGTGTTTTTTGCAGCACTCGAACCTAAACGACACATATCATCTTTTGTTTGCTCCGGCTGTACTAATAGACCAGACTTGTGCGCCAAAGTTTGCGTTTGCAGCCTATCACAAATAGACTGCCACATATAGTAAATAAAAACAAACAGACATGACAATTAAATGTAAATCTGCCAAGTTTTTTCCTAATTTTGTCTGAAAAAAAAATACATGATTCAGAATCTGCGGCGAAACTTCTTTTCGGATGGTTGATTGGAAGCAATGGTGTTTATAGTTTAGAATAGTGTTGTTTGTTCAGTAAATTCAATTGGATTAGCAGTGATCAGGATATTGGATAACAACGCCCCCTCGGTAAGTACAATGTTTACATTATTTTTACCTCTTTTTAAACAAATTATTTTAGAAGTTATATTATTATTTGTATTTTATTTACAAATACAGCAAAAAATTCTCCTAACAACATATTCCTTGTGCTATCTCCTTTATTTTGATATATACAACATTTCTGCTACAATTTTAACCATTTTCATAACATTTATTGCGACATACACCAATTTCCAGATTTCGGCCATTAGTTTTTTCATTTGTGTGAAAAAGACATGGTTCAGAATATGCACCAAACTTCCTTTTGGGTGATTTAAATGAGCAATACTGTTTTATATTCTTGAAGACAAGTGGTGTTTGTTTGATTATTCAGTAAATTAAACATTTATTAGCAGTATAGGAGTGTAGAAAAAAACATTCTAATGCAATGTTTACATTATTTTTACCTACTTTTGTCCAATTATTTTACAAATTATATTATTATTTTTATTTTTTTTACAACCTAAAGCAAAAAATTCTCCTACCAACATATTCCTTGTGCAATCCCCCTTTTTTTTGATATATAATACAACATTTCTGCTACAATTGTAACCATTTTCATAACTTTACTGTGACAGACCCCCCCTTCAAGATTTCAGCCATTATTTTTTGTCATTATTTGTGAAAAATACATGGTTCAGAATATGCACCAAAACTTCTTTTTGGGTTACTTTATGCGCAATACTGTTTATATTCTTGAAGACAAGTGGTGTTTGTTTGATTATTCAGTAAATTAAACTGATTAGCAGTATAGGAGTGTAGAAAACACCTTATATGTGCAGTTTTTTAAATAATTTTTACCTCTTTAATTTCATTTGTTATTATTAAAAACCCCTCATTATTGTCATAATATTGTAACCTATCAATTAATTATTAACCCCTGTCATGTTCCTTGTGCAATCCTCTTTTTAAATTTTATATGTAATACAAAAGGGCTTCTACCACCTTAACCATTTTAAAAGCATTATTGTAACACACCCCTAGTTCCAATTTTCTGCCATAAATGTCTGTTTGGTCACAGCCCAGTTTTTTTTGGTAGTGAAAGAGTTAATGGTGCAGCCATTTTACAATCGCTATTACGCATACGCAAACTGCTCGATCCCTACGACACCTATGTAGGGGTATTGCTTAAGTGCCTGTTTGTGTTCTGAAATACGATTTTCCATCAATGTATGCGTGAGTTTGTGTGTGAGTGTGTCCTGGAAGTAACTTATATCGAACTTACGAAAGAGTAAGGTATGTTGCCATGTTAAAAGATGCTTTCAAATCTCCAATTTGACGTTACGGTCCGTAGACTTGTATTGAAAACATAGAGTTGTTAAAATGTTGGCAAAGAAGTAGACGAATACCCGTCAAATATGAAGGGGTGTGAAACAGGAGTATGCATTGTCCTTAAACCTCTTTTTTCTATATTGTAAAAGTATTTGGATAATGTTAGAAGATCGGAGATGAATCTTCATCCGATGATATAACATCAATAATATATGATATGAACATGAAACAGTATTAATTGCAATTGATGAACACTATCTGTAGCACTTAGTGGATACAGTTATTTATTACACACGGTGATCAACTACTGTTAATTACATTATAAGAAAACGGAAATTGTGGTAGTCTCCAAGAAGAAAGAAATACCAAAATTTAACTTTTTTTTTTTAAAAATGAGAAAACGTTTAAGCATGTGAATCGGCACAACAGTCTTCGTATAGTCATATATGTGATGGAGGATGTATTGTTGAGATCACAACAAGAATCGCCGCGGTTCAGGTAGCCTTCTGCAAGAATAGTTAACAGGCAAGGGGATGGGCTTGACAGCACAGGGCTTTTATCCCATTTAGCCTTTTCTCTCTGAGCAGAGCACTAATAGTATGTCAAAATCTTTACACTGGGCAAGAACTCTGCAGCTCGGGACACGACCTCCCGGGGCTACTAAAAAAATGCGTTCGCCAAATGAATGCCAGATTCCGAAAACAAACCCAGGACCATCTGTGCAGTATGTATACGCCCTGAACCACTCAGCCACTGGGTGCCTTCGTGAGATAACAACAGCTCAAAAATACAAAGTTGTCATTTGCAGTAAAACAAAGAGTACTGTCGTTTTGTATAGAAGCTCTGTTGTGGTATGTACGTGACACTCAGACAATAAAAAATACAAGCTGAGAAACATCTAATGGCAGTGAAAATGTAGTTTTTTACATACATACAAAGACTATCATGGCCCAACAGAAAAACCAACAAGATAGTCTTCCAAGAAACAAAGTAAATCCGATATTTGATTAGAGAAATTGGACGTCACGATTTTGTAGGCACACTATGCGAAGAAAAAAAACATATAAACTTTGTGAAAACTTATAAAAATAGACTGGAAAACAAGAGGGCGGCAATTTCATAAATTACTTGATGGCTTTTCCACGAGGCAAAATGAGTTCACAAAGACACTTCTGATCCACGATTCTACTTATGGTGTGAGATAGCGAAACATGACCGCCCTCGCTTATTGACACTGTGCTAGATGATGATGATAGATTGAGCCGCAGGAGATATCAAATAGCCGTGACGCGTAACTGTTTTGGAGTCTTTACTCCGATAGGGGATACAAGGCAGAAACAGAAGTGGGGACATTAGCTCCCAAAAGTACTTATGGAAAGTTCAGAGGAGTTGAACTCTCTCCTATCACTGAACAATTGTAAACAATACACTGACAGACATACGATGGCAGAAAATGCAGACTTTTACATGGAATAGACAACGAACCTTGCTCAATGATTGCCTCCATAGCATTTGCTGAGGCACTTTTAGCGGCCACGTGTATTGGTAGTACCCGAAGTCGCATTTAATACACGGCTTTGCTCCTCTGGCCATCTGAAAGCAAAAATACATTAACTTTACGTCAACATTCTAAACAGTGGTTCTCAACCTTTTTTGGCCCATGCACGCCTTCACCATGTGTTTAAATGTCACCCCCCCCCCTTGCAACCTCCTACCCCCATGCCCCC
>JACEFZ010023959.1:0-33324 GCA_014155875.1 Cepaea nemoralis
TTCCCCAAAAGTATTGTGATTTTGTCTTGCCACTTAATACCAAGAATTCTTCGCAGACACCGCATATGAAAGCTGTTTAAATTGTTCTCTTGGTGTGAGTAAGTTGTCCAGGTTTCACTGCCATAGAGAAGAGTACTAAGGACACAGGCTTGATAGACAAGGACTTTTGTTTTGGCAGTAAGCTTCCTGTTCTCCCAGACTCTTTTTCTTAACCTGTTCATTGTTGTTGCTGCCTTACCAATCCGGATGTTGATTTCCTGATCTAGGGATAATTTGCTATTTACCACTGATCCTAGATATGTAAAATGGTCTACTATCTCTAGTTCGGCGTCGTCAATAAAGATTGATGGTACCCCATGTGCACCTTGTGACATAATCTGTGTCTTCTTTTTGCTAATTGTTAAACCAAATTCAGAACAAGCATTGGAGAATGCAGATAGTAGACATTGCAATTCTTCCTCAGAGTGGGTCGTAACTGCAGCATCATCTGCAAAAAGCAACTCTCTGATCAGTACCCTCCTAATTTTGGTCTTAGCCTTCAATCTCTGAGCATTGTAGAGGCCGCCATCTGAGCGTGAGTGAATGTATATACCACCATCCTGATCACGAAATGCATATTTCAGTAGAAGTGAAAAGTATATTCCAAAGAGGGTGGGAGCTAGTACACAACCTTGCTTAACTCCACTCTTGATTTCAAATTCTTCAGAAGTTGCACCATCAAACTTGATTATACCCTTCATGCCTGTGTGGAACGATTCCACAATGGACAGAAGAGTTGGTGGGCAGCCAATCTTCTTTAGTGCCTTGAACAGACCCTCACGACTGACCAAATCAAATGCCTTTGTGAGGTCGATGAAGGCAATAAACAGTGGTTGATTCTGTTCACGGCATTTTTCTTGCATTTGTCGCAATGAGAATATCATATCAGTGGTAGACCGGTTCTGTCGAAAGCCACACTGTGATTCGGGGTAGACTTGATCTCCTAGGACTTGAAGTCTGCGCAGAACAATTCTGGCAAATACTTTTCCAACAATACACAGAAGTGAGATACCCCTATAGTTGTTGCAGTCGCTCCGATCGCCCTTGTTCTTGTACAGTGTTATGATGCTTGAATCTTTGAAATCCTGTGGGACTTGTCCTTCACGCCAGCATAGCTCTATTAGCTGGTGGATCTGTATAGTGAGTGTGTCTTGCCCACTCCTGATAACCTCTATTGGAATCCCATCCTTACCTGGAGCCTTGCCAGATGCAAGTTCATTTATAGCACACTTAACTTCTGTTATGGTGGGAAGTGTGTCCAGGTGGTCAAGAGTTGGTAGAGCCTCTATGGCGTTGAGGGCATCATCCGCTAGTTTGGTCTCACTTGAGTAAAGCTCCAAATAGTGCTCTACCCATCTGTCCATCTGCTGTTTCTTATCAGTGATGACTTCTCCAGTCAAGGTTTTCAATGGTGCACTTCTTTTGATCACTGGACCACAGGCTTTCTTTATTCCTTCATACATGCTTCTTATGTCTCCCTTATCACTTGCGATTTGAATGGACTCACATAACTTGATCCAATAATCATTTGCACACTGCCTGGCAGCCTTTTGCACATCCTTCCTAGCTTGCCTTAGCTCACTCAGAGTGTTACGCGTTGGTCTTTCCTTGTTTCTTAAGAGAGCTTTCTTCTTCTTATCAATCAAGGGCTGCAGAGTCTCGCTGTTGGCCGCAAACCAGTCCTGCCTCTTATGATCCACAGTGCCGTAAACCCCTACGGCAGTTTTATAAAGAGTTTCCTTAATTTGACCCCACTTTTCATTTACTGTACAATTTTCTGGTGTATCAGTGAAAGCGTCTTCAAGTTGCTGTTGAAACTGAAAGCACTTTTCAGGATCATGAGTGTTAATAATATTAATCCTGGGGCTAGATTTGTGTTTAGCTGTGTAGATTCTCTTTGGTCTCAGTCTAACCCTTGCAACAACCAAAGAATGATCCGTATCACAGTCAGCACTGTGGTAACTACGAGTCAATGATATATGGTTCAGATGTTGTCTCCGTGTGATGATGAAGTCCAGCTGGTGCCAATGGCCGGATCTTGGATGTTTCCATGTGACCTTATGCATCTCTTTTGTTTTAAAAAAGAGTTTGTAATACATAGGTCATTACTGGTGCAATGCTCCAGCAGCCTTTGCCCATTTTCATTCATGCGACCGATGTTGTATTTTCCAAGGCACACTGGCCATGAACTCGAGTCCTTGCCCACACGAGCATTGAAATCACCGAGCATATAAATGTAGTCAGATTTTGGAACTGCCTTGATCACAGGAGTCTAACTCCTCATAGAACAAATCCTTCACATCATCAGAGGAATCGAGTGTCGGTGCATATGCAGTAATAATGGTGGCAAACCCACAAGAGGTTGCCAAGCGCAGGGATAATAGTCTTTCATTTCCTCCTGCTGGAATTTCAATCATTCCCAGTAGCGAATTCTTCACTGCAAAGCCCACACCGTGTTGCCTTTTTTCTGCCTGCCCTCTACCCTTCCAGAAAAAGGTGTAGTTGTTTTCCCTGAGTGACCCTTCCTCAGCGAGGCGAGTCTCCTGCAGGCCAGCAATATCAATGTTAAGACGATTGAGTTCGGCATCAATCACAGCCGTTTTTCTCACATCGTCAATATTGGTCAAGTCAGTGGAAAATCCTGGACACATGGTTCTCACGTTCCAGGTTGCAAGCCGTAGCTTGAGGTTTCTATTTTTATTTTTGTTTGTACCTGGTGCATTGGTTTTACAGCCTGCGATTCAGATTTTGTCCTAGCCCCAAGCACCCATTGAAGCAGGCAGGCTGTGGCGGATCAGCACCCAATTGGCTGGGGGCTGCCCAGCTTGAGGCGGGCGGTAGCTGATCAGTGACACCTATAGGTGTCTCCCACCATCAGAGGCAACGCGTGGCGCCCCATGTCTACGCCAACTGACAAGGACTTATAACCCGTAACAGTTGCCTCTCGCTTTGATTCCGAGACCAGTTAAGACCAGGGATGGAGTTATTGCCTCTCCATAGCACAAAGCCTGGGCTAAAATATAGAGATCATGTGTTGCCCATGCAGCATGATCCCTCTCTCGGCCTGCCTAGTTCACTCCAGAGGAAAGGTAACACCCCTACATCTGGAACAAGACAAGCTGCAGAAGCTGCCGGATCAGCAAAGCAATGCTCTAACTGTCCGCCTGTCGGAGCTTTGATCCTAGACCAGTCGCCAACCAAGGCTTAGGGCCTGGTCTGCCCTGCCATGACAATTTTGTCTTTAGCTTGCATTTCCTCGCACCAGGGTAAGGCTTGTACCCTCCCAATTGCGCTCTTCCGCCCGAAGCCGAAGTCCCTAAACAGGACTAGGTATATTTGCTGTAAAATGCCCTGCTACGTCCTGTCAAAGACACGCAACTTTTATGTTGATGCCAGTAACCTTATATTGTCAACCGCTGTGTGTGAATGTGATCAGGTTGACGAGACAAGATACAGGAAGAAGAATGCATTGTAAACAAGTGAAGTGCCTGTTCTCACGTCTGACGGTTTATTGCGTGTATGGTTCTAGTTCTGTTTTATAGAGCGATCGGCGCTCCATGGGTGGGGTGGTAATTGTCACGTCAACAACCTTTACTTTCCAAACATGTGTGTATACGCATTATATATATATATCATCATCATCATCATCATCATCATCATCATCATCATCCAGTGTCTTGACTGCTGGCGTGGGCGATCATGCCTCTTCACAAATTGCGATCTACGTAGGCATGGATCAATTAGTGCGTTGACTCCCTTCCGTGCCATGACACAAGACTGTTAATAATCTGTTCACTTTGTCTTCCTCTATCTCTCTTTCCGCAAATCTTTCCGGTTGTCACAACATGTTCCAGTTCTTTGTCTTCTCATAACGTGGCCAAAAAACGAGGACTGCCTGATGTTTGTGATAAGATGTCTTTGCGACTCAGCTTCCCATAAAAGATCCTGATTGCTCATTTTGGCTGTCCAACTAATTTTCAGCATTCTTCTATAAAACTTATGTAAAACATCTCCAAGGCTTCCATGGATTTTTTCGCCTGTGTACTAATTGTCCAGGACTCGCAGCCGTATGTTAAAACTGGTTCTAAGTAACATGCAAGAACTCTTTTCCTGACTTTCAAGGACAGTGACTTTTTGCACAACATGTTCTTCATTTGATAGAATGCAGTTCTTGCTTGTCCTATTCTGTTCTTTATCTCAGTGAGGCATCTTCCATCTGATGTGATCTATGTGCCTAGATATCTGAATTTTTGCACTTTCTCCAAAATAACGTCCTGTACTCTCTCTCTCTCTCTCTCTCTCTCTCTCTCTCTCTCTCTCTCTCTATATATATATATATATATATATATATATATATATATATATATATATATATATATATATATATATATAGAGAGAGAGAGAGAGAGAGAGAGAGTCGACCTAGGAGCTTGTGCAATTGATATCGATGGGTATTCGAACGTATGTTTACAAGGTCGGTGTCTGCCGGCTGTGTCTGCATATCCGTGCTATATTCTTGTCTCTATGGTATCCCCTTTTTAACTTGTATAAAGATAAACTTTGTTTATTAAAAACATACAACCATTTTATTAACACAAAAATAGTAATTATTTAGACTTGTAAATGTATTTTGTTTGTGTGTTTGTTTGTTACACATTTCCCGTATGTTTGTAACGTATACGTTATTGACTGGTATATTGGAAAAATAGCATATGAAGAGATGTAATATTAACATAAACAGACATGCAAATTAAACTGGCAAGATCGAGGGGAAGAGAACAAGGGGAAGACAGAGAAGTAAATACCTGGCTTGCTTGACCACGTAGCATGGTCGAGACAAGAACACAGAGCTGATCCACGACTCTGGTGATCGAGGGAATGGCGAAGCATGACCACACACGCTTACCGGCATGGCACTTGATGGATGGATGGAAATTAGCCCAAATAAAAGAGATGTACAATTTACATGAAAAGAGATGTAAAATTAACATAACATGTTATGTAAAGTTAACATAAAATGAGATGTAAAATTAACATAACAAAAGATGTACAATTAACATAGCAAGAGATATAAGTTAACATAAAATGGGATGTAAAGCTAACATACCAATAAATGTAAAGTTAACATAACAAGAGATTAAAGTTAACATACCAAGAGATGCAAAGTTAACATAAAATAAGATGTACAATTAACATAACAAGAGATGTAAAGTTAACATAACAAGAGATGTAAAGTGAGATATAAAGTTAATATAAAATGAGACGTAAAGTTAACACAACAAGAGATGTAAAGTTAACATAAAGTGAGATGTAAAGTTACATAAAATGAGATGTACAATTAACATAACAAGATATGCAAAGTTAACAAAATGATATGTGCAATTGGCATAACAAGAGATGTAAAGTTAACATACAATAAGATGCACAATTAACATAAAATGAGATGTAAAGTTAACATAAAATTGGATGTAAAGTTAACATAAAATAAGATGTACAATTAACGTAACAAGAGATATAAAGCTAACATAACAAGAGATGTAAAGTGAGATTAAAGTTAACATAAAATGAGATGTAAAATTAACAAAACAGTAGATGTAAAGTTAACATAAAGTGAGATGTAAAGTTACATAAAATAAGATGTACAATTAACATAACAAGTGATGAAAAGTTAACATAAATGATATGTACAATTGGCACAACAAGAGATGTAAGGTTAACATAAAATAAGATGTAGAATTAACATAGCAAGAGATGTAAAGTAAACATAAATCGTGATTACAATTAACATATCAAGAGATGTAAAGTTAACATACAATAAGATGCACAATTAAAATAAAAAGACTCCCCCGATGTGTCTCCACCTTGCCGTGGTGGGGGAGCTTGAGTGTCCCGTTGACCCCATGTGCTTGCCGATGGGTGAAAACTACATATCGGACAGCGTATGGGATAGGGACCAGACTAAGAGAGACACAACCTGCTGCTCTGCAGGAGACTGAGGATAGCAGTCAAAAGTTTAAATCAGGCGCATGAAGGCAGTTCTTGTTTCGGACAATACTCTAAGGCTCTCTGTCGAGGGTTTAGGCTGAACGCCTCTAAGCCACAGACCCTCGGATCTGAGAGTCGGGCCGATATCCACCTACCGAAAAATTGGAATCGAGATACTGAGCAAGCTACATGCCCAGTTCTGACACTTGTTTGAAGGCTCTCAGCTGAGGGATATGTTTGATTCCCGGATGAGATGGCCTGGCCGTTTCACACTGACTGCTGCACGAAGGTAAGGTGCTGAGCCGGCAGCACATGTAGCCTACCTCGTGAGCGAGTACAAAAAGTCAGTAAAATGCCCCAGTCGAAGGAAATGGTTACGAAAACTGTCTGTATCTAACTCATAGAGAGTGTAGATAAAAGTGGAGAAACGTCTCAATAACGCGAAATGGAACGCACGGCGAGCGAACCTATTGCGTGGTCCAAAGTCAAAAGCAAAAGCTTACCGAGTGGATGTCGCCCGCAGTCTGACCGCCCCCGGAGCTCACTTGAGCGACCAGTGGCAAGCGAGATGCCCAATACATGGAAGTGAGGAACTAAAGCAGCCATGAGCAGGACGTGGCAACTCCTCGGGTGAGCCCAGTCTCGGAGCAATATGTGCCGGCTCTGCAATTATGGAAGCCTCCTTGGATAGCGAGGGACTGCCCATTGTCTGCCCCTGCCTTCCCTTGAGGGCCGACCGCGATGTCGTTGGTCGTTCTATCTTGACCAGCTGAGATGTGGGCGACATCACAACAGTCTAACGTGCCTCGAAATCAGAGGAAGGTTAACCTCATTAAAAAATGCCCGCCGGAAGTCGGAAGTGTCGTCCTACGGGTGGCAAACTAAAAATTGACACTACGCAATTACGTCCGAGTGAAATGTCTCATCCGAATGTCTCTCGTGCTAGGAACAGCTCTGACTACCTAGTTTCCGAATGCCGCTCTTGTTCGGAACAGCTCTGACTAGGTAGTTTTCCGAATGTCCGCCGTGCCTGGAACAGCTCTGATGGGTACAGGGACAAGCACATGTCCGAAAACTCGCTTAGTGGAAACCAACCGCAGAGCTGACTGGTTTGTGCAGGAACGGCCCAGGGCGAGCGAAATGCCCAATATATTGAAGTGAGGAATTAAAAACAGCCATGAGCAGGACGTGACGATTCCCTCGGTAAACCCAGCACCAGAGCGTTATGTGCCGGCTCTGCAATTATGGAAGCCACCCAGGATGGCGGAAAATGCTATGGACTGTCCCTGCCTTCACTTGAGGGATGACCGTGTAGTCTTCGACTGTTCCAACTTGACCAGCTGAGATGTGGACGGTACCACAAAAGTGAGAGTCTCCCAGGATTGCTAACCTGGTCAAAAATGCACGCAAAAAGTCGGATGTGTTGGCCTGAGGGTTTCGACCCGAGGGTGCCTAACCTGACACACCGCAATCACATCTGAAAAAATCACTCCGGATGAACGCAAAGAAGAAGAAGAAAATAAAAAGAGATGTAAAGTTACCATAAAATGAGATGTAAAGCTAACGTAAAATCAGATGTAAAGTTAACATAAAATAAGATGTACAATTAACATAACAAGAGATGTAAAGTTAACATAACAATAGATGTAAAGTGAGCTGTAAAGTTAACATAAAATGAGATGCAAAATTAAGACAACAGGAGATGTAAAGTTAACATGCAATGAGATGTATATTTAACATAAAATTAGAAGTTCAATTAACATAACAAGAGATGTAAAGTTAACATAAAATAAGATGTACAATTAACATAACAAGGTATGTAAAGTTAACATGAAATAAGATGCACAATTAACACGACAAGAGATGTAAAATTAACATAAAATAAGATGTCCAATTAACATAGCAAGAGATGTAAATTTAACATAAAACGAGATGTAAAATTAACATGAAGTGAGATGTAAAATTAACATAACAAGAGATGTAAACTTACCATCAAATAAGATGTGCACTTAACAAAACAAGAGATGTACAGTTAGCATAAAGTCAGATGTAAAGTTTAACATAACAAGAGATGTAAAGTTAACATAAAAAGAGATATACAATTAACATAAGAAGAGGTGTAAAATTAACATGAAAAGAGATTAAAATTAGCCCAAATAAAAGAGATGAACAATTTACACAAAAATAAATGTACAATTAAAATAGCAAGAGATGTGCAATGTGCATAAGAAGAGATGTAACAACATAAAAAGAGAGTTAAATAATCAATGAGAGGAGAGATATAGATAAGAGGGCAGAACATTGTAGGGTATATGTACGCAACTCTTACTTAATGTAAAAATAAAGTTCTTTCGTTCGTTCATTCGACTGCCTGCCGATCAGTGGCCATGGGTTCGAATTCTCATCAAGCCGGATTGGTCAGGACTACCAGGTTGACCCACTCTATCTCAAATAAGTACCAGAAAATGTCGCTTAAAAGTCGACAGCGTCGACTTCATTGTACCGGGTTTTATCCCATATGGCTCGGTCTTTTTCCGCAGCACGGAAAGCGTCGCACAAAGCACGAACTCCGTAGCTCTAGCGACGACCCACAGGAGTCTCCGAAAAATTTAACTCGTGAACCGAAGTACGAGGCCTGGAATCGAACCCACAACCTTCGGAGCCCGAGTGAAACGGCTTGACCACTTCGCCACGAAGACTCCCGAAAATGACTCCCGACCAAAAAATTTATTGGGAAGTAAAGACGGCCCGTGTGGTATTGGCTGGACCCACTCTGAGTGCCAGTTGGTGTGTTTCATTTGGAATTCATCACGACACTTGCGAGACTGCTGCCAAAGACCGAAATTCGTGTCGTCATCATTACACAAGGGTGCAGTCACTTGTGAAGCAAGAGCTGTGGAAAAAAAGGCTGGACAGAAAAACCACTGCAGGAGATCCTCCTCCTGGAATGTCAAGCATTCTTTGCCCATATTATCAAATCACATTTCGAGCAAAACTACCAGCCATCATAGAACTCACGGCTCCATACTTTCAACCTCACTGGATGAAGTGAATGGTCATCATCATTCATCATCCTTGATGGACAAACAACACAACAGTGGAGCTATCGCCATAGGTCTTAGGTTTCTCACGATGTGTGAAAGGGTTCTTTACTTTATTTTACTGTCATTCGTTGCTTTGTTCGTTCGTTATGGTTGGTAGGTTCGTTCGTTCGTTCGTTCGTTCATTCCTCCTTTATTTTACCCTCCAGTATTTTCCTAACGTAGCTCTCTGTGTCTCACATGTTGACCAACCCACGCATCCTCCAGTGTTCGTGAATGTTGCAAATGATTATCCATTTCCACCCCACGCAAATGTATGGTTGTATAAATTGTACATTCCACTGTGATGGCTGCTGGCATCACGGCGACTGTCGCTGTAATTGTGTATGTCTGTGGGAGGGTTAAAAATAGACCAGCAAAGGTCAGGCTAATTTGAGGAAAGTTGTGTACTGAACGGGCCTATCGGCCCCATTGTTAAGATCACGGCATTAAACGTGTATCTTTGGGTTATCAGGGGCTAGAATAGCACAGTTCAATTTATGTCGTTAAGCTTCTCATCATCGTCTTCATTATCATCGTCATTGTCATCATTATTGTTAACATGTTGTCTTCATCGTTGTCATCATCATCATCATCATCATCCTCTTTGTCACTGTCACTACGATCATCATCATCATCATCATCATCATCATCATCATCATCATCATCATCATCATCACCTCTTTGTCATTGTTCACTACGATCATCATCATCATCATCATCATCATCATCATCATCATCATCATCATCATCATCATCATCACCAACCTCTTTGTCATTGTCACTACGATCATCATCATCATCATCATTATCATCATCATCATCATCATCATCATCATCATCATCATCATCATCAACCTCTTTGTCATTGTCACTACCATCATCATCAATATCATTTTGTCGTCGTCGTCGTTGTCATTACATCACCACCGTCATCATCATCATGGACATTATCATTGTCCTCATCGTCGTCGTCAGCATCATTATCATCCTCTTTATTGTTATCATCGTTACCCATCGTTTTCATCCTCCTCCTCATCATCATTATCAGTGTCATTTTGTCTTCGTATTCGATATTGCATCACTACCACCACCATCATCGTTATCCTTGTCCTCGTTTAATTAACACACAAAATGCAAAGAATTGATATAACCTTGTTTCAAGATTTTCTGGCAAACGAATAAGAATTAGAACATGGTGCACCATCATCATCATCATTATCGTTGTTCTCATCATCAGTATCATCAGTACAGTTGACCTCTTTATTATTATTATTATTATTATTAATATCGTAGCCATATTCATCACTGTGGTAGTCATCGTCGTCGTTATCATCATCCTCGTTGTCCTCGTCATTAGCATCATCATCATCATCATCATCATCATCATCATCGACGCATTATTATCATCGCAATCATTATCATCATTATCATTGCTTTGGTCACCATCATGGTTAGCAAGGTGACCACCACCATCATCATCATCCTTGTCATCACCATAAAATTTACTATTATCATCATTATCAACTTGAGCAACACCGAGGGACACAAGCGACCATGTTCCTGCACATGTTCATGAAACATTCTTACGTTTTCAGTACCACTGTGCTACCCCATTCACAATTATCTCCCCCTGTCTATAATTCCCCCTTTTTTAAAGTTAAAAGTTAGTTGCATATCCTTTACAGGACGATTCCAGTCAACACCAGCATTTTTTGCTATTGTTGATGTCTTGGCAAGTTTACGTTCAGTAGTATGCCATTGCTTTCTGAACGACCGGCACCCATATCATTTCGTTAAAAAACAGCGCTACGCGGTCTGCTGTCAAATCGCGCGCTAGCTGTATTTCGAACTCTGGTATGCAGGATCACGAATCGCTTCCGTAACACCTTCGCCACGGAGACGGCATTTGTTAAGTAGAAGGAGGTAAAAGAGATAGTACTGCTGCTTGTTCTCATAACAAACAGTACAATAAGAATATGACTGATAATATTAAAGAAACGAGGACACTGCACTCCGGAAAATCCCATAAGTGTTCAGTCTTCTCCAGCAAGAATCTTCTTCTTCTGCGTTCATCCGGAGTTTTTTTTTTTCCGGACGTGATTGCGTTGTGCCTGTTTACAGCAGAGCTGCGTTCTTGCGCCGTTAGGCCGACACATCCAACTTCTGCGGGCATTTGTTGACCGGGTTAACATTCCCGGGGCAGCAAGAATCTAAGGGTTGGGATGCTGACTGTCGCTGTTGCTTACTGGTTAGCCACATTGGGCTCCCACCCCACTACAGAATCTGTGATTGAGGAAATTGTTGAAGATATTTTCCACCGTGCACCAGACTATGATTTATTGCGCGCAGGATATCCCATTTGTTCACAGGCGTAGCCATGTTCGAAAGGTAAGGAGATCGAGCATATAAGCGTGTACGGTCGAACTTAGGATGAACGCCCAGCATGACTTGTATCGCCTAAGTGAACTAGGCGTCATGTCTGAAAAATTGGGTATATGGGCAGCCGTCGTCTCTTACTCCTCACTAGTTACGCCACTGCTCTTCCCATCGTTAATGTCCCAGCGATGAGTACCGCTGAAACCAATACATCAGCTCTCTAGTTTCTGCGTACCTCTGGGAATCTGAACAAGCAATGATGAAATGAACCTGGCACTTAACAGCATAAAGCTGTTATTGGGTGTACAGTAACTGGCTTTCACTTTACACCCGTGTATATGTATCTGCACCCTGAGTTTCTGTGTCTTTCATTCACTAGATATTGTTTCGGCGGTTCTGAAACAGTTGCCCAACCTGCTTGTAGAGTGCCAACATGTGACAAAGGTATTTATAGAGAAGCGGAGATTTAGATGTTATTTCAAACAAAAATAACTTGTGAGACAAGAATATACACGTTGTGTTCTTGTGTTCTTCTTCTTCGTTCATCCGGAGTTTTTTTTTTTTCTTTTTCGGACGTGATTGCGTTGTGCCTGTTACAGCAGAGCTGCGTTCTTGCACCGTTAGGCTGACACGTCCGACTTCCTCGGGCATTTGTTGTCCGGGTTAACCTTCCCGGGGGTTCTTGTGCTCATGTTATATAACTTGTCAGACAAGAATATATACGTTGTGTTCTTGTGCTCATGTTATATAACTTGTCAGACAAGAATATACACGTTATGTTCTTGTGTTCAAGTTATATAACTTGTCAGACAAGAATATACACTTTGTGTTATTGTGTTCAAGTTATATACCTTGTCAGACAAGAATATACACGTTATGTTCATGTGTTCATGTTATATAACTTGTCAGACAAGAATATACACGTTGTTCTTATGTTCAAGTTATATAACTTGTCATACAAGAATATACACTTTGTGTTCGTGTGTTCAAGTTATATAACTTGTCATACAAGAATATACACGTTGTTCTTATGTTCAAGTTATATAACTTGTCATACAAGAATATACACTTTGTGTTCTTGTGTTCAAGTTATATAACTTGTCAGACAAGAATATACACGTTACGTTCTTGTGTTCAAGTTATATAACTTGTCAGACAAGAATATACACGTTGTGTTCTTGTGTTCATGTTATATAACTTGTCAGACAAGAATATACACGTTGTTCTTATGTTCAAGTTATATAACTTGTCATACAAGAATATACACTTTGTGTTCTTGTGTTCAAGTTATATAACTTGTCAGACAAGAATATACACGTTGTTCTTATGTTCAAGTTATATAACTTGTCATACAAGAATATACACGTTGTTCTTATGTTCAAGTTATATAACTTGTCAGACAAGAATATACACGTTGTTCTTATGTTCAAGTTATATAACTTGTCATACAAGAATATACACTTTGTGTTCTTGTGTTCAAGTTATATAACTTGTCAGACAAGAATATACACGTTGTTTTTGTGTTCAAGTTATATAATTATATAACTTGTCAGACAAGAATATACACGTTGTGTTCTTGTGTTGATGTTATATATAATATTCAGTTACGAGGTCAGCATGGCCGATTGGGTACGAGCTCTCGTTCTTCTGTGCTGATGCGGAGGTATGGACTTCAACCCCTACACTGGTCAGTTGGACTGAAACGTTGACTTCTTGTCCTTGACTTGGGGACGTAAATTACAAATACCTCTGAGGTCGGAGTGGGTTCTTGAAATAATTCCTGGTCTCCCAGGTAATCCCAGCCTAAGTGATAAAATGGTAGATGATATCTACCACATCACCACATCACAGTGGCCTGCCGATTGGGCTAGGAGTATAGGGCTAGAACCATATTCTCGAGAGGTCCCAAAGAGAGGAAAGGGGCCCTTTTACAGGAGGATTGAAAATCTGGGCGGGGAAGATAGAAATGGACGACTAACACCCAGATAGGGTCAGGGCGCAGCCTGGCAGTGTGTTCGACCGTCGACGACAGCACAGAAACTGTAGGAGATACATCACCGAGACCGCCGCTGTGGAGATGGCACTGCTTGATGATGACCTCAGCCACCTCTCACTCTCTCTCTCTCTCTCTCTCTCTCTCTCTCTCTCTCTCTCTCTCTCTCTCTCTCTCTCTCTCTCTCTCTCTGTGGGGGGGGGGTGTAGTGTGGTGTAGTGTGTGTGTGTTTTTTTCCCCCGGTGGTTTCGACTGTCCGTCCTCCGTCTGACCCAGACTTGTTCATGTGTTGTTGTTACATGTCTTTTCCAATATGATTACAAAATTGTGTTTACATGTATGTGGTCACGCAATTATACGTACATATCCATGTTTGTATGGTTAGGTTGTATGTATGCGTATAGGATTGTTTTGTTATTGTCATTTATATTTTGAGACTCATCGCGATCAAGTTCCCACATTTCAGAATTTACCTCCTGCCTTATGTCTTGAGTGGTTTGCAGTTCATTTTATTCTTATTTCGATGGGGTATTCGGGTTACTCGTGTTCGAAGCACAGCTGTGGGAGATTTGGCAGTAGACCGCCTTGCGTTGTTTTTTTACGAAATGGTATGGGTGCCGGTCGTTCAGGAAGTAATGGCAAACTACTGAACGTAAACTTGCCAAGAGATCACAACCGCAAAAATGCTGGAGTTAATGGTGACATCCTGTAGAGGATATACAACTAACTAACATTCGGGTTACTGTTCGCAGATTACACTTTTTCTGTTGTCAGCAAAGTAAACTTGTTTTCCGCGCCTTGTTCCTTGAAAAAGAGTTCTGTCGAAACGATGGATTATTTCTTTGCGTGTCTTGTGTGTAGTTTCTTATTTATTGTTTACATTTATTTATCTGTGGAACAATGAAGACATTCGTCACTTTACATCGTACTGGTCCAAGACTGTAGAACTGAGCGAATATTAAATGGGGAAATGACATGTCTTTAAAGGTCAAGTTAGTTTTTATGTCCTTTACAGGATGTCGCAGTAAACCCCGGCATCTATTCACTGTTTGTGATATTCTGGGCAAGTTCACATTCAGTAGTTTACCATTGCTTTATGAACGTCCGACGTTCATGTTGTTAAAATCAACGCAAAGCTATCTACTCCCAAATGTCATGCTGCATGCTTCGAACCCATTATGGCAAGATTGTGAAACTGCCTTAACTACCCCTAAGATACAGACACTGACTGTCTTTAGAGGTAACAATTAATAATAGATATGAGAAGTTACGGCTGCAGGAGGATATAACGTTAGGAAATAACAACAGTTAGGCGGGCGTAACTCCTGCGAAAAGGCCAGTCTGTTATTCCCGTGGAAGATTAGTGTAATCGAAACGTCGTTCGATGTGGTGTTGTAAACTTATTTCTATGTTATTATTATTATTATTATTATTATTATTATTATTATTATTATTATTATTATTTCCTGAATTACCCTTGTGATTTACGTTTGCCGTAATGGAGTTCATTTGTATGTATGTACACTGTGTCTGTGTAAATATTTCTATATTTTTTGCTGGAGCTAAATCATACCTAACTATTTCGAATTTCTATCTTTAAATAAAACATCCAATTATATTGTGCATGCATTTACACTTTGTGAAAAATCGTTTTCGATTAAAATATGTGGGCGTAACTTTCCTAGCAGATCCCAGAATCTTGGAACCCTCGCACTACTTTATGTGTGTCCAATTTCCCACCATTCTCACAGCTAATGAGTAAAAGTGATTTGTGTGATTCGTGCTAATATTTGCCGCCATTCAGCAAGTTTTTGTACCGTATGAAGCGTATTGATTTTTGTGTGCAGCTTGTTCAACAGTAACTGCGCAGACAAAAGTAGCGCTCGCATGGGACATTAACTTTGATGTTTGAATCTGATTTGTCTGGTTGGTGAAGTCTAGTACGTTTTGTTGAAGATTGCGAAAACCCTGGGAGACTTTTTCGGCGTTAATAAAAACATTGACAGACTTGTTCTTGGCGTTAGTCAAAATCTTGACAGAGTTGTTCTTAGCGTGAGTCAGAACTCTGACAGGCTTGTTCTTGGCGTTAGTCAAAACCCTGACAGACTTGTTCTTGGCGTTAGTCAAAGCCCTCATGGGGAGTCTTCGTGGTTAAGTGGTCAAACCGTTTGACTCGGGTTCCGAAGGTTGTGGGTTCGATTCTGGGCCGCGTCCTTCGATTCATGAGTGAAATATTTCGGAGAATCCTGTGGGTCGTCGCCAGAGCTACGGAGTTCGTGCTTGTTGCGACGCTTTCCGCGCTACGGAAAGAAACTGAGCCATATGGGATAAAACCCGGTGGAATGAAGTCGACCCTGTCGACTTTTAAGCGACTTTTATTTTTTTACAGAATTGTTCTTGGCGTTAGTGAAAGCCCTGACAGAATTGTTCTTGGCGTTAGTCAAAGCTCTGACAGACTTGTTCTTGGCGTTAGTCAGAATCCTGACAGACTTGTTTTTGGCGGTAGTTCAAACCATGACAGATATGTATGTTTTTGGTGGAAGTTCAAACCTTGACAGAATTGTTCTTGGCGATAGTAAAACCCTGACAGATTTGTTCGTGCTAGTGGTAAAATTCCTGACAGATTTCTTCTTGTTGTTAGTCAAAACCTGAAATACGGGTTCTTGCCCGTAATGAAAACCTTAAATGCGGGTTCTTGCTCGTGTCCAAAACCTGAAATACTTGTTCTTGCTGATATTCAGAATCTGAAAAACGTGTTAATGCTCGTATTCAAAATCTAAAATACTTGTTCATGCTTATAATTAAAACCTGAAATATTTGTTCTTTCTCGTATTCAAAACCTAACATACTTGTTCGTGCTCATAATCAAATCCTTAAATATTTGTACTTTCTTGCTTTCAAAACTTGAAATATTTATTATTTCTCATAACCAAAACCTGAAGTATTTGTTCATGCTCGTAGTCAAAATCCTGACAGGCTTATTCTGGCCAATAGTCAACTTTTGTCGAGGCCAAGAGGACATGTAGCAGGCTTGTAGTTCCACTCCAGTATTGACACATTATAACTGTGTGACGATGAACAGGACTATCATTTAAGAGGTACATGTCTCTTGTCCTCTTCGTCAATCGTCCTGAAATTGATCTTCAATGTGCTGGTGCGGGTTTGCTGCGAATGTGAGATATTTGCTGCGAATGTGCGATATTTGCATCTTTCAACCGACACACTCTTCCTCAGCCCGGCATGTCTTGGGACCGGGCTTGTCATACCTGTTCAACACATACTGTAAGGTTTTGTTGCGGGTCAGTTGTCAAACGTTGCCAGAGCAGCGGTTATACGGCCTGCTCTTTGCAATTTCCAACATGAGGAAGATTGTTAACGTTGCTGGTAACATGTATACAGGGTATCTTATTTGTGTCCCTCACCCGAGAAGGCGAGGTTTGTGGATCACAATCCAGAGATACTGGGACTTTCTGTGGCGAAGTGGTTAAGCCGCCTTCCTCGCATTTCAAAGGCTATGGGTTCGATTCCGTATTCCACCATTCGGTTCAGTTTGTACTGTCGAGTGCAGATTTCTTGGAGACTCCTGGGAGTCGTCACTGGAGCTAAGGAGTTCGTGCTTTATGCGACGTTTTCGGCAGGTCCTCCTGGGGAAAAAGACCGAGCCTTATGGGATAAAACCCGTGCAATGAAGTTCCCCCTCTCGCCCTTAAACTGTTAAACTTTAATCGAGAGATAATTTTGAATAGGGGAAACAAAACAAACAAAAAAAAAAGGGGGGGGGGGGATCACTACGATCCCTGGGAAATAATAGTTTCGAGAATATAGTTATTGATTGACTCGTTTGATTGGGGACTGTGGGCAATGAGCTACTTTAAACCCGCGGGGAAAACATGATTATCCTGGGTACAATCTCACCCAGTCCATATGTAGTATGCTCTAAGATAACCTTGTTACATTATAATATGTTTCTCTGCAGATGTGAAGTTATAGTGACACCATTGTACAACCCGCTAGTTTCTTAGATTGCAAATGATTGGGAGGGGTGGGGGGGAGGAGTAGGAGAGCCTTGCCACACAGTCTTTGTGCAGATGGTTCTTCTCTACCGTGTGGAGAGAGAGAAACCTATACAGCAGTGGTTCTCAACTGGTGGGGAATTCCCGTCAAGGTGGGGGGGGGGGGGGGGGGGGGGAGAAGGGAGGAGGGAAGAATTTAGGGTTTCCAAAAGGGGGGGGGGGGGATAAATCAAGATTATTTCACGATCGCGTTAATCAAGAACCGGTTACTTGATATTGTTTTCCCCTCCATACTGTACGGTTCTGTACTTCTCGCCCTTCTGAAATTCGTTTTCTAACATAAGTAGACCGGCAAATCACGTTTATGTAGATGTCTAGACTTGTTCTAGTATGTGTTATTAAATTTAGCTTCCATTTTTACGTATACAGTGTAGGGCAAGGAATGGAATGGGGGGGGGGGGTGGAATTTATAAGGAGGAAATACGCAAGGGGGGGAATGCCATTCTGAACATATGGTGAAGGGGTGCATGAGCCAAAAAAGGTTGAGAACCACTGCTCTACACCGACCTCACAGATAGAAACACGTCCGTTCTGGGCT
Organism: Cepaea nemoralis; assembly: GCA_014155875.1. Lineage (NCBI taxonomy): Eukaryota > Metazoa > Mollusca > Gastropoda > Stylommatophora > Helicidae > Cepaea > Cepaea nemoralis. The sequence continues at coordinate 18,088 of JACEFZ010023959.1, forward strand.
CAGACGACATCAGAGCATCGGACGTGAGAGTTCAGACTCAGTCTTCCCGATGTGTAAAAGAGAAATGTATATTGTATGGAAAATATCAGACAATAGAAGCCGATGAAAACAGTGAAAGGTGGAAGTTGAAAACTGAAACCACTGGTTAACTAGGAATAATACAAGAAACAACAATGTCATGAAAAGATCTGATGACAGAGGGGAGTCGAGGTTCATTATAGCTATCTGCTTGAACTCAGGCACCAGAATAAGAAGAAAATTAGGAGGATGAGGCGGGAGAAGAAGAAGGCGGGAGAAGGAGGAGGAGGAGAAGAAGAAGAAGAAGAAGAAGAAGAAGAAGAAGAAGAAGAAGAAGAAGAAGAAGAAGAAGAAGAATATGAACGAAGAAGAGAAATGAAGAAGACAGACGAATAATAATACTAATAATAATAATAATAATAATAATAAGAATAAGAAGAAGAAGAAGAAGAAGAAGAAGAAGAAGAAGAAGAAGAAGAAGAAGAAGAAGAAGAAGAACAACAACAACAACAACAACAACAACAACAGCAATAATAACAACAACAATAATAACGACAACAACAAAACGAGAATACGAAGAGGAAGAATGAGAAGAAGTTCAACAAAAAGAAAAACAAGAACAAGAAAACAAGAAAAAATTGACGGTGACGACGAAGAAGAAGATTAAGAAGAAGATCAGTCGTCGATGACGAAAATAAGGAAAAAGAAGAAGAACGTTTTGTCTGATGACACATTATCTGAAAATACTCTGTTCACTGACCTTTGATGCATGACGTCAGATTTAAATATCTTTCTCTATTGATGCGTATAGAGCATCTCATCCCGACATGTTATATTACAGTCTTATCAAAGCTACTTTTTTGAAAGAACTCAATACACACAAATATCCCTGCGCAACGAGTGCTTCCACATTGTGCCATGATTTAGGAATAATTCCATAAAATTGCTACCATTGATCTTTTATAGCTCACAAAAACAACTTGAGCAAAATCTCTAATGGGCGGATAATTAGTAGTAATTGCTGTCAAGGGAAATAACATGATTAGTATATAATGTAACTTTTATTAAACGTTTTCCTGTTACGAAGCATTTCAATTAAGAATATATAGAAATGGAAAGTAATTAAATAACTTGGGCATTAAATAGCATTTGAAAAATGTTCGCGTGGCTGCTCGCATTTTTTGGTATTCATGAGCATGACAAATAAAATAAAATATTACACTAGAATTGTGTATGGTCATCGAAACGTGACGAGGGGAAGTCGACATTTCGCGAATATTTCGTGATCAAAAGAGGTTCTGGAAAGGAATAAAAATGGAGGACGCTTCTGGGCTTTTTATGCTTAGATGAATGTACAGTTCTGTTGCGCTTGATTAGATGAGATTGGATTTAGACCGAATGAATCACGAAAAAACGAGAAGTAGTTTGTGAGCTTTACTAAAACACGATTGCAAGAAACAAATTGGACGTTTGTCAGAGTCTTGCGTAGAGCAAGATAAGTAGCTCGTTTTCTGGCAAGTGTGAAGCAATATCAAACTATCAAATCACACGAAGTGAATATCCGAAAGTATTATTCACAAGCTTTATTTACGCGCTGCATTTATTATCGCACAAACATCGCGCACTGACAATCCATAGCAATCATTACGGCATGAACAATATCACTACAATACATAATAATACATGCAAGCAATAAACATCTCACTTACAAGTCAAACTATTCAAGCGTTCGAACCAGTCTCCCACTGTCGTACAGGCTAGCTCTCAATGCAGATTCAAACACTCCTCGCATACCCATGCGACCTGTCCATTCAAACACCTAAACCCGTCTGCCAGTCCTGGCGTTCTACACGCTACACGCTCACGTCAGCTGGTGTGACCCCTGCAAGGTTCACGGGGTGTACTGCTGACCAGCGGTCGTTTAAGCTTCGCTCAATTTCTGTGCTTGGCTGTTTATGCGGGCGTCGTCGAAGACGCCGTATTCTCTCTGCAGTGTTTAACACCACTCAGGGTTGCGTGTTGTTATGTTGTCTGGCGTTGGTACAGACAACGCGTCGCAACCTCGGATGTGAGACCTTGACAACGTTGGGGCCAAAGCCTTCGCAGCACAGAAGAAACAAACACACATCGACACAAAACTACATGAAACACACTACATGACAATATTAAGGGTACTTATCTGAATCTGTATCCTAGCTTGGAGTGACTGGCGACTGACTCGCGTACGATGACCATCAGTGGATTCATTTAGACCGAGAGGCTTTGTCTTCTTCACAGCGGACACGATTGACCCACATGGCCTAGGAGCCGCATATGGTGTTTTCCTATGTGTTACAATATACAAGACATGTGTGTGTGTGTGTGGGGGGGGGGGGGGGGGTTCGTGAGTGTAAACAATGTAAAATTAAACACACACACAAAGTGCAGGGCAGCTTTAGAAAAGCAGGGAACGTTGCGGGTGGAAGCCTTCATCTTGAGCAGCTAACAACGAGAAGAAAACACAACCTATAAAGCACAGAGATAACATTACACTGACTAAATTAAGGCATTGTGAGTAGAATAAAATAATTAATAAATTTATGGCACTTATCTCAGGACTTTCCGAATATGAAATCAAATGTTCATATTCGGACTCCATTTTCGGGGAGCCGTGATATAAGTAACACGCATTGTTTGTTGTGTGTAGAGATTTTTTTTTTTTTTTTTTCATTCTGCTCATAATGCCTTAATGTAGTTACTGTAGTGTCATCTCCGTGTCTTATATCTTGTTATGTTTTCTTGTTCTTGTTTGCTGATATAGATTTGCCGCTGTGGAAGCCTTGGGCATGTAGTTTTATAGAAGAATGCTGACAATTCCGTGGACAGCCAACATGAGCAAACTGGACATTTTGAGGAAGGCTAAGTTGCAGAGACAACTTAACACAAACATCAGAAAGAGACAGTCTTCATTTTGTGATCACATTATAAGAAAGCAAACACTGGAAAAATGTTGTGACAACTGGTAACATTTGTGGGAAAGTAAAATAGAGGAAGACAGCGAGTGAAAATTCTGACTGTCGGAAGGGAGTCAATACGCGAATGGGTTTCGCAAAATGTGGAAAAGCATGATCGCACACGCCAGTCGGCAACGCACTTGATGCTGAGGATGAAAGTTGTTCTGTACTTTGTGTTTTTTATATTGGTTACTGTCCATGTCTGGGACTTTAAATAAAAAGCAGATTGTCTTGGGTTATAGAGGAGACAACTACCAGGACTTTACGATACATATTTGGTATTGCATCAGCGAAGCCTAGACTGTCACAAGCCATGGCCTACATGTCAGTAACCGATGTTGGCAGGCATCCCATAATACCGTAACCCGAATGAGGTCAAAGGTAGTCGAATAAATAGCGGAAGGTCGTGGATGGCGCAAGCAGAAGATACTGCTGGGCAGGTGATCTCATACAGTCAAATACTTTCTGCTTGGATGTCTTTCTACTACTGCTTACAGCCCACGCCTTGTGGCCTTGGTGCCAAAGAATGTGGTCTGTCCTCTTCTGATTCCATTACATTAACAAGTTTCTTTTGTTTATTGTTTTTTTTTTTTTATCCACGGAAGCCTCAGTAGCACAGTGAATGCATAGTTGCCTACCAGTCCGATGGTCGTTTCTTCGAATTCCCAGCAAGCCCCCTGTGGTTAAAAAGATTTTAAAAAAAATTATACTGGGCTTCCAGATGGACCAGCTTAAAATGGGCTCTAGGAAATGCTCTGGGATGTATAAGCGGCCTTCTGACATGAACCATGTCATTTATTATCATCACCATCTTGTTCCTCTTGTGCGGTGCCGAGGTGAATCATACGCAGCGGGAGTGTGCTCGTTCATATCCGTGATATATCTCCATGGCGAAGGTGCTTCGGGCGCGATTCGTCATCCCGTATACCCAGGTTCGGAACACAGCGGTGCTTTTTTCGAAAAAGATATAGGTGCCGGTCGTTCAGAAAGCAATGACAAACTACTGAACGTAAAACTTGCTCAGGAATCACGGACAGCCAAAATGCTGGGGATGACTGCTACGTCCAGTGAAGGACATGCAACTAAATATCGAGATTCCCGTGGTCTCAGTCATTCCCTCTGTCCATCGTTTACTTGGTCGGCCTCTTCTTATGGTTCCATGTGGTCTGTACATCATTGCTTGTTGTGCAACTGTCAGTGGGTAGTTGCTTGCTTGCTTGCTTGTGTTCGTTGGCTGAGCTCCAACGCGAAGTCCTGTATGTCGGATGAAGGCATCCTGTTGTCCAACATCAGTGTGATGTCATACAGGACCTGAGGTTTGCGTGAGTATCCGTTGTCCCATGTCTGGCTTATTGGTGTGCAGACTGGTGGTTCCTCGCCGTACAGGCAGACACTCTCCGATTTCGGAGGAAGATGGTAGTCTATCGTCATTGATCTGTTGGTCTATAACAATATGTATCTAGCACCATATACCCAATGCGCTTAATGCTGTGATGGGTGACTTTACCTTTACCATAAACCAAGTACTCGTCTGGGCCTGCCATATTGTCCTTTACTTATGTCTCATTATATTGATTACCATCGAACATTTCAGCATCGGTTCGACTACAGAAACATTGTGTGTCTTTTATGCCAGGTAAAACTACCCACATTGTTGCAAACACTAGTGAGTGATTGATTAATTGACTGATTTATTAATTGCTCGATGAAGTGGGTAAATAGTTGATTTATAAATTGATTGTTTTTTTTTTTTTGGTTTTTTTGTGTGGATTGATTGATGAATTTAGTCATTTATCCATGTTTGATTAATTTAATTTGTTGATTTGATTGATTGATTCGTGTATCTAGTGATTCGTTTGTCATCTGACTGCTACGTCCTGTGCGGGTTTATGCAACTAAGTTTTTTCAGTTGATTGATTCGTGAGCTGACTAGTTGATTAGATGAAAATACAATCCTCCTCACACTTTCAAACAGTGACCAACTGTGAGGAAGCTCGTGTAGCTGTAACTTTGTGGTCACACCGTGTTTGGAGTTTCCACTGACAGCAGTTAGGACCGTCACTTAGAAGCCCTAAGATCGGTGCCCAGTGCCAGTGGCCTTGATTCAGCAGCATATGTGTTGGCTGGTGTCATCAGCAGGGGGTCAGATTAGTTCTACTCCGTGTCCGAAACAGAGAGTTGATGGATGCGGTGAACATCGAGGAATGGCATAGATAAGACGTTCATTCTCACATGTTTGAAACAGGAGTGTCTGACATATGAGACTACGACCTCTAGCATGAGAATGGAGGTAGAAGCAGTAACAGCGTCATTAAGTTAGTTAGAGGAGACCACTGCAACACCCATTGCATTCATTACGGACTCAAGGAGTGGCCTAGTAAGGTCGCGAAAGGAACGTTTCGTGTGGAATTGCTCTCCTCGCCTCAGAGGTCGCAGATTGTGAGAATTGTATGGATTGTTTGCCCTGGCCATGTGGGAGTGCAGGGGAATGACAGGCTGATACTGGCAGGGAATGCACCTCTTGATGGTAGATTACCTATGGGCAAAGGAGAGGTGGCCATCCGCCTGTGGGGCCAGGTAGAAAAGGCGGGGGAACAGATTGAGAACCCGTATGTGGAAAGAATGAGATTGCGGGCGGTGGGGGGAGAGGAGAGGGGGGGGGGGTGTCCGCTGGGGTACTGGAAAAATCTCGAAACTGAGAGGGAAGATCAGGAGAACTTTAAATCCGATAGCGGTGGGAACGATTAGTAGTATGACTCTTCGCTAGCTGTTGAACAAGGTGACGGGGCGCGTGTGGAAATGTGCTGAGTGAAGTGATGTCAGTTCTTAGCGCAGCTCAACTCATCTCATTCTCAGAAGAGCGCAGGCGAAGATTGTCACACATGCAATGTTGAATGATTCAAATACGTGTAATAAATGGCCGCTTTTCACGTCATGATTGCGTGATAAGTATATGGTGTTGTCCCCATGTATTAGACCTTTCGGCGCTCAGTGGATGATGTTATCAATATCACACTGGCAAACTGGACTTCCCACACAAATGTCTGGTACCCATTTCTAGGTTGGGTCGACTTGGGGACCCACGTCGATGAATCGAAATCCCGCGTCGATGGGGATTCAAACATATGACCACCAGGACGGCACCTAAAGGACTAGCCACTGTGCTCTCACGGCTGCCGTTGAATCGTGTGTCCTCTAATGGAAACATTGACCAAGTTCGTACAGTAAAGTGAAGGAGGCATGTACGAGGAGATGTTAATAAGGAAGTCACAAATGGCTGTTGAAAAATAACTAAAAATGATAACAACTTGAAACGAATTTATTTTTATACATATTTTGTCCCTTTATTTCTCAACTTAATTTTCGCCAACATTGATGCACTTATCCCATCGTGTTATCAGTCCTCCCAAACCGGCTGCATAGAACTGCGTGTTCCCCCGCGAAGGTTAACCCGGTCAACAAATGCCCGCAGAAGTCGGACGTGTCGGCCTAACGGCGCAAGAACGCAGCTCTACTGTAAACAGGCACAACGCAATCACGTCCGAAAAAAACAACTCCGGATGAACGCAGAAGAAGAAGAAGAAGAAGAAGAAGAAGAAGAAGAAGAAGAAGAAGAAGAAGAAGAAGAAGAAGAACTGCGTGTTCTGTTTTCTAAACCACGTTTTCACTTCACGTTCAACTTTGGGTTTTCAGTGGACCAAAAAGGTGGTGGAAATCGCTAGGGGCTAAGTCTGGGGTTGTAAGGTGGATGTTCCAGAACTTCCCACCTTAGTTGGTTAATTTTCTCCTGAATTAATCAAGCCGTATGTGGTCTGGCATTGTCATGAAGAAGCAACACTCCTCTAGTCAGCAGTCCTGGAAATTTCAATCGATCATGCATTATGCTGTATGCTGAACCACGCAAGCACCCTATTGCAGACGTTACAGAGTCTATCGTCACTCGCCTGTCGCCTCTAATCATCTCCTCCACCCGCTGTACGGATGCTTCTGTTGCAATCTCAACAGGACGACCAGATCGGATTTCATCAACAATTTTAGAGCGTCCTTGAGAAAAAGTTTTCTACCCAGCTATGCACCGCTTTACGGGACAAACATTTATCAGCATAAACAGGAAGCATTTCCTTATGAGTATCCTTTTCAGGCAGTCATTTTGTCCACAAAAAACGCACAACATCACGTTGCTCTTTGGTTGTACACTCCGTAAGTACGGTCGCCATTTTGTTTATTCGCTGCGCATGCGCATGAGACACCTAGCGCCACATGGCGAATGGGAATATAAAGTTCGATGTTGCTGTCACCTAATGACACTTGTAGAAAACACCAACTGCATTTACTTGCCATCCTACAGAACTGTGTGACTTACTTATTGACTCGCCCTCGTACATGCCTTAACCCCTCATCGGGCAAATTGTGCTGGACCCATCTTTTTGTAGACTAATCGGCACTTGCCGGGCTCCGTGAAGAAAACGTTACGGACGCGGTCCGTAATTCCGCTTACCTGCGTTCGAATCACATCTGTCCGCGATTTGGCAGCAGACCGCGTTGCGCTGGGTTTTAACGAATTCGTATGGGAACCGGTGGTTCAGAAAGCAATGGCAAACTACTGACATCAACAGCAGTAAAATGCTGGTGTTGACAGCGATGTCCTGTAAAGGATAAGCACACACACACACGCGTGCGCGCGCACACACACACACACACACATCGGCACTTGGTAGGTGATGTGGTCAGAGTCACAATGGCCGTTATTACTTCCCAACAATGCCCTGGTACCCAGTTTAGGCTGCGGCGCCCTGGGAGCCCACGTCTTGTTTTTAAAATCCGAATTAACCCAGCTGCGGATGGAACCCATCACCACCTCGTCGGCGGGCGAGAGTCCAGGCACTGCACTACCGCGGCTCCGCGATGTTGATTTCTGTTGGGGAGTTCGGTTTGTTTTCTTCACACGCTCCCAAAGAAAGTAAGCAAACAATTTTGTGTCGGTGACATTGCCCTGACAAGAGCAGAGGTGACGGAGGGAGAGTGACCTTTGGTGCCGCAACATCACCTCCCAAGTACTCCCGTCTTGGATACCATGACATTGTAGTCTCGCATTTCCCGCCTCCAAGTGTAGTTTTCTCCCCGTGTGGTTGAAACAGAATGAGACAAGAAACTGAAGCCAACAACGAGCAAATCTCATTTACACGGAAATAGATGTCTCGCGGTTCAGGGTGGTTTTGTCGAGAGCAAGGTGTGTCTTCAGTTCACCAGCTGTCCAGGATGTTAGGTCCGAATGGTCGTCCTGTTTTGTCATCCTAAGGAGTGTCTGACTTCCGACAATGGTATCAATCGATACCAGCGGCGATCGATTGCTCCGTGGGACCGGATACCCATTATTTGTTGGAAGCATTAATCGATGCTGGTCAATATCAAATTATTTCTCGTACCCAAATCGCAGTGTTTAAAAGAATAAAAAATACGAGGTGTGTGGATATTGGTAGTGAATCGATTTCTGAATTTGTTCGTGGGTGGGTAGTAAATAGTTATATTGTTAATATTAAAAAAAATGTTTTGCATATCCTTTACAGGACATCGCTGTCAACAGCAGTATCTTTCAGCTGTATGTTGATTGCTTGGCAAGATTACGCTCAGTAGTTTGCCATTGCTTTCTGAGCGGCCGGCTCAGTTATCCCGCAAGTCACCAGCGGGGGTCGAACCGCTCCCAGCTCTCGCCCTGCTACGAGACTCTGCGTGATAAACGGGATTACGGAGAAAGTGTTGTAACTCCTCGGCCAAAGAGATCGGCTATTGTTAATAAAAGTTTAGAAAAATACTTAGTCGAGGAACAACCGTATAACTGATATGTGTAGATGTTGACGTGGCCTAAAAGATTAAATCGCTCGCGCTTAAACTTCCGAATCGCTGATGGCGTGGTAGTGGGTTCAAACCATGAACTGGTCAGGTGGACTAACATTCTGAACTCTTGTCCTTGACTCGGGGACGTAAACTATAAGTACCTCAAAAGTCGGAGAGGGTTCGATTCGCCAGATGGCGGCAGAAGCTGGTAATAGGGAAGGTTAACCCACACGCAAAAATCAGTTCCGTGTACTCCCCAGTAGTTGCAACCGTGCACTCCCCAGTAGTTGCAACTACTAGTAGTAGTAGCAGCGTGTGAACTAGGCCTGAGTTGAAGGCCAGCGAACAAAATAACATTGTTATTTGTTATTGATCAACTCTCGTCAACATCTTGTGCCATGTCGATAACTGGGGACGGTCATCGTTCGTCATCCCGCGCGATCAGACATGTCTTCTTATCCTGATTCCCCCATGTGGCCAGGCCATCTCAGGATTACCTCTTGTGATCAGAGTTACCGCACTATAAGCGGTTATATCCGTTCAGTCAGCGTTAGTGTATTAGAAACATTCTATTGTTCTTGATTGTGCCATACAGTGCTGAATGGTGAAAGTGATGATGACCACGATGACAATGATAATGATGTCGTCGTTGACTATTGAGGATATAGCACGTCAGTAAACTAACGGACCCTTCTACCCGCCATAAGTCGCATTGGGTATATGGTGCTAAACTCATATTGTTTAACGAATTGCCACCTGCTGTGTGGTGTAGTCAACATCAGCCCGTCCGATTTTACTTCCAAAGTCATTTCCTGATATCCGTTTTAGGCTGAGTCGACGTGGGAGCAGAGATCAATTTCTGAAAGCCTGCTCCGATGCGGATTCGAACCCATGAACGTCAGGCCGACAGGCTGCGGGGGCTCCCCATAAACGACACATGGTGTAGGTTATCTGTCCCACAGAGTAAATGGAGGGGAAAAGCAGGAAACAGACGTGAAATATATATGGCGAATCGATTACCATTGGTCTTTATCAAGGACGCATCCAACGCTATTGCCAAAACGAGAAACTGTCATTTGGCATAATGTGACATCAGCAATATGAGGGGCCATGCATGGTACATCGAATTATCTACAAGCGCTCTGTGGCTGTTCTATTACACGTGCTGAGACGATGCTAGCTTATGCTGTTACACTCATCATCGTTGTCGTGTACTGGCGTAAGCGTTGATGCATTTCCACATATCTCGGTCCCTGGTGATTACACGTGCTCAGACGATGCTAGCGAGTGCTGGGACAATCACCCTCATCATGGGTCCTGCTAACTGACGTAGTTGTTCGTGCTATGCTAGCGAGTGCTGGGACAATCACCCTCATCATGGGTCCCGCTAACTGGCGTAGTTGTTCGCGCTATGCTAGCGAGTGCTGGGACAATCACCCTCATCATGGGTCCTGCTAACTGACGTAGTTGTTCGCGCTATGCTAGCGAGTGCTGGGACAATCACCCTCATCATGGGTCCTGCTAACTGACGTAGTTGTTCGTGCATCTCCACAGATCTCGGTCTCTGGTACTTTGGATCAACTCTATTTATCATATTCTTGCATGCCACCGTCTTTGACCATACAGCATGATCTCTCCTGGTCGGTCTCCACAGATCTAGGTCTCTGGTACTTTGGATCAACTCTATTTATCATATTCTTGCATGCCACCGTCTTTGACCATACAGCATGATCTCTCCTGGTCGGTCTCCACAGATCTAGGTCTCTGGTACTTTGGATCAACTCTATTTATCATATTTTTGCATGCCACCGTCTTAGACCATGCAGCATGATCTCTCCTGGTCGGTCTCCACAGATCTAGGTCTCTGGTACTTTGGATCAACTCTATTTATCATATTCTTGCATGCCACCGTCTTAGACCATGCAGCATGATCTCTCCTGGTCGGTCTCCACAGATCTAGGTCTCTGGTACTTTGGATCAACTCTATTTATCATATTCTTGCATGCCACCGTCTTAGACCATGCAGCATGATCTCTCCTGGTCGGTCTCCACAGATCTAGGTCTCTGGTACTTTGGATCAACTCTATTTATCATATTCTTGCATGCCACCGTCTTAGACCATGCAGCATGATCTCTCCTGGTCGGTCTCCACATATCTAGGTCTCTGGTACTTTGGATCAACTCTGTTTATCATATTCTTGCATGCCACCGTCTTAGACCATACAGCATGATCTCTCCTGGTCGGTCTCCACAGATCTAGGTCTCTGGTACTTTGGATCAACTCTATTTATCATATTCTTGCATGCCACCGTCTTAGACCATGCAGCATGATCTCTCCTGGTCGGTCTCCACAGATCTCGGTCTCTGGTACTTTGGATCAACTCTATTTATCATATTCTTGCATGCCACCGTCTTAGACCATGCAGCATGATCTCTCCTGGTCGGTCTCCACAGATCTAGGTCTCTGGTACTTTGGATCAACTCTATTTATCATATTCTTGCATGCCACCGTCTTAGACCATACAGCATGATCTCTCCTGGTCGGTCTCCACAGATCTAGGTCTCTGGTACTTTGGATCAACTCTATTTATCATATTCATGCATGCCACCGTCTTAGACCATACAGCATGATCTCTCCTGGTCGGTCTCCACAGATCTAGGTCTCTGGTAATTTGGATCAACTCTATTTATCATATTCATGCATGCCACCGTCTTAGACCATACAGCATGATCTCTCCTGGTCGGTCTCCACAGATCTAGGTCTCTGGTACTTTGGATCAACTCTATTTATCATATTCATGCATGCCACCGTCTTAGACCATACAGCATGATCTCTCCTGGTCGGTCTCCACAGATCTAGGTCTCTGGTACTTTGTGTCATAAGTCGGGGTGCCCCACCAGCTAGATGAAAGTATTTATTCACTGGCGAGCAACCCTAAATAGTCAGAAACTGACTAGGGACAAAATCTATATGGCTGAACTACAGATTAAGCCCTGAATATCCAACGTACAGCTCTAAGTGGCTCGTTACAAAATTAAAATGAACTGTGCTGAATATTCGCCAAGGATGGGAAGGAGAAGGTTAGCTAGAAATAGATTTTTACGTCTGAATTATAGTGTAAAGACAACTATTCCAGTACAGGTTTTTCTCCCTGACTGCTCCCTTCCTTGGTGTGTAAGTGAACCCCCACCAATGTACACACACAACACGTATGCACAATTGGAATTAAAATATAACGACAGAACTATGAGTTACAATACTACAACATTTATTTACTAATCATAACAATAGACATAGGATGATTGTCAATATGAGGATGATGAAATCATATACATATTGATATTGATGACAAACATTACGTAACTTTACTTGTTACTCGATCTATCTGGATCTGTGGTCCAGATCCCCACTCTCCAGTAGACAACAAAAGAGAACAGCTTGCCGGTATTCTAGCGATCCTGCCAGTCCTGACACTCCTAGTCAGTAGTCTCTAGTCTTGAGATCTATAACATAGGGCTCCTTGTGAGAGCTTGAAAGAAAGTCGAGAATGTGTTATATCAGTTCTACATCAGCGCAATCCTAATTAAAACATATCATAACACAAACATATACAATGACCAGTCTGGCCAAGTTTATCTTCCAGCTCTACTGTGTTCACCATCCTCCGTCTCCCTACTGTCTTTAGTCTGGGACGGGCTTTCCAATTGTCTCACACGCCTGTAATGATTACATTTCTGCCGCCCCATGTCCATGTCGCTACTACAGAAATTCTGTGTCGTACAGCCGCTCCGTCCAATGTTTGTTTAGCAGCTCACAGGGTCGGTAATGGTATTATAATAATGCCTGATCATCCGGGCTTACAAGCCGTGACCAGTAGCTGTGCCAAGTTTCCATGCATTACCCTCCACCATATGATGAAAAAGGTTTAGCACCATATACCCCATACTACCAATTGTGGGTAATGTCTGTACCATTACACCTCTGCTTCCAACACAATCATTGGTCAATGTGCCAATGCGCAGACAATAGAATAGCACTTCATATTGGTAGGTTTGCATATGACAAATCAATATATCAAACATCCAATACACATAAACATACTGATTAAACTAGACATATTATGATACGTTAACATAATAGCATAATGCACTAGTTAGTTTGTAGGTATACGAGATGAGATGTATATACACAAAAAGAATATGTACGAAGCATATTCCTAGCATTGTATATTCATATGAAATTACACATACATACATCCAACATATCCGTAAACATTATTTTACTTCAAGATGGACATCTAATGATATTCAACATAATAGCATTAGGCATTATTGAGTACTAATATTGTATAGCTACAAAATGAGATATACAACGTCTAATTGAAGTTACCACTTAGTTACTGCTGTTGTAAGAATTAAATAAATAGTCAGTTGACTTATATTCTGTACAACAAATGCACACACCAAAAAGCAACTAGGATAGTGTACAAAGAAATGACAAGCATCTACCAAGACACCTAAAAGTATACCCAGACAAGATCTGTTTCACATAAGGCTCTACTTCTCAGAAGAATAACTCTTTAAAGCAATATGATATTGAACACAGAACTTAGAAAGAATACTCAAGTAACCTGAAGCAATGATAATTCTGGAAGTAACCTAGGTCAGATATAGACAGAGTCATTACATCCATTTAAAACTCGACTAGTTACTAAGAATTAATTCTCCTAGTTAAATCTAGCAACCTAAGAATCATACAAAACGAGCTGGTTGTCTCACCTGTTCTGAAGTCAAACTTAATCTAACCTAAAACAGGCTAGGGACCCTTATTTAAGCTGAGTCCAGCAGACAGTGTCTGAGACACTATTATCTCTTTGGCAGTCCCGTCATAAATTCTTCTTATCTCCTCCTGACAGTAATTGCAATTAACTCCAAGTCTGTCCAGTCATAAAATTCTTTCTGCATGCACACTAGCCTTCACCATAGTGTCACACCTGGATGGTTTTGCGTTGCCAGCCCCAGATCAGTTTCACAGTCTTATCAGTGATTTCACACCTACCTGGGTCTGCCAGTCCGAGTAGACGGGGCTTGTTTCCCGCCCTGGGGCTATTATCTCTCCCTGTGTCAATGTTGTTCACGCCTGGGTGGTTTTATTTCACTCACTGGCCCAGTTCATTGTTGATTCAGCATGTCTGGGTCAGCAGTTTCCCAAGGTGTATACTAATTATCTAGTTGCCATTTTACTTGCCATCTGCAAGCTTACGTCATGGCTAGAGGCTTTTTGTGAATAATCTTACCTCACGACTAGATAGCCGTGGAGTAGCGTGATTAATTCATTCTTTCTCAATTTGGCCTCTCAAATTTGGAGACCGAGAAAAATATTCTGGGATGTTAAGGCGGCCAATTCGTGACAGAGCTTTCCCCTTTAAAAAAAAGTTTCTGCCAGAAATCTTTTTTCAACGCACGCCGTACATCCCAGAATAATGCCTAAGCACTCTCCGTTCTGTATCTGCCTAAAGGTTTCCAATATTCCTTGTGGCAGTGGGTTGTCCTGCCTGCAGAAAGACGTCCCATTTCCATAACCCAAAGATACTCTGGATAGATCCTTGTACCTGGTTTTCGGCCGGGATTCCCTGCAATAGCTTGGTAAAATCCGGTAATTGTCAGGAGGTTGTAATTTTACCCCTCTGGGAAAGATCACAATCAACGGGATTCTTCTACGCCTCTGGGCAGCAATTGTTTTACACCATTCACTCACGTGATTTACTCCTTTCAGCCGAGGATGTACCCGTAGTGAAGTCTCGCATAAGCTGGCCACAGCAAAGCTTGTCTCCGTGATATTCCTCCATCCTTTAAAGATCCTTAACAGATTCATCAATATCTTCCTTTTAAAAGGAATAATGTTACACATCATGGTCCCGTGATGTAAATTCAACTGGCGCTTTCCTCCTTCAAAGTTGGGCGTAACAATCTTCCCTCCTCGGTGTCGCGGTTTCTTCCCCTGATAATCAGTTAATGGGCTGAGTTTCTCTGCATTAGAGTTTCGTGTGAAAACCGTGCTAGAAATTGGAAATTTAGTGAGCCAAGTTGTCCAGCCTTGAGAAATAACATAGTTATTCACCGGCGATAAAGTGGAGTTACTCTTGAATAAAGTATCCACAAATAGCTGATCTACTCCTATCAAATCGACCTGACTGAAGGGTAGATGTAGTCCTAAGAGTGTTGATTCCAAACCACTCTTGACTTCTGTTACTTCAGATCCTTGTTGCTGGAATTCCCTGATAACTTCAGCTAATGAGATGATAGGCTTTTCTTCCTCCATCTTGTGCAAAGAATTTTCTTCTTTAGCAACTACAGACAAGGTTGTCTGCACAATATCAGAGTCCATGTT
>JACEFZ010023960.1:0-27500 GCA_014155875.1 Cepaea nemoralis
TAAAAATAAACAAAATTAAAAAATTAGACAAACCCCCCAAAAATTTGTAAAAAAAAACCACCCAAAGCAGAGACGCAAAAAAACCGCATGACGAGAACAAGAAAAAGAACCATCTGCAAATCAAAACCATTAAGAACCCCTTTTTGCGGACGACCAAGCACTAATAGCAAAATCAGAAGCTGAATTACAAGACCACATGAATAGTCTAAACGAAATGTGTAGGGAACATAACATGAAAATTAGCACAAGCAAAACAGAGGTAATGACTATAACTAAAGAAGAACAAACAGCAACAATTCACCTAAACGAACATCCCTTGAAACAAGTAAAGAGCTTCAAGTACCTAGGAAGTATAATATCATCAAATGGCAGATCAGAAGACGAGATCGAAAATAGGTGCAATAAGGCAAATCAACTCATTGGACAAATGGCACCAATACTAAAGAACAAACATGTATCAATAACTACTAAGAAAGCACTTTACAACACAATCTTCCTACCAACTCTCTGCTACCAATGCCAAACCTGGACAATGACAGAAAAAGAGAAAAGAAAAATCACAACAACAGAAATGAGGTTTCTGAGAAGAATACTCAACGTATCAAGAAGAGATAAGATCAGAAATGAAGAAATCAGGACTAAAATAGGGGTTAAAGCTGCTCTAGATTTTATTAGAAAGCAGCAAGTCAAATGGTTTGGCCATGCAAGTAGGCTACCAGTCAACAGCATGCCACAACAAGCAATGATGTACAGACCAGATGGAAACAGAGGAAGAGGCCGACCACGTAAACGTTGGACTGAGGGAATAACAGAATCCATGGGAATGTCGATATACGAAGCCCATAACCGGGCACTCTCACGAAGTTTATACTTCACCTCGACACCGCAAGGTACAAGAGGAACATGATGAGAGAGAGAGAGAGAGATGACCAAGCATCCGGATTGTCCAAGAGCTAACGGAGGAAGTCGACACTTGGCCTGAGAAACACATCATTTGGGTGAAGTTTTATGTCCATCATATATGGTGCTGTTGTGTGGCCAGTACAGTGATGAAACAGACTTTGCTCCTGATCTATTCGGTCTGACTCTACATACACACTAGATTATACGACAGACATTCTTCACATACACTTTGCACATACATGACACTTTTCTCTATTAAACTATTTTGTTGTCTTTGTTAGAGCCAGTGTTGTGTGGTGTGTTTTGGGAAAAGAATGAGAGGGGGCTTGGTTCAGTAGTAAGAGAGAGAGAGAGAGAGAGAGAGAGAGAGAGAGAGAGAGAGAGAGAGAGAGAGAGAGAGAGAGAGAGAGAGATCCAGGGGCTGATGGGGTGTTGTGGACAGAAAGCTGGGAGATCCTCAAGATATTGATATGGGATTAAAAGAATGTTGGTGTTGATTCCCCTCATCCCAAGGACGACACATAGAAATAATACGACACTGATTCCTAATATGTTTCCTTCAGAGTCCCCACCCCGGAGAGAGGCTGAAGGAAAATCGGAAACCCAAATGTCCTTGTGTGTGCCACAGACTTGAAGACAAATGTGGAGCATGTGAAGCTATCGCTTCCACGCCTAAAGTCTAAGTTCTAAAATGAGAGGTTTCACATCATTGCACCGTTTTCCACTCCATCTGACTGTCTCACACACTCAGTGTCTGACCCATCTGAAGCATTTTCTCCATTGTCTCTATTCCATTTCTGATCTTTTCCCTCCGCGCGAATGTGATCAGATTCGGCCTGCTCCCAAGGTGCAGTATTAACGCCTGCATTATTATCCCGCTTACACATCATTTGTGCCTTGGTAGATTTCGACCCCTAGATCTTTTGTTCATTCATTTGTAATTCACCTATTTAAAAAAAAATATAATTTGGCATTCTGCAACAGTCCATCCTCCCGATGTGTACTTTCCATCTAAGTCTACGAAGACCCAACAAGGACTGACCCACAACACCAAGGACGGAAATCAGTGGAAAGACATGAACGCCTCCGCAAGTTTACAGGACTGACGATGATGCCAGTAGCCACCAAAGCATTATATTTTACGTGAGCTTTTCGACATGTTTTCTAACCAAACCTCTTAACACTAAAATACTTAGTATATCCGCCCCAAAAATTCCACTTTAACATCGAGCAGTGACAACGCCCGCGATAAACAGTGAACACACCCATATTTGCACATAAAGTATATAGTTCGAAGTGTCATTTTAATTGTTCGCATAATTACCCTAGCATGTCGGCGGGCGGCTGATATTCTGTGTACTGACAATTTGTAGATTGATTGCGCTTGTTTAGTTATAAGTATTTACATATATTATGTATTTTAATGAGAGGAAGGGCAATTTGTCTCCTTAACAAGGCGTTGCCTATCAGGGATTGTTTAATGTATTTGTTGTTGTTGTTGTTGTTGTTGTTGTTTTTGTTGTTGTTGTTGTTGTTCTCATCATCCGTATGATGTATGTACAGAGGACTCATAGTTTCTTTCTTTCTTTCTTTCTTTCTTTCTTTCTTTCTTTCTTTCTTTCTTTCTTTCTTAATTTTCCGTCTGTCTGTCTGTCTGTCTGTCTGTCTGTCTGTCTGTCTGTCTGTCTGTCTGTCTGTCTGTCTGTCTGTCTTCTTCTACTCCTTATCACGATGTTCTTTATGATACTGTTCGATGTTCTTGATGATCTCTGCGTGATAGTGGTCGTTGTCTAGGTAACGATACTGGTGTCTTGCAAGATAAGTTATCACTCACCCCCGCAGTGCACATTCACCAGTCATTAAACCAGATTCAGTTGGCGCACATAATCCTTTATTACAGAAATAACACAGACTCACGGAACATATTTATATATCCAGAAAACAATAGATATAATCCACAGAATATCCTCCTCCTAATTCAACCCGCACACATTACTGCCGTCTCAATCCAACTTCATATCAAATCCACAAGACATTTAGTCCAGCTACTATCCACGGCTGGATCTCCTACAATACAACCCACACATTGGGTCGGAGCCACTGCTCAACTATGCAACCCACTCTGGGTTTAAGCCCTCACTCACTATAGAACCCACTCTGGTTCAGGCCTGTCTTCACAACTAGGAGAACAACACAACACGGAGATCTCTAACTCCGCTTCTCCTTAGAATACCGACCAGTTCGGCATCTACACATCAACTGTCATGAAGTCCCTTGACTTCACACAAAACTAAACTGTCCTTCCCCCATCCCCCTGGGGTCCACACTCACCCTTCCCATTATTTCTCAGGACTGGCTGTTTTCTCATAGCCAGGTCAGTCACTTTACTGTCTCCCACTTTCATCTCCATTCTTTCTCATGCCCGGTCACTCAACTCAATGCCAATGACCCAGGCTTATGTCATCACCCCCCTCTTAAAAGAAAACTTCGTTTTCAAATATTGGGAGACTAACACTTATTAAATATGTGACCCAGACATATTGCCTGGGTAGCCCTAAGTATGGCTCCACCTCACTTCAGCTACCACCCTAAATAATACATCAAATGCTCATAGTACACTCCCATATTCCCCACACATAAATACAACCATCTTTCTATCTTGTGTACCAATGCATGAACATAATAATAATACATCATAGGAAAGCATTATACTTATGTACCGACAGGTCTCTTACAACTTCACGACCCCACAATACTATTTGTGTACCGACCCTATTCTATATATTGTGGTTCTGTTCTTGCATCAACCCACCTCTGATTCCTGTCGATGCTGTGTCTACCTTTCATGTACCCATGACTCATGGTACCTCTACAATTACAACATCTGTTTGATATCCCTAGCCCTGGGTCAGTAATGTCGCGAACACTCTTTTGACCTGATTCAACTTTCCTATCTGCATATTACACCGTTACACTTGAGTCTCTGTTTAGTCTGAACTCTTTATTCAATCTTGGCCCATATATCTGGCACCTTGCTTTCTGCTGCATACGCCTTATGCCTATGAGCCCTGCACATGCACTATCCTGAGCTGTTCTAGTATATCGGTCTCTATGTGCTAAAGGTACTGCTCCTTGCCCACGTGCAGTTCCACTATCTGAAAAGCGGCGAGTGAGAACATTGTTCTCCCTCTCGAAGCACCATCTACCCTTCTTTGACCGCCTATGTTCTACTCTCCTACACCCTTGGGAACATTTGTTCAGAGTAGTATCTTGTCTCTGGGATTCACTAGCACTATATTTGGGATCCATTCTCATCTGCTCAACTGTACTACCCTTGTCCTGAGTTCCTGTATCTACTTCAAGTGCCTCTTCTACCTCAGCTATACTCTCTAATTTAGGTTCTCTTGTGGTAACTACCTCATTACTGCTTACACTATATTTTTGGTCCCAATAAACTACTTCCTCTTCTGTACAATCTTTAACTCCTATAACATTTCCTATGATTAAATCAGCCACTGGTGAGTCCAAAACACACGCTGTCACTCTTCCAGTGATATATGGTGTTTTTACTGTTATTATGGCTAATGGGTAGAACTCTACTGTGCCGTTGAATGTTATGCATCAAATCTTTTTCCCTGTATAATCCGAGGGATCTATTAAACTTTTCCTCACTCCGATAGACGTACATCCGGAATCCCTAATTGTTAACGCTGGTCTATCATTGACGAATCCCTGATGCAGCTTCAGACTTCCTCCTTCATGCACTGCTGATCCTGCTTTCACTGTATGACCACATATTAGGACTGGCTGTCTTTTTCAAAAAGAGGTTTGCACCCACTACAATCTTCATTGTTCAGCGTCTCAATTACTTGCGCTGCATTTGAGTGCTCTGTTTCTCTCATCCTACACTGATGGCTGACATGCCCCTTCCTTCCACATTTGAAACAAGTAATCTCCTTTTTACTGTTGTTCGTTGGTCCATCTGATGGTTGTGCATCACACTCTGCCATTTTGTGTCTCCAGCTTCCACAATTCCAACATCCGGCATAATTTGGACGTCTCTGGAAGTTCCCTCTTCTATATGGGTACCGTCCTACTCTACCAACATTATTTCCTCGGAAACCATTATCTTGAAGTTCTTGCTGCTCACCTTTCTGTGCTGAATCCACACTTTTCGCCCTTGGTCTGATGACTGGATTCTGGTCCTGTTTAGTGTACGCTGCACAGACTATTTCCTCACTCATTAGTTTCCCAATAGATACGTTAGGATGTGCAGTCATGTAGTTTTGCCCTAACTGAGACATTGTGTCTATGTCCTTTGGCTTACGTTCCTCAAAGAAAGCTACTAAGTTAGAATTGCATGCAGATACTACCTTGTCTCTTAACATTAGATCTACTAATTTATTAAAATCTTTCCCTACTTCTGCAAGCTCCATCCATTTGTTAAATGTGTTCTTTACTGTGTTAACAAAGTCTGTGAAATCTTGATTTGTCTCTGGTCCTAACTGTCTAAACTTTGTTCTATAGCCATGCTCCGTTAGTTGGAACTTTGTTAACAAACGTTGACGTAAGATAGTGTAGTTGTTCCTTTCCTCTATAGGTAAATTGATCATGGTGTCTAGTACCTTACCCGTAAGAAACTCGCCAAGTCGCATCGCATACTCCTTCTCTGGAATACCTAACGCTTTGGCTGATGCCTCGAACCTGGCCAAATAATTTTCAAGTTGGTCCCGGTCTGTAAAATATGGCAGTTTTAATCTCTGTGACGACTGCGACGGTCTTCTGCTTTCCTCACTTTGACCCTTCGCAGATAGTTCTAGTTTTCTTAACTCGATTTCAGTTTGCATCTGACACTTGATCTTCTCTTTCTCAATTTCCATTCCAGCTAACTTTACTTCCTGTAGACGTTTGTTTTCCATTTCAGCTAGTTTTACTTGCGTCTCTTTCTCTTCCTGTAGACGTTTGTTTTCCATTTCAGCTAGTTTTACTTGTGTCTCTTCCTGTAGACGCTTGTTTTCCATTTCAGCTACATTTTCTTCCTGTAGGCGTTTTGCCTCGCGTTCATTATGCCTCTCCTCTCTTTCAATCTGTTTTTGTTCTTTTGCTTCTGCATACTCCTGTAACTCTTTACCTTTCAGGCCTATTCGTTCACCTGCTTCAATATAGTCCATTAAAGTAGGCATCTTGTACTTGTGGACACGTTGCTGTCTGTCAGCGAACTATAAATGTGACGACTCTGCTGTTAGTATTTGTGTCACTTCCCTAAGTACACCACAACTCCCTGTGTACGTAAATTCGTAATGCCAAAAATATCACTCTGTACCCACCCAGTCACTCTATAAGCACTAGGTAGTGAGGGCGGAATATTAACTATACTCCCTCGTATATATATATATCAAATAACTGTAGAACAATTCCTGGAAATAGTTTTAAACATACATATAAATACTCAAATGAATGATCCACACAAAGTGCCAACTATTAGACGCTAGACGCATAGGCTGGTGAAACGCAGACGGATGATTACATAGAAATAAAACCCACTGACATAAACATGCCCATGAAAGACCATACCGTGCGCATAATATAAACTGACAGATATCATCTAGATAGAAGCTGTATTAACATAAGAATTACAACAATACCATATATCCAAAGAAATCCAATATCATATGTAACAGTAAAGAGAAAACCGTAAAAAGAACAAATATAAAATGAATAATGTACATAGATCTAACGATTGACACTTGGACACCGTGTATAAAGTCGAGACGACCCAATGCTCAACCGCACAAAACAAACTGACTCGTCAGCTGCCTCTCAACAACATACAATATGTACCTAGACAATTTCACCTTTGCTTTGTCTCCCGCATTTCGAGAAACAATGCAAAATATCCTACTTATTACGAACACTGGACCACATACAAATACTTGAGTAACGCACAACAACAATACTTAGGACGATGAGAACAACAGAAGCAAACAAGGGTTGACGACACCAATGCGATGGTAGAATCTTACAAAAGTCCTTAGTTTGTTTTTAATAGTGTCCGAAAATCGCCTGGAAATGTCTGTCCGTTACTGTTTTGAAAAGATTACGACGTTAGATTCCCACAATGAATTAATGTTCTGATGCGTTGTCACTTTTTGTTGACGTGGTGACACGATTTTCGACTGTCGTAAAAGTTTAAGATGATGGTAATTATCCCAACGCCTTGTGTCTTCACAGTCCGTAACGTTTTGGTAACCCTCCCTGTAGAGTTGGCCTGTGGTTGTATAATGTATGTGAACGCTCTTGTTTTGCCAGAAATATAGGGTTTTCGTTGCGTTTTGGGGAGCCGAAAATACCTTTAAAATCAATGAATATTTATCTGCGTAGTCACTGTCGCTTTGAAGTGATGGTATGGTTTCACTGTTACTGACCAGGTTAAATCAACGAATGGCAGAAAATGATCACGCGCTTTAAATCCGTTTTGCAAGTCTTTTTTTTTTTTTTGGTGAATAAATGCGCTTATACTTGTGAAGACGGCACCTGAATGACTGTTGTGGATTGTTTCCCGATGATGATACACACACAAAGACGTTTCACGTAAATCCTAGTTTCCGTACAAAAACAACGTGTTATTCTCAGTGGAAAATTTTCCGTCAAATTCCCTGGTTCTCGGCCTTGACGCACAAGGTCATCTCAGTTAGTACCTCAGTGTACTACAATCTTCACTGACTGCGAACAAAGTAATGTCCGCAAATTTTCCGTTATCCACAACTACTTCGCTGTCCTCGTAAACAGCACTGACCCTCTCTCACCCCGGCCGTGATTCGGCTGTTTTTATCCTCCTGAATTCATCGTCCCCACACACCAGACATGAATATGTTACGGGCAAAACACAATTTCACCAATATTCTTGGTCAATTCGCCCCACCCTTCCTTTTCGTGCTGCCGAACTCTTGACCTGTCGCCGTACGACCACACAGTGCGCTGTCCTTCGCACACACACACGTCAATATCTTTGAATTTTCAATCCTGTCCTGTCCTACACACACACTTGTCAGGATATCGCCGCGCCGACTTTTTGTACTGTTTTGACTAGTGACTCCCCGTCACCTCACACTCTCCGCTGACCTGTAAACACAGGCGCCTGTCTGCGTTAACACGCGCTGGCAGTTTTTCTTCAATGTGGCGTCTTACACACACACACGATTGATATTCTTACTCCTTTCTGGATTAATCCTGGTTTTTCCGTGCCCCGTCTGCTAGCCTGGGTCTTCACTTTGTCTGTCTGTGTTTATCTGGCGCACACAAAAAAGAGTCGCATTAATTTCTTAAACAATAATATCCAACTTGTCACGGTTTCTTAGTTTGATGGAACGAAGTCACCAGATACTAACTCCTCTCTCAGCGAAGAGCCCACAGATAATTCACTGGGTTTCTTGAACGGACGAAGCCTCCAGATTATCACGATGTTCTTTATGATACTGTTCGATGTTCTTGATGATCTCTGCGTGATAGTGGTCGTTGTCTAGGTAACGATACTGGTGTCTTGCAAGATAAGTTATCACTCACCCCCGCAGTGCACATTCACCAGTCATTAAACCAGATTCAGTTGGCGCACATAATCCTTTATTACAGAAATAACACAGACTCACGGAACATATTTATATATCCAGAAAACAATAGATATAATCCACAGAATATCCTCCTCCTAATTCAACCCGCACACATTACTGCCGTCTCAATCCAACTTCATATCAAATCCACAAGACATTTAGTCCAGCTACTATCCACGGCTGGATCTCCTACAATACAACCCACACATTGGGTCGGAGCCACTGCTCAACTATGCAACCCACTCTGGGTTTAAGCCCTCACTCACTATAGAACCCACTCTGGTTCAGGCCTGTCTTCACAACTAGGAGAACAACACAACACGGAGATCTCTAACTCCACTTCTCCTTAGAATACCGACCAGTTCGGCATCTACACATTAACTGTCCTGAAGTCCCTTGACTTCACACAAAACTAAACTGTCCTTCCCCCATCCCCCTGGGGTCCACACTCACCCTTCCCATTATTTCTCAGGACTGGCTGTTTTCTCATAGCCAGGTCAGTCACTTTATTGTCTCCCACTTTCATCTCCATTCTTTCTCATGCCCGGTCACTCAACTCAATGTCAATGACCCAGGCTTATGTCACTCCTGTTTTTCCTACTACTACTACCACTACTACCACCACCACCACCACCACCACCACCACCACCACCACTACTACTACTACTACTACTACTACTACTACTACTACTACTACTACTACTACTACTACTACTACTACTACTACTACTACTACTACTACTACTACCACTACTACTCCTCCTCCTCCTCCTCCTACTACTACTACTACTACTACTACTACTACTACTACTACTACTACTACTACTACTAGTACTACTACTACTACTACTACTACTACTACTACTACTACTACTACTACTACTACTACTACTACTACCACTACTACTCCTCCTTATTCTCCTCCTCCTCCTCCTACTACTACTACTACTACTACTACTACTACTACTACTACTACTACTACTACTACTACTACTACTACTACTACTACTACTACTACTACTACTACCATCACCACTACCACTACTACCACCACCACCACGACTACTGTTACAACTACTACTACAACAACTACTGCTGTTACGTCTACCAAGCAACACATAAAAACTTGAAAGATACTACATTAAGGCATAACAACGCTGCGAGAAGAATGGTAAGACTAAACAAATGAGAACAATGAACAGGAAAGGAATAAAAATTGTGTGCTACTTATCTTAACGTTTTCCCGCAGATGAAAACCAGAAGAATAAAGAAGAAGATAAATTAAATATATGGGATATATTAATAGAGAATGTAAGAATGTTTAAATGAGTTCGAGAACTACCTGGACTTAACATCAATTGGAAGAATCATAATCAAATTCAGGAACCATGACGATAGAGTGTTTACAAGCAGAAAATGGAAAAGCGTTACTAAACCTAAGGGAACAAGTAAACAGGCATAGTGCAGAATATGTCTTATACATTAATATCCAAAACACGAAAACCATGATAATTAGAAGTGGATGGAAGAGGCCGTCAATGAACATTACAATAAAGGGGTATTTACTAGAACAAGTAACACGTTTCTCCTATCAAGGGCACGTAATAACAGATGACGTCACAAGTGAAACATAAATAAAATAGAGAATAGGAATGGCCAATGTTGTTTTCAACAACATGAAATCAGTATTACTATCTACAGAAGTTAACAACGCACTAAAATGAGAACTGCTAATTGTTATGTATATTCAACAATACTGGACAAAGTGGAAGCTTTGACAATGAACAAGCAATTAGACCAGTGGTTCTCAACCTTTTTTGGTCCGTTCCCCCCTTCACCATATGTTTAGAACGTCATTCCCCCCCCCCCACCCTTCCTATCAAACATTTGGCCTGTCCCCCCCCCCCCCCCCCCCCCGACCCTTTCACCGTATTTTCAGAACATCATCCCCCCCTTTCATATTTCCTATCTAAAAATCGCCCACCCCTATACAGTATATGTAAAAATGTAAGGTAAATTTAATAGCACATACTAAAACAAGTCTAGACATCCACATAAAACATGATTTGTGGGTCTACTGACTTTATAAAATGAATTTTAGAAGGATGAGACGTACTTAACTGTAAAGTATGAACGGAAAAACAATATCAAGTAATCGGTTCTTGTATTAATGCGATCTTGAAATGGTCTTCATTCCCCCCCCCCCCCCCTGGAAACCCTAA
This sequence comes from Cepaea nemoralis, assembly GCA_014155875.1. Taxonomy (NCBI): domain Eukaryota; kingdom Metazoa; phylum Mollusca; class Gastropoda; order Stylommatophora; family Helicidae; genus Cepaea; species Cepaea nemoralis. Next base: position 10,733 of record JACEFZ010023960.1, read on the forward strand.
AATTCCCCCCTGGGGGGGGGGGGGGGAATTCCCCACCGGTTGAGAACCACTGAATTAGACAATCGAATAGATGCCTTGGAGACGTGGATATACACAAGAATATGTCGCATTTCATGGAAACAGAAACAATCGAATACAGAGGTCCTACAAAAAACGAGAATGAAAAGAGAGTTGATGAAAGAAATAAAAAAAAAAGAGGCAAGTGAAATATTTCGGCCAAGTTAACAGACGTAGTACTATTATAAAAACCATACTGGAGGGAAAGGTTGAGAGCGAGCGAGCAAGAGGTAGACACCGATACAAGTGGAACTATAACATCAAGAGATGGACGAACAGCAATCTGACAGAATGTACAGTCACGCTGAGAGACAGACAATGTTGGAGATCCGTTGCAGCTACCTTCATTGTGGAGACGGCACCTGACAGATTGAATAGAAAAGGTAGAATAGACAGACAGATATATAGATAGACAGACAGATATATAGATAGACAGACAGATATATAGATAGACAGACAGATATATAGATAGACAGACAGATATATAGATAGACAGACAGATATATAGATAGACAGACAGATATATAGATAGACAGACAGATATATAGATAGACAGACAGATATATAGATAGACAGACAGATATATAGATAGACAGACAGATATATAGATAGACAGACAGATATATAGATAGACAGACAGATATATAGATAGACAGACAGATATATAGATAGACAGACATGCAGAAGACAGGCAGATAGAAAGACACAGCACAGATACACAGAGACTGAGAGACAGACATACAGATATAAAGACAGAACATCTACATAGACAGACAGACAGACAGACAGACAGACAGACAGATATACAAACATGTAGATAAACAGGCATACATACAGACTGGCAGCACGAACACACAAACAGAGAGACAGACAGACAGACAGACAGACAGACAGACAGATGGACCGATCGGCAGATATAAGACAGACATAATAGATAAAGAGACAGGCGGGCAGACATTTAGACAGACAGACATACTGGCCGACAGATATACAGACAGACAGATATACAGACAGACAGAACAGACAGACAGACAGACAGACAGACAGACAGATGAACCGATCGGCAGATATACAGACAGACATAATAGATAAATGACAGGCGGGCAGACATTTAGACAGACAGACATACTGGCCGACAGATGTACAGACAGACAGATATACAGACATAACACAGACAGACAGACAGACAGACAGACAGACAGACAGACATGCAGACAGACAGACAGAAAGATATCATAGATTCATAGATACAGAGACACGCACCTTCTGACTGACCGACAGACAGACATACAGGTAAAACTGATACCGAGACAGACGGAAAAGATACATAGACAGACGGAACAGATACAGAGACAGACGGAAGAGATACCGAAACAGACGGAAAAGATATAGAGACAGACAGAACAGATACAGAGACAGACGGAGCAGATACAGAGACAGACTTAACAGATACAGAGACAGACGGAACAGATACAGAGACAGACGGAACAGATACATAGACAGACGGAGCAGATACAGAGACAGACAGATAAGCAGACATAGGGACAGATATAAATACAGCACAGATAGAAATACAGACACTCTGACAGACTGACAGGTATACAGACAGACTGACAGACATATATAGACAGACAGATGTACAGACAGACATCGGTACAGACATACCGATATACAGCCAGACAGCACATACACAGAGACAGATAGACAAACACACCCACCGACCATCAGATATACAGACAGACAGAACAGATATAAAGACAGACAGACAGAAAAATAGATATACAGACAGACGTATATGCTTACATAACAGATACAGAGACAGACAGTACAGAGACAGAGACAGAGATAGAGACAGACAGACAGACACACACACACTCCATGTGAGATCATGTCTACCTAACAATTCGGCCCTGCATCAGTCACCTAAAACTTATACTGGGTTTGTCTCACTACAGTCAAGACTGTCAATCACACAGACCGAGCATAAACGATGGGTGGGGGTTAAATAAGGCCCGGGGTGGCACGTGAAGAAAATCCTGCTAGCACCCAAACCTGCATTCATTGACACTTAACTGCTCTGTCTGAGGTCTTGGGTAAAATTAGCTTCAGGAAACTGGGATTAAAGCCCAGAAGACAGACATTTTTTCGCACACGGAAATAGTTTATACATCAAACATGTCAACATGAACTGTTCCTAGTATTATTTCTTATGTTGAGAGCCAGGGTAAGTTCTGTTGTTCACTTTTATATGTTTTGTTTTTAAATCTTTAATGATATGCATGACGTGGAGGAATGTTAGTATCAGAAATGGACTGGCTGTGGACAGACATGATCGCCAGGGCCACACGGCATGGACTATAAGAAAATTTGCAGTATTTTGAAGTAGGTCAATATCATCCTAACAAGAAAGGTGTGTGAAATGAATGTGTAATGTCTCCAGATCGTTTTTCCCTATCCAGTAAATATATTTCCAGAGATTTAGAACATATAAGAGGTATCACAATTGGGGGGCGCAACTTCAATAACAGTAGATATGCGGATGATACAGTATTGATTGCAGAGAATGGGCAGGATCAGCAACATTTAGTACATGCGGTTAATGTACTCAGTGAACAACTAAGGTTAGAATTAAATTGTAAGATGCTTTGAAGAGATTAGAACAAAAGTCGCCATCGTTAAAGTAGCCGTTTGACCATTTTGCAAGATGGAAAACATACAGACCAATAAAAAGATGTTATTTGCACCGAGAAAAAAGTGTTGAAGTGCTAAAAAGAACCTATACATTTGTATGGATGTGAAGCGTGGAAACTGAGCAGAAAAGCTAAAAAAACAAAAACAAAAACAAAAACATCTAATGGCTGAGGAAATGTGTTTCTGGTGAAAATGCACAGAATACCATAGACAGACAGAAAAACCAATGACCAAGTCCTACAAGGAACACATGAAAATCGTAAGCTGATTAGATAAATTAGACGTATACAGTAACAATTTTTGGTCATATTATAAGATGGAATAAATTGGAGAACTTGGTGACAACTGGCAGGATTGAGGGGAAAAGAACAAGGGGAGGGCAGAGAAGTAAATACCTGGGTGGTTTGACCAAGCGGTACGGTCGAGACAAGATCACAGAGCTGATCTACGACTCTTGTGTTCTTGTGAGATGGCGAAACGTGACCGCCCACGCTTATCGGCATGCCACATGATGATCATGATAATGATGATGATCAACAAACTAGAGAACGGATGGTCTAAGTGTATTGACAGACAGGGGGACTGTGCTGAGAAATAAACAACACAAACAATTTCGCACTATTATAAAAAGGTTATTCGTAAAATTCCTGTTACTTAAACAGTCGTATTATGTCTCTTGCATTATTTTATCTATCTCTCTATCTAATCTCTCTGACTCACGATCTATCTCTATGTCTAGCTATCTCTCTATCTCTCTCTATCTAGCCCTCTCTCTCTTTCTCTATATAGATACACACACATATATACAAACACACGCACGCACACACACACACACACACACACACACACACACTGATATATATATATATATATATATATATATATATATATATATATATATATATATATATATATATATATATCATCATCATCATCTTCCACTTCCGCCGTCAAGCGTCGTGGGGAGGAATATATATAATATATATATATATATATATATATATATATATATATATATATATATATATATATATATATATATATATACAATGCCATTTAAAATTAGTGACTTATTGTATCAGTTACTTCATTGTCTGAAATGCAGCCTTTGCGTGGACTAGTCTGCTTGTATTCTGTCCAATCTTCCATCTGACGCGATGAGTGTCCCTAGATATTGACATGTATCAATTTAGTTAAACATTTTCCACTCTGACTAGCTAAGAATTAAATGGCTAGGTGAAATAAATCTTCAAATGTTTGGGAACAAAAGAAAACATAATATAAATAGCACAGAATAGTACTATAAGATAAATATAGGAATTAGAGGTATATGAGTAAAATCAAAGAAAACCAGCAGTCCAATAAAATTGAATGAAATTATTTGAATGCTAAAATAATATGTATAGAATAAAATTGAATTAATTGGCAGATAACCTGATTACATTATAACTAGAAAGTTCGTTCCCTGGAACCAAAAGTACAGGGTGTTTGTAAAGTCTCATTACACCTTGTATGTAGAAAGAAAATTTAAAAATTCTTCTTTCCGTTGATAACACCATTCTGATTGGAGTGCAAAGAATTACTCCAGCAGACGACGGCCATTCGCTGCATATCGCTTCACAATGGACTGTAGAGCACATGTTTTTTGACATCATGTACTTCATTATTCAAATTCGTTCTACATGCAAAGTGTAGTGAGCCATTACAAACAGTCGGTACACATGATACAGAGGAAGACCTATAAATAAACGGAGTGGGGGGGGGGGGGAAGAGTTAGTACCAGAGATGAATATATGCGAAGGATGTGGTAGGAGCTGCATTAGATAGCAGAAGAATTGGGTTGCCAGAAATGGTTGAAGGGATAAAAAGGGAGTCTCAGTGGCGGCCGACGTCGTTCTGTTCACGGGTGCAATTTTCTCAGAGACTCCAGGGGGTCGTCGCTGGAGCTACGGAATTCGTGCTTTGTCCCACGTTTTCGGCAGCCCGCCATGAGGAAAGAGACCGAGCCATATGGGGTAAAACACGGTTTATTGTCGTCGGCCTGCATTTTAAATCATTTGTAAAGGATAAAAGGCAGAAGAAGGTGCGAGAAAACTATTTAAATATTCACGTGTTTTCCCTTTCAATGAAACTGGCTTGCTGCTATCTTTGCTGATAATCTGGTTTTTGTTTTCTTTATGTTTATGCCAAAGCCGTTCTAACTGCTTTGGTTTTGTGCCGGGTTTACTCATTCTTAGAGATCCTGTTCTGTTGAACAGAAATAACAATTGTCTCGTCTGCATATCTTATGTTGTTTATTGATTTCCCGTTGAGACCTTACCGTTTCTCTGTGTCTAAACGCAGGAGCCACAAACAACAGTTTGCACGATTTATTGCGTGGTATATTTCATCACATCTCTTCAGTCTTCAAGGATTCTTGTGCAGTCGACAGGCTATCAAACTCCAAGCTCGACCATCTCTCAAAATTCTGCTAAATTGCCAACATAACAAAGAAAAGGCTTTTCATATATTGTATGCCACGAACAATAAATGATTGCTCACGTATTCCAAGGCTTTGGCAATTAGGCCGTTCCAGACAATTTTGTGCAGACAGAATGACTTTTGTTTTAAATTTGCGATCACCGCGGGTAAACAAATGCTCCACATTCGAAAAATGTCATTGATAATTTTTTTTAAAATGTATTTGAGCCAAGATATAATAAATCTATCCACCTCATATAATTTAGAATTTTGCAAATATGCATGTCTGGCAATAAATCCTGCAATCAATTGTCTGCGCCTTCAGAGATTAAATTCATTACGGGAATACACTATTGTAAATTACCCCCTATGTGTCGAATATATTCTCGGTATAAATAGTATACAAAGTTGTGGATAATACAAACCTGTGTCTCACACTTCCATTAAATTTTATAATACTTTTTATACACTTTCCTGATTTTCCTATTGCCCGTTGTTCCCAGAATAATTCTGTTGAAAGCCACGACTCGCAGGATCTAGCGCGTTGGCCTCCGACTCGGCGAACCTGTGTTTAAATCCCTTCAGTGTAGGGATGTTTTCATGGCTCTGGGTTCCCAAGTCTACACTGTCTAAATTGGGTGCCATAAAATATCATGGGAGATAAAAGTGGCCGACGAGATATTTACCACATTGTTCAACGAGAGCTGATTGTTCTACAAGTACTGGACTAGCTCCATATAGCCAGTAAGCTTTATGACAAGCAAGTGGGCTCTTTCGCTCGTAGCAGCAACTTGTGGATATAAAAAATTGTGTTTAAAGACAAGATGTATCGAGGTTTACCCTATATAGCTGGAGCTCTTTTCTCAGCGAAGCCAACCGCAAGCCAAAAACATCGCACAGAGCACGAACTCCGTAGCTCAGGCGACCATACCCTGGGTCTAGGAAAATATTGCACTAGCGAAGCGAATTGCGGTGTCCGAAATCAAACTGACGACTTTCTGAGTACAAGGCAAATGGTTTAACCACTACACCAGGAGCATGTATACAAGTGTACCAGCAGACTCATGTCTGTACCCTGACAGATGTCCTACTGCTTGCTTGCTTGCTTTGCTAGAGGCGAAAGGCCCCGTTCAACCCTCGACTATGTCGAATTGGTTGTAATTGGGGCCTTTATAGTGCTATCTAAGACTCTTTCTTTCGAAAATATAGATGCGTATCTCTGCTTCCTTGAAAGAGTTGACTTACTGCAACTGTGTTCGTTTCATCCTTGTGCTTTTACATGTCTGGACAGTCTCGCACGTTTTAAGGCCTGGAGTAATTGTGTGTCCACCCCATCACATAGTGCTGTTTCCTTCAGGGAGCTTTACCATTTGTCTCTCCTGGTGGTCCACTTATTTCCCCGTCTTAGTCTGTCTTCGAATCTTCTCGGTCTTATTTGATTTCGTGTGTCGTGGGCGGCTTGGTGGTTCTTTCTTGGTGGAGAGCGATGATGAGTCTTAGCCCATGCGGCTTCAGTTTGGTAGTCGTTTTCATCCAATTCTACTTTTTCATCTGTTGCTTCTTCTTCTTCTTTCTGGGGCTGTGCATTTTCTGGTTCAGGTATCTCGGTCTTGAGAAGTTCAATTATCTGTTAGAGTGTTTCTTCTGTCTTTTCTTTTGGTGTTTGAATTTGTGATAGCATTTCTTCTGTCTCAACCTTTATAGCAGCCATTCGAGCGATATCCTGCTCAATCTTCTGCTGGACTTGCATCGTTTCGTCCAGGATGAGCTGAACGGCTGTTTATCTGTGTCTCTTGGGTCTTGTCTATTTCTTCCTCCACGCTTTTGAACTTTGATCTCAGGTCCTTCATTTGGCCTTCCAGTTGCGCTTTATCGCTTTTTGTGAGTCGATTGGCAGCCACGTACTGCCTCCTAGCCTCTTTATAGGGCAGGTTTGTTTTGATGGTGATCTTTATAGCTTCCTTGCTGTCTTGGTGGAAGGGACAGCCGAGGTACCTGGCGCCTTGGTTGCCGAGGCAGTTGGCGCATTTTCTGTTAGTGTTAGGCCTCCTGAAGTCCTTGTCGATCTTTGCATGCTGGCACTGACTGTATGGATGAGGTCCAGAGCAGTATCTGCATACCCCCACCTCACTCTTTCAGGTGGCACGGGTGTACCAAAACTTCTGGCACTTAGAGCATTGCAGTACTTTCGGTATGTAGTGCTCTGGAACTTGGTCTCTCTTGTCCCATCTGATGAATTGAGGGATCACTCGGTCCTCCGATTTTACTATGACGACTGTGGAAAGGATGTTGTTCTTTCCGATGATCCTCTCCGCACTGGTGATCTTGAGTTTCTTGTTCTCCCTTGCCAGCATCTCCCTGATCTGGTTGTTGGTGAGATGGGTCTTGACTCGTTTAATGACCCATCGTTTTATCATGCTGTGTCGGGTGGCCTCCAATAAGATGCCGTGATGAAGCTTGATGTCGGCCTTCTCTCCTTGTGTTAATTTCTGCATAAGTGCTGTGGTCTTTAGGTTTTTGTTGATGGAGACCACTACCCCATCAGGTGTCTTGCGCAGCTGGTAGATGCTGTTTCTTCCTAGCTTGTTTTCCAACAGACTGATTATTTTGTCTGTTGGTAGCGCCGACAGCTTGGCTTTCCCACGCTTGTCTGTATTAGCAGTAATATGCCGGTGATGTCCTCCGTTGTTGTTGTTGTTGTTTCCTCCTGTGTGGGGGTCTTAGGTAAACTGGTCTGCTTCGTCTTGGCGCTGTTGAAAACTTCACGGCTGCTGCTGGCTTCAGTTGAAGTTGTAGTCTCTGGCGTCGGTTGAGCAGCGATAGGAGCGGCTTCATCTGGTGTAGGAGTGGTAGCTTCCTTTAATGTTGCTTCAGGTTCTGGCGTGTTGCTGCAGCTCGCAGACAGGTTCTCTTCTTCCATCTTCTTGGTAGTCTTGACGGCTTCCACGCTGCTCTATTTAAATGTCGGGTGTCTTGTAGAGTTTTTCTTGCCACGTGCCATTTTCTAGCACGTGTCAGGCTTCCGATTATGTGACTTGTTCTCGATAGCGCGACGAGTTGTGAATGGGGATGTGATGTCCTACTGTAGATTACGCTTATTGTTACCGTAATAACTCTCTATAATGCAGTAAATTATAAGACAGAACGACAAATTATCATTGCGGTAATATCTCTCTAAAAATAAGGTACATTATAATGACAGAAAGACAACTTATCATTACGGTAATATACCTCTACAATTGGGTACATTATAATAACAGAAAGACAACTTATCATTACGGTAATATCTCTCCTCAAAAATAGGTAAATTATAATGACAGAAAGACAACTCCCGGGAAGGTTAACCCTGTCAACAAATGCCCGCAGAAGTTGGATGTGTCGGCCTAACGGCGCAAGAATGCAGCTCTGCTGTAAACAGGCACAACGCAATCACGTCCGGGAAAAAAACTCCGGATGAACGCAGAAGAAGATGAAGAAGAAAGACAACTTATCATTACCGTAATATATCTCTATAATAAGTTAAATTATAATGGCAAAAAGGCACTACAGCGATATCTATACCCCATGGGAGCCTATATCCCATGGTAGCCTATACCCCATGGTAGCCTATACCCCATGGTAGCCTATATCCCATGGTAGCCTATATCACATGGTAGCCTATACCCCATGGTAGCCTATATCCCATGGTAGCCTATACCCCATAGGAGCCTATATCCCATGGTAGCCTATACCCCATGGTAGCCTATACCTCATGGGAGCATATACCCCATGGGAGCCTATACCCCATGGTAGCCTATACCCCATGGTAGCCTATATCCCATAGGAGCCTATATCCTATGGTAGCCTATACCCCATAGGAGCCTATATCCCATGGGAGCCTATACCCCATGGTAGCCTATACCCCATGGGAGCCTATACCTCATGGGAGCCTATACCACACGGAAGCCTATATCCCATAGGAGCCTATATCCCATGGGAGCCTATACCCCATGGTAGCCTATACCCCATGGGAGCCTATACCTCATGGGAGCATATACCCCATGGGAGCCTATACCCCATGGGAGCCTATACCCCATGGGAGCCTATACCCCATGGTAGCCTATACCACATGGAAGCCTATACCCCATGGGAGCCTATACCTCATGGGAGCCTATACCCCATGGTAGCCTATACCCCATGGGAGCCTATACCCCATGGGAGCCTATACCCCATGGGAGCCTATACCCCATGGTAGCCTATACCCCATGGGAACCTATATCCCATAGGAGCTATACCCCATGGGAGCCTATACCCCATGGGAACCTATATCCCATAGGAGCTATACCCCATGGGAGCCTATACCCCATGGGAGCCTATACCCCATGGTAGCCTATACCACATGGAAGCCTATACCCCATGGGAGCCTATACCCCATGGAAGCCTATACCCCATGGGAGCCTATACCCCATGGGAGCCTATACCCCATGGTAGCCTATACCACATGGAAGCCTATACCCCATGGGAGCCTATACCCCATGGGAGCCTATACCCCATGGGAGCCTATACCCCATGGTAGCCTATACCCCATGGGAACCTATATCCCATAGGAGCTATACCCCATGGGAGCCTATACCCCATGGGAACCTATATCTCATAGGAGCTATAGCCCATGGGAGCCTATACCCCATGGGAGCCTATACCACATGGAAGCATATACCCCATGGTGCCTATACCCCATGGTAGCCTATACCACATGGGAGCCTATACAACATGGTAGCCTATACATCATGGAAGCCTATACCACATGGAAGCCTATACGCCATGGGAGCCTATACCCCATGGGAGCCTATACGTCATGCGGGCATATACCCCATTTAAAGCCTATACCTCATGGGAGCCTATATGACATGTGAGCCTTTTGGGACGCAGAGGTGTTTCCAAGGCACCAGGGCCGGGTTTTATACTGGCCAAGACCTATTGACGCGTCCTCGTCAAGCGTCCTGGGCAACAGGTCCCTTCGGGGTCCTGGCTAAAGTCAATAGGATCGCCGATTCCTCCGAAGTCGGAGAGTGTCTGCCTGTACGGCGAGGAACCACCAGTCTGCACACCAATAAGCCAGACATGGGACAACGGATACTCACGCAAAACTCAGGTCCTGTATGACATCACACTGATGTTGGACAACAGGATGCCTTCATCCGACATACAGGACCTCGCGTTGGAGCTCAAGCCAACGAACACAAGCAAGCAAGCAACATGTGAGCCTATACCCCATGGGAGCCTATACCCCATGGGAGCTTATGCCCCTGGGAGCCTATACCCCATGGGAGCCTATACATGTGGGCCTATACCCCATGGGAGCCTATATGACATGTGAGCCTATACCCCATGGGAGCCTATATGACATGTGAGCCTATACCCCATGGAAGCCTATATCCCATGGGAGCCTATACCCCATGGGATCCTACAACCCATGGGAGCCTAATCCCCTGGGAGCCTAAACGTCATGTAGCCTATACGTCATGTAACCTATACGTCATGTAACCTACACGAGATGAAATATAGTGGGAAAAGACAGTCAATTACAGAAACATATCATCAACATGCATTACCTTGCCGATTGGAGTGGGCGGTCAAGCCTCTCCGCAAATTGTGATATCCGAAGGCATGGATCAATTCGTGTGTTGACTAACTTCCGTGCCATGACACACGGCTGTCAAGAATCTTCTCACGCTGTCTTCATCTACCCCTCTTTCCATAAATCCGTCCGGTTGTCACTAAATGTTCCAGGTTTTGTCTTCTTATAAGTCATAACGTGGCCAAAATAATTATGACTGCTTTTCTTTTGTATGTGATAAATTGTCTGTGCAACTCAGGTTCCCTCATAATGTCCAGATTGTTCACTTTGGCTGTCAAATTTTCAGCAATCTTCTATAAAACCACATCTCCAAGGTTTTCATTGATTTTTTCACCTATTTACTAATTGTTCAGTATTCGCAGCCGTATGTTAAAACTGGTTGTATGTAACATGCAAGAACTCTTTTTCTCTCTTTCAAGGACAATGAATTATTGCACAAAATGTTCTTCATTTGATAGAATGCAGTTGTTGCTTGTCCTATTATGTTCTTTATCTCAGTGATGCATCATCCAACTGATGTTATCCGGGGCTGCGTGATCTCTAGGTATGGTGCCCGCCTCGAGTGCTGGAGGTCCCGGGTTCAAGCCCCGGTATTGACCGGGATTTTTTCTCGTGGACTTCTAGTAATAAAATTTCCCCTGGTCTCTGGGTAGTGAGATCGGACGCCCGTGTGTATTGTTGCGCACGTAAAAAATCCCTTGGCAGTTGGAAATCGGAAAAGCGTAGCCTAACGGCGCTGCCCGGGCAAAATTTCGAGTTAAAAATCTACCCAAAGTATTTCAGGATTCCTCGCCGGTGCTACAGAGTTCGTAGCATTGAGCTGAGTTTCTCCAGATTCAGGTTTGAGTTAGGAGGATAACGGAGCACTTATGGGATGCACCCGTGTGCCGTGATGTTGATCATTCGACTAAACTAAACTAAACTAAATTGAATTTCTGCACTTGGCCGAAAATAATGCCATTTACTTTAATTGCAGATTTAGTCAGTCTATTTTGATATAACCATGACTTTTATCTTTGTATTATTAATGTTAAGGCCCATTTTTCACTTTCTACAACCACCATATCTATAATTTCCCTGTGGTTACTTCTGACTTAAACTTAAACACCCAAAGGGTAATTAGCCAGTTCGACAAGGGTATAATCATCAGCTTTACAGAATCAAACCCTATTTCACATGTTCTGGGGGCTCCTGTTTCTAATTGCTGCCATGTGTTCTCATCCGCTGTGGTAGGGTGGTTAGGGCACTGGCTTTACTAGCACGTGGGACTGAGGTGGATTCGACCTGATAAAAGAGGTGTTATCGATAATGTGGGAAGGATGAAGGAAATAGAGAGAGAGAGAGACAGAGAGAGAGAGAGAGAGAGAGAGAGAGAGAGAGAGAGAGAGAGAGAGAGAGAGAGAGAGAGAAACTGAAGTATACTGTCAATCGGAGAGAAGAAAGGCATGGATCCGAACAGAGAGACGGAGAAGATCACTTCTGCTTCAGTCTTGTCGACGTGTTCCATGGCTCATATCCATATGTTGCCATTGAGCAGCTTTACCTTCTGAAGCATGTCATTTGTTTGCTACTCGTGTGTCACAGGTTCTTACTCATGTCGAATCTCTGCATTGCTTTGACCAGTCTACACCAGAAATCTCTCGAACCATCCTCTTTGTTGCTGAGTATTTGCGCAATATATTCGAAGCTTATGACAATGACTTCATTGTTAATTGCGATTTTTGGTTGTTATGGAGTTTAGTCCGTGGATATGTATTTTTGTTTCGCAATTTGAGAAAAATAATTTGATTTACAATGTATTTCTGGAGATAAAATATAAAATCTCATAACTCTTTAGCTCTATTTGAGAAGAGGACATGTCGTCTGAATATCTGAGTTGTTTTGTTTTTTTTCATATCCTATTTACAGGACATCTATGTCAACACCAGCATTTTACTGCTGTTGTTGATGTCTTGGCAAGTTTACATTCAGAAGTTTGCCATTGCTTCCTGAACGACCGGCTCCCATACCAACACGTTACAACCCAGCGCAACGCGGTCTGCTGCCAAATCGGTCGCAGCTGTGTTTTGAAGGCGGGTAAGCAGGTTTCCGAATCGCGCTCGCAAGCCCTTAGCCACAAAGACCAGCGAATGTCGGTGTACTGAAATTACAATTTCCAACAATTATAAATGGATTAAAATTGTCTTTGGTTTCATAATCTAAGACGTTTGTAATTACATTTTCAGCACATATTTTGAACAGCTATAAGAAGATAAATATCCGGTTCTAATTTACAGTAGGGGGTTAAAAAAATAAAAACAATAGGGGGATGATCCCTTAAGACTTTGACGTAATTTTGCTTCTGGCTACCGTTTACGCATTTTTCTTATTTTGGAGTTATAGTACATAGTTCCGTCGCCCAGATACTGACATGAGTGTATCAGACGCGGGACATCTTGCTTGTGATCGAGAGGTTTTCCGGAAGGTTGTTATGGGAGCGAAGTTCTGCAAAGGACATGCTACTGAATGGATGAATTAATAAGTACATGGTTCCGTCGCTCAGCTACTGACATGAGTGCTGGGTGTGACACTGTGAGCAATGGATTTCATGTGGAATCCTTTTTTCATCTGTCCGCAGTGGTATGTGTTGTGAACAGCATGTTTAGAAAAAAAATGACGTGTAGCCTGTTTCTGAACTAAGGGGTTTGCCTTATGCAGTAATGCGTGTGTAACTGCTGTTTTTTCTAGTGACTTCTTCTTCTTCTTCTTCTTCTTCTTCTTCTTCTTCTTCTTCTTCTTCTTCTTCTTCTTCTTCTTCTTCTTCTTCTTCTTCTTCTTCTTCTTCTTCTTCTTCTTCTTCTTCTTCTTCTTCTTCTTCTTCTTCTTCTTCTTCTTCTTCTTCTTCTTCTTCTTCTTCTTCTTCTTCTTCTTCTTCTTCTTCTTCTTCTTCTTCTTCTTCTTCTTCTTCTTCTTCTTCTTCTTCTTCTTCTTCTTCTTCTTCTTCTTCTTCTTCTTCTTCTTCTTCTTCTTCTTCTTCTTCTTCTTCTTCTTCTTCTTCTTCTTCTTCTTCTTCTTCTTCTTCTTCTTCTTCTTCTTCTTCTTCTTCTTCTTCTTCTTCTTCTTCTTATCTTCTTCTTCTTCTTCTTCTTCTTCTTCTTCTTCTTCTTCTTCTTCTTCTTCTTCTTCTTCTTCTTCTTCTTCTTCTTCTTCTTCTTCTTCTTCTTCTTCTTCTTCTTCTTCTTCTTCTTCTTCTTCTTCTTCTTCTTCTTCTTCTTCTTCTTCTTCTTCTTCTTCTTCTTCTTCTTCTTCTTCTTCTTCTTCTTCTTCTTCAGCATTCCGAGCCATTGAGGTTCTTTGCTGCAGATACAAGCCGTCTCCATTCGTCTCTCTAGTTGACCTTCTCTTGGCAGTCGCTGATTCCAAGTGCTTGTAGGTCTGTATGTATATTATCTCTCCACCTTCCTTAGATAATAAATTGTACATCTAGTGGCGGACTGTTGTAGTGGCATTCTGGCAGCGGCTTTACGCATGCTTTCATACCAGTGAGCGCGGTATTTTTTTTCTTTCAGGAATGCTGTCTGTTCCACTTTTTGCATGGGGCAGAACTTTTTTGTGTGAAATTCACTGACGCAGAAACGGAGCATTATTAGGTGACCCGTTGCCATTTTGATGGACTGCGACTAATGACTAATATATAACATAGCATATATCTTTAATAAGCGTGGATTCTACTTATAAATCCTCCGGAAGACTAAGGTCCCATGCTTACGCCCAGAGCAATAATTTTCAGACGTTTGAGTCATTAAAAGAGCTTGCACCTTTCGAAATCAAGTAGATGTAGCGACTTTCCCCCCTGACGCAGTAACAAAATACCCCTCCCATAGTGGCTGTGTTGCGGAGCTTTCCTGTCTCTTTCCAAGCTCAGAAACGAGCGGGGTGTGCACTACTAGGTATAGAATTTTACATCTACGGAGAGGCATACACGGAAAGTAAACAAATATTGATTTGCCACAGCAGGTAAGGACTGGCTGGGATAAGGCCGGGACTGGTAATGTACCTTCCATGGGTATTAAGTATTATATTGTCAAGAAACGTGAACATGATACTCTAGGGTGAAATTAAGAGTTGAAGGCGTGGATATGGTTTTAGTAAAAGTGTGCCTGGCTATTGAGAGAGAGAGAGAGAGAGAGAGAGAGAGAGAGAGAGAGAGAGAGAGAGAGAGAGAGAGAGAGAGAGAGCGAGAGAGAGAGAGAGGGAGGGGGGAGGGAGGGAAGGTGAGTGAGAGAGACTCGAAGAGAAGAGGAGAGAGAGAAAGATAGAAAGTGAGAGAAAGACAGAGAGATGGAGAGAGATAGAGGGGAGGGGGAGATAAAGAGATAGAGAGGGAAAGGGAGGACAAGAGAGAAAGAGAGAGGCGGTGATAAAACTGGATAGAGGGAGGGGCCGAGAGTGTGAGAGAGAGGGAGTGTCAGAGAGAGACAGAGATTGAGAGAGAGGGAGAGAGAAACAAGAGAAACGAGAGAGAGGTAGAGAGAGGGAGAGAGAGAAAGAGAGGGGGAAGAAAGAGCGAGAGAGAGGAAGGGAAAGAATGTGTGAGAGAGCATGAGAGGAAGAGAGAGAGAAAGTGAGAGAGAAAGAGAGAGAGAGAGAGAGAGAGAGAGAGAGAGAGAGAGAGAGAATTCTTAGTGACAGTGATACAAATAGAACAGGTATGGCAATTACCTCCTGAGATTCAGAAAATACACGCCCTTGAAATGTATCCATTTCCTCCGCCTGGGAAAATTGAAAGTTAGGAGGTCATAAACAGCATATGTTAATCACTTCAAACCTGTTTGTGTATCCATGTGTGACAGCGGTCTAGGATGTACAGCCCACAAGTGTATTACGCGGTTGTACACCATATACAGCCCACTAGTGCATTACGCGGTTGTACACCATGTACAGCCCACAAGTGTATTACGCGGTTGTACACCATGTACAGCCCACAAGTGTATTACGCGGTTGTACACCATATACAGCCCACAAGTGTATTACGCGGTTGTACACCATATACAGCCCACTAGTGCATTACGCGGTTGTACACCATGTACAGCCCCACAAGTGTATTACGCGGTTGTACACCATGTACAGCTCACTAATGTATTATGCGGTTGTACACCATGTACAGCTCACTAGTGTATTACGCGGTTGTACACAATGTATTGCCAGCGTCTGTGGCTTGAATGTATATAACGCTACTCACAATCCGCGTACGGTTTCGAATTAGTTGCAAGCTATTTGGAGACACACTGTCGTGCGTTGATGTTTAACAATCGTATGAGCGTCAGTCGTTTAGAATTTAAAAATGTCTTCTTCATCGAATAACCCATGCCGTGTGTAGTTTGTGATAATTTCTGTCACCAGTCTTCTGTTTCTTGTGCTGTGAATAATTTCTGATCCCGATTTTCCCGCATGCCACGATATCAAACTGTCGAGCATCTTCTTTCTTTGTCTTCCCCTGCCTCTCTTCCCCTCCAACTTTCCCGTTGCGACGACATACTCCAGACTTTCCCTTTCCTATGACGTGCCCAAAGACTGTGCACTGCATTAGTGTGATGACATTAACCAGTTATCTTCGTAGGTTAACTTTGTTTCAAGATATCTTCATTGCTCTTGTTAACCCTTCAAGGTGTTCCTATCATTCTTTTATAAAACCACATCTCCACAGCTTTCACATAATTCATCTCTTGCTTGCTAATTGTCCATGATTCATTAGCAAACTGCTAAACGTGAAATTACCTAGATAATCGTAAGTTAGTTAGTTAATTAGTTAGTTAGTCGCTGTTCAAACTTCACGGCAACGGGTCGTCCACATTATGCTCCATTCCTGTGCCAGTGAATATCACACAAAATACTCCTCACTGCCCCATGTGAAAAGTGGAATAGATAGGAGTCTTGACAAACCAACAGACCGCACAGGTATAC
>JACEFZ010023960.1:32500-34179 GCA_014155875.1 Cepaea nemoralis
GACTTCAATAGATATCTTATTCCAGACAGGCAGGTCCTTTTACACTTGACAGACAGAAAGTTTAGTTTAGTTTAGTTTAGTCGATTGATCAACATCGCGGCACACGGGTGTAACCCATAAGTGCTCCGTTCTACTCCTAACTCAAACCTGAGTCTGGAGAAACTCAGCTCAGTGCACGAACTCCGTAGCACCGGCGAGGATCCTGAAATACTTTGGGTAGATTTTTAACTCGAAATTTGGCCCGGGCAGCGCCGTAAGGCTACTCTTTTTCGATTTATAACTGCCAAGGGATTTTTTACGTGTGCAACAATACACACGGGCGTCCGATCTCACTACCCAGAGACTAGGGAAAATTTTATTCCTAGAAGTCCACATGAAAGGATCCCGGCCCTCACCGGGGCATGAACCCGGGACCTCCAGCACTCGAGGCGGACACCATACCTCGAGACCACGCAGCTCCCCTTACAGACAGAGATATGAATCGGGAAATGCATTGAATCCACTAAGACAGTTCGTTCTTTTCAACTTTACATGCCTTAAAAACTAACCGTCGGGATTACAGAGTTCTTACTGTATATATCTGTTCTTTATTTCGTCAAATGAAGTTATGATTTTAAAAAAAGGACACTTTGAAACACTATACGACGCATCGGGTTTAAAAAAATTGGAATGGAGGTGGAGGGGGGAGGGTTTGTCTGAAGCGATAGATTTGACCTCATACGTACCTCAGGTGGACACCATACCTCGAGACCACGCAGCTCCCCTTACAGACAGAGATATGAATCGGGAAATGCATTGAATCCACTAAGACAGTTCGTTCTTCTCAACTTTACATGCCTTAAAAACTAACCGTCGGGATTACAGAGTTCTTACTGTATATATCTGTTCTTTATTTCGTCAAATGAAGTTATGATTTTAAAAAAAGGACACTTTGAAACACTATACGACGCATCGGGTTTAAAAAATTGGAATGGAGGTGGAGGGGGGAGGGTTTGTCTGAAGCGATAGATTTGACCTCATTGCACCGGGTTTAATCCCATGTGGCACGGTCTGTTTCCGCAGGTCCGCCGGCTGAAAGCGTTATGCAAGGCACAAACACCATTGCTCCAACTACTACCCCAAGGAGTCTTCGAGACAGCCACACTTGTACAGCGAATGACGGTGCCTAAAATACTACCTTCTGATATTTCATGCTAGACTCATATTTTTATTCCCCAGTCCGCGGTCAGTAGTACGTCCGCCGCCTTCACTCCACAAGATAGTTTCTGTTACCCATTTTACGCTCCCGGGTCAATGTTAACAACCCACCCTAATGAGAATTCTGACCCAAGAACACTGTAGGCGGCAGGCTAGAGTCTAGTAACTGCGCAATCGTGGTTAATACATGTGTATTGTTCTTCTGTAAGGTTCGTAGACAGATAGACAGACAGGTAGACAGAAAGGCAGGTAGGTGTTTTGTAGGTAGTGAGGTAGGTATGTAAGTAGACAGACAGACAGACAGACAGACAGACAGACAGACAGACAGACAGACAGACAGACAGACAAACAGACGGACGGACGGGCCGGCGGGAGGACGGACGGACGGACGGACGGATGGATGGATGGATGGATGGATAGGTAGATAGATAGATAGATAGATATATAGATAGATAAATAGATAGATAGATAGATAGATAGAT
>JACEFZ010023961.1:0-45000 GCA_014155875.1 Cepaea nemoralis
GGGCCATCAATTCGTCTGAATAGTTGGAGCAAAATATCCCAGTAAGCGTGCACGCGGATTAAGGTCTGCGATCTGCTCAGACTGCTTTCTGTTGCATAAAATTCAATCCATCCTTTCTCCAATAGTCCTCTTCCTCTTTCAACACATGGTCCTCACATTTTCCCAGTAACTTGTATCAATATTTAATAGCGCGGACTGGAATAGTATCTTGACGTCAGACAATTTGAATATAGTATTGTCAGCTGCCACCTGTCCTTTAATTTTAGCCCGCAAAAGTTCTATAGGGTTAAAATGAGAGTGGTACGGCGGAAGTCTCAAGCAACCATGACGATGCTCTTCTATCAACTTGTCGATTTGATATTTCTTGCTTTTTTGGCGTCTGTTTTACAAGGGACAACAATTCTAGCTAGAAATACCTTTCTGGAAATGGTATGTTTTCCATTCGGAGCCATATCTTTATTGCCCCCTTTGTGCTCGATTCTGTAGGTATTTTGTCTTCTTGGGCAACAACATTGTGATATGATGCATTGTCAATCCAATTATTGGACACGACGGTCTATCTAGGGATGGAAGCACAGTATGCTCGAGCCAATCTCAAAATACATTACCATTCATCTTATTATGATAATCCCTATTGTCTGTATGCTTTGATACGAACACGAGCCCAGCATTCTGTTATAAGCCATTATGCGTATTACCAGCATGGGCCATGACCAAAAGCTGTCCTATACTACTGGGCACATATCGCTTTATCTGTCCATCCACTGATTGCCATTCCTTATCACTTATGTGCTGCGCATTGATCCACATTTCATCCAAATACACTATGCCATAATTTTCTTTGCGCTTTTCCCTTATTTCACGTAGGTATCTGCTTATCACGGCTCTTAAATGCGGTTGCTCGCAAAGAATATTTCTACCGCCCTTGTACTTTCTGAAAGTGAAGATAATGTCCTTATAATTTTCCACAAAGTTGTTTTGGATAGCTCTATGTTATTGTTCTTTCTCAACCAAACCCTAAGTTTTTCATAACAGTCACTGTTTCTTTAGGCATCCCAGCATTTTTATAATGCTGGATAATTCCTGGATCTACAATCCAAAATTTTATAATTTTCTGGAGTCTCCAGTGCGCGAATTGAGTCAAGCCTTTTGACTCGCGGCTCCCAAGCACAGGTTGCTAGGATTCGATTCCGTGCCGCATACTTCGAGTGCCAAGAGTTTAATTTTTTCTGGAGACTTCATCGTTGGGTCGTCGTCGCCTAGAGGCTGACGGAGTTCTGTGCTGTGTGCTGGATGCTTTCCGCGCTGCGGAAAGAGACCGAGCCATATGGGATAGAACCGGTGCAATGAATTCGAACCTTGTCGACTTTTTAAGCGACTTTTTTTAAAGCATTTTTTATAATAGCTCGCCTTATGGCATCTTTGTCAAAGCGTCTACAATACCTTTCTTCCTACCGTTTTGGTTATTGCGTGGTGGTTTAATTCCAAATTCTCTGCACCCATCGACGAAATGACCGTTTACTCAAACCCAATGCATGCACTGTTCTTTTTTTTCGGAATTTGTAATAAGTATAAAACCAGTTTCCTGCAATTCAGCTTCTATTACAAAAATAATGTAGTACACACGTCTCACCAGCGAGCTGCTTTGAAGCTGTATACACAATTTCGCATTCAATCCCATATGGAAACAATATTCACACATTTTGAAATGTTAGCGATAAGCTGGTTAAGATTTAAAAATAATAAGTTAATAATCACTAATCAGGTTTTCATGAAATCAACCCACAGTTTTGACGACACCTCTGAACCAGTACCCAGTTTAAACTGCGCGGGGAATTCTTGGCATATGGCCAATCCGTGAAAGAAAACCGTCAATTAATATTCAACATTGGAACTGCCGATGTTCTGTAATACATTTTTTAAAATTTATGAATTCATCTCTGACCCGTAAATTTATATACCGCATATCAAACAAACTTTGAAATCTGCTTTTAAAATCCTCCAGAACTGTTTTGTGGGGTGGGACAAATGATAAGGTTATATGCTAAATCTCATCATTATCCTTCAGTTCGGTGTACTGACGATATGGAATTTTATATTGGGGCAGACAAAAATAAACACACATAATTACCTCTTCATTGATGTTCTCTATTGAACGAAACGTGGAAATGTGGTTTCTGAGGAAAATGCAAATAATACCGTGGACAGACGGAAACACCAATGAACAAGTCCTACAAGGTCCAAAACCTTGTGTCTGTCTGCGTCTAATTTCTCTAATCAGTTTACGGTTTTAATTTGTTTCTCGTAGGACTTGGTCATTGTTTTTATTTATTTTTTCTCTTACATGGTATTCTTTGCATTTTCTCCAGAAACCACATTTCCACTCATTGTATACGCAGTACATCAATACAAAAGTATTGATTGATTGATTAAGGAATCGACATCACAGCATTCGGGGCATTCCCATAAGCGCTCCGTCCCCATCCTCAGCAGCCAGCGAAGAGTTCCAACACCAATAGTACCAGTAGCAATCTGATTATATGTGCGTCTCGCCTTTCCTTTGAGCGTCGGCCAGATCCCCTCGTCACTTCTCACTGTCTCATTCTTGCCAGACCATGGTAATCCCTTTGCTCCTCCGAGGTGTACACGTGTTCCCACAAAGCCGCAACCACGTCTGCCTTGTCATGTATCAATACTCCACCAAGTTCTGCAGAGCCAGCCAATCTGTCCGTCTGTTCATTTCCCAGCACACCGGCATGACCCGGAGAAAAGATCCAGGCGATGCTTGTCACCCGTGACCTCTCACGAAGCCTGCCCGTCCTCACCCTCGTCAGCATTAAGTTCTATGAAGCACTTCAACACTCTTTTTCTCGTTGTAACTGACATCTTTTATTGGTCAGGATGTTTTCCATCTTGCTAAAGGTTACCTTCGCCATGGCGATTCTTGTTCTAAACTCTTCAAGGCACCCCCCCCCCCCCCAAATCAGATATTATGACTGTTTTGAAATAGTTGTACCAATTCACTTGTTTAAGAATATTCCAATTTACCTTTATATTACATTGTAGGAACAGTATGCCCAGCAGCATTTCCCCCTTTTTTGATGGCCATGGGAAGTGAACTTGTTTTGGACATGTAGCTTCAGACCCACTGCGGTAACGTCAGGGTAGACTTTCCAGCTCACAAATGTGCGAGAGCTGCAACCTCCATAATGAAACACTCCTTTGTTACATAGTTGCCTTTGGGCATTCGAAGCAGCCAAACTGGGACAATCAAGGTCTTTATTTCAATTCTCAGAATGTTCACACGGAGCTGGATTTTTCTCATTGCACGGACTTGTCACTTAGTAAGACAGACAACTATTGAACACACATGGGCACTATTTACGTATTTACCATGATTGAGGGAAGGTCACTTCATGGTTTTTGTTCACTGCATTTCTAGAGGTCCTTAAACTCCGACATCCGCTAAAGTTTTGCTCTAGCCCGTTATGGACATTTATTCATTGTGGTCGCGCTTGTATGTCACAGTAATGTAAGTGATTGTGTGTCACAGTACTGGCACTCTTCGCTGGCTGTTGAAAATGAGGATGGAGCACGTATGGGAAAAGTCCTGTGTGCTGTGATGTCAGTCCTTGACTCAATGTGTAATTCATCGTAGGGATGCAGTTTGGGATGGGAATTCCGCTCAACCAGCAAAGAGCCATGTCACACCAGTGGAGAGGTAAACAAAACGACGGCCTGAACTTTTATCCACGCCTGTGATCAAAACACCACAACACGATCACTTATCTCAGTGTGATACCACAAAACATTATTCTCACTGTTACATACAATCACTTATCTTACTGTGACGCATACCATAATCACTTGTCATCCCATCACAATCACTTTCACTGCAACAAATCACAATCACTTATCTAACCACAACACACCACAATCACTTACCTAACCACAACACACCACAATCACTTATCTAACCACAACACACCACAATCACTTATCTAACCACAACACACCACAATCATTTATATTACAACAAACCACAATCATTTATCTAACAACAACAAACCACAATCACTTATCTAACCACAACACACCACAATTATTTATATTACAACAACAAAATATAATCAATTATCCAACCACAACACACCACAATCATTTATCTCACTGTAAAACATCACAAAAATAAGTAATTTCACAACACACCACAATCACTTATCTCACTGTAAAACATCACAACAATAAGTAATTTCACAACACACCACAATCACCTATCTCACAATAAAACATCACAAAAATAAGTAATTTCACAACACACCACAATCACTTATCTCACTGTAAAACATCACAACAATAAGTAATTTCACAACACACCACAATCACTTATCTCACTGTAAAGCATCACAATAAGAAGTAATTTCACAATACACCAAAATCACTAGTCATTCCAACACACCACACCATAATAAGTTGTCACTTCATCACAAAACACAACATTCACTTGTCTTCCCACCACAATCACTTGTCTTCCCACCACAATCACTTGTCATCCCACCACAATCACTTGTCATCCCACCACAATCACATGTCATCCCACCACAATCACATGTCATCCCACCACAATCACTTGTCATCCCACTGCAGCACATCACAATCACATGTCATCCCACCACAGTCACATGTCATCCAACTGCAGCACACCACAATCACATGTCATCCCATCACAATCACTTGTCATCCCACCACAATCACTTGTCATCCCACCACAATCACTTGTCATCCCACCACAATTACATGTCATCCCACCACAATCACTTGTCATCCCACCACAATCACATGTCATCCCACCACAATCACTTGTCATCCCACTGCAGCACGCCACAATCACATTACAACACTAAGTGGTAGTATTATCTCAAAGTAACATTTTGAAGTCACTGCTTTATTTCTTCAACAGAAAAGTGAATGTGAATCATAGTAATACATGACAATATGTAATCTGTGTATCAGTACAAGCAATTACAGCATTAAAGATGATGAATACCAAGTAATGCAAATAGGTAACTGTGACATATGGACATTATGAGCAAAAGACATACACAGACTATGACTAGTAATATGAGCACATATAAATATGAGCATAGAGACAGATGGGTTGTATATGCATATAGAGGTGCATGACTAGTGGCGATGACTTAGTAATATGAGTACGGGTAACTGTGAGCATGGGAAGTAGCGAAAAGCATGTTTCAGAGACATTAGACTGTAGCTCAAAATACAACATATGTAGGCAAACCATCTGGTCTAGAGAAATGACAGTGGAAGATAAACTCTATGGACCACTGAGTGAACTAAACAAGACAGTTAAATTCATTCAAGAGACAACATTGCAGTTATAGACATATTTCAAGTGAATGAAAGAAGAAGAAGAAGACTGTAGCTTAGTTGTATGATTACACATATAAAATCAGGGCAACAGTAGCTGGAGTTTAGGATGACCAACCTTATGGTCTAAAGTGATAAGGTTTGATCCCAGCGTAGGGCGAGGAATGTTTCCAAGAACCACTGGTGTTAAATGATTACACGTGTTCTCACTGATCTCTTGGGCATTTAGATAGGATACATAACCTTCTCAAATAAGGGCACACAAAAAAAAACAGGAGGTCCCATGTGCATGTTGTGTACGTAAAACATCCCATGGCAGTTGGAAATAGCAAAGAGTAGGTTGTCAGGCCACTGTCATGGCAAAGTTGTTAGGAAAGGAAACCTACCCATATAGAGCCTGTTATTTTGGGTAATGGCTAGAGGAAGGAAACTTACATAACTGCATGCTGAAGTCAAGCACACTGACTTGAGAGGTGCACAACTAGGCATGATGTGCTCCCTAGTAGGAGGAAGGAAGATGTACACATATAAACGAGCAGGCAAACAATCTGCTGCACAGTTTAGATATGTGTAGCTTTGTAGTGTGAGTACACATACAAATGAGCATGGAGTCAAGATTATATGTGTACAGGGGTGTATGACTATGACTAAGTAATATGGCTAATGATAACAATGAGCATGGGGACATAGCTGTAAGGTTTTTTTTTTTTTTTGTTAGATGTACGACTGTAACGTTTTTTGTAGACGTATGATTGAAAGCTGAAAATTAATTGGACAGTCAAAATTAGCAATCTGAACATTTTTAGGGAAGCTAAGTCACAAAGACAACTTATCACAACATCAGAAAGAAGCAGTCGTCATTTTTTGGCCACATTATGAGAAGACAAAAATTGGAACATGTTGTGACAAATGGAAAGATTTGTGGAAAGAGAGACAGAGGAAGACAGTGTGAGAAAATTCTTGACAGTCTTGTGTCATGGCTTGGAAGGGAGTCAACAAATGATTTGATGCATGCTACTGGAGATCACAATTTGTGGAAAAGCATGACAGCCCATGCCAGCCGGCAAGGCACTGGATGACGATGATGATGATGATGATTGTAATGCAGTAGCATGAGCACACATAAATATGAGTACACTGACTATGGTTAAATATAGTATACAGATGTGTATGACTTGTGACTATGATTTAGTAATATGAGTGCATATAAATATGAGCATGGAGACATAGCCTAATGTATGGTTTTTGAGATGTGTGACTGCAACTTAGTAGGAGTACATATAAATATGAGCATGCAGACAGTCAAATATATGTATAGACGTATAAATATGAGCATGGAGACAGCCAAGATATGATATAAAAGTCATGTGACTAACTTGGTAGTATGAGTACATATAAATATGAGCATGGAGACAGACAAACATATGATATTAGAATCTTGTGGCTATAACTTGGTAGTATGAGTACACATAAATATGAGCATAGAGACCGACAAACATATGATATTAGAGTTGTGTGGCTATAACTTGGTAGTATGAGTACACATAAATATGAGCATAGAGACCGACAAACATATGATATTAGAGTTGTGTGGCTATAACTTGGTAGTATGAGTACACATAAATAGAAGCATGGAGACCGACATATGATATTAGAGTTGTGTGGCTATAACTTGGTAGTATGAGTACACATAAATATAAGCAATGAGACAGATAAACATATGATATTAAGAGTTGTGTGGCTATAACTTGGTAGTATGAGTACACATAAATATGAGCATGGAGGCAAACAAACATATGATATCAGAGTTGTGTGGCTATAACTTGGTAGTATGAGTACACATAAATATGAGCATGGAGACAAACAAACATATGATATTAGAATAGTGAGACTGTAAATTGGTAATATGAATACAGAAATATGAGCATGGAGACAGACAAATATAACATATTAGAATCATGAGACTATAACCTGGTAGTATGCGTACACATAAATATGAGCACAGAGACATAATCAGATATATGTTTTTAGAATCATGTAACTGTAACAATAAGAAAAGCAATGCCAGACTTCCTTCTTAACTGATGCCTAAAAAATCATGATTCATCAATTCATAAAGAACACAAAAATAATACAAGACTCTGGTGACCGTGTAAGATGGTGAACCATGACTGACCACGCCTAGCAACACGACACATGATGATAATAATGACTGTAACATAGTAGTACTAGTAGTGTGTGCATGCACACACACACACACACAGATATATATATATATATATATGAACATGGAGACAGGTTAATGTGTTGTGTGTTTAGAGAGATGTATGACTGACTGGTTATCATGACTTAGTCATACGGGTACTTATAATTATGAACATGGAATATTATGTTACAGACAAAGACATATCAAGACAGGCATATCAGATAGGGCAATGTAACTGTCAAATACAAGGATAATGTAGCATGGGGGATAGCATGGCTGAATTGATAAGAGCTCTTGCTCTTACACGTCCGGTATGCTGTTGCTGAGGTAGTGGGTTCAACACCTTCACCGGTCAGTTGTACTAAAATGTTGACCTTCTCGTACTTGACTTGGGGACGTAAATTACAAGTACCTCTGAGTGAGTTCACCTGAAGGCGAGGGACACGGGTAATAGGGAAAGCTAATCCACACACAAACATCAGTCCAGTGCACTAGAAGCAGTAGAATGTGTGTGGACAACACTTGAGTTCAAAGCGAGTGAATGTAAAAAAAAAGAAAAACAAGACTACAGAGATATGTAATGACACAAATGTGATGAGAAGTGGCCGTGCCGTAAATCCCTAATACATTTACAGGAGCAATCTTCTTCACGTATCAGGTATGAAGCAGACACCAGTGTTCATGACTCTCCAATTATATCGGTCACTTCATATTTTAATGAAGTTCATCATTATCATTTGCTATGCTCATAAGCGTGGATAATCATCATTTGATACCACACACTATCACCGGTGTGTCTGATCAGGTCTGTGTTCTTGTCCCAATTCATCTTCAGGTGATTGATCTAGAGATGACACTGGCGATCATGGCTTTCCATTCCTCTCTGCCACTTTTGAAGTTCTTCAAATTCATGAGCCATGCCAAGCAGCATGAGCTGTCCACGGTTTGCACTATCATTTCATATTTTGGTTAGTTAGTTAGTTAGTTAGTCACGGTTCCAACTTCACAGTAACGGGTATCCCCCATTATGCTCCGTTCCTGTGCCAGTGAATATCATACAAAATGCTCCTCACTTCCCAATGTGAAAAGTAGAAAAGACTCCTCACTTCCCAATGTGAAAAATGGAGTCTCAACAATGAACAGCCAACACAGGTACACTGTGCATAATTAATACCGTTGCAAGAATGTCAACACAAAAATCCTCCAGGAAACACACAGTTCATCTTTGATGGAATTGACAGTCATGTTCCCATTCGGATGTTTTCCTAAATGTTCACCCACATGGCCTAGACACCTCTAGATGTTGTCTGTTCCGTTTCCAGATGTTTGACAATGCTGTCTCCAGAATGCCAACACAAAAGTCCTCATATTTTGGTGAAGTTCTTCATTATCATGTGGTTAACAAGAATCTTCATTATCATGTGCAATGCCAAGAAGCATGGGCTGTTTATGGTTTGCTCTCAGTCATTTTATATTTTAATGAAGCCTGCCCAGTTGTTTTAACTTTCTGCTTACATCTTTCTCTGTCTTCCTCTGTCTCATTTGTTCAGTATTTTCCCACATAAGGCTAAATTATCAGTTTCATCTTGTATGCCGATACGTTCCATGTTCCATCTCATATGCCCCATTAATTTTCTTTGTAATTTACCTTATGGATACAATTAGTGGTCATGTGACTTGTAGCTCTCAATTCCTGTCTGTCTGTTGTATATTTCATTGATAAACATTTATATTTCATGGACACAAAAGAGAAACACACAAATGCAAGAAATTAACAGTGCAAGCAACTCCAGCATAAGTACCAGCAGCAAATAGGCATGTGATCAATATCAACCCTAAACATAAAAAAAAAACAAAATAAAAAACAATGAAGCATTACCATTAGCTATCAGTACAGTCAAAAGAAAATATAAATTAAGTCTGGACAATACCAGCAAAGTAAGATACAAGAAGAATGTAAGTAATTTAAATGCCTATATAACAGAATATAATAAGGGTTCCAAACTAAGTCTAGCATGGTGAAACAATGAAATTCTAACAGAAAGAAAAGCTATAAAGCTATGAATAGAAACAAATTTAAGCAACATAAATCTAAGTACACAGACATAATTAATGTATCAAATAAAATAAGCATCAGAAAACCTAAGTACATGTTTCTCAGAAAGAGGAAATATAAATACAAGATTATGTGAGATAAGTGCGACCACTCAATCAGATACGAATTGCAGACAACAGAGCCATCTTTGAGCGATCATGCAATAAAAGCTCAGGTTTAACTATGTACAAGAAAACAAGTGAATATTGATCTAAATGAACCAAAAGTACAGCCAAAGAGAGCAAACATGAAATTAAATGGGACAGAAAACTGACTGGCTATAAATGTCTTCAATATAATCTAAATGCAAGATATCATGTTATGCCAATAAGGCATATCAGAGTTACAGTGGTAACATAGAGGAGGGAAAAAACCTGGACAAACAGTCGCAATGAAATACACCTAATGTGATTATCATCATCATTATGTGGCTTGTACTGTGCATAACTCTCCCCCATATGTCTTTCCAAATGTCTCTCTATCATAAGCCAAATGTCCTGTTGCTGTTATGTATAAAATAAATTATCTATTATATCTTGAATCCATCTATGTTGTGGTCTTCCTCTGTTCCACCTCCCTCCATAATTCACTTCTCCACCTCCCCTGCTCACCTCCCTCGATAGTTCGCTCCTCATACATTCATGTCATTTTGCAATTCCCAAAATATTTTGTTTCCCCCAATGTTTGTTTGGTCTTAATAACCAATTCTTGTCAATAATTAGTTCTTGGTTTCTTGCTTTTTCAATGGGAAAAGAGGCAGAGGCGGATCAAGAAAAATTATTACGGATGGACTGAGATGGTGGAGGGAGGAATATTATCAATAGAGCTGATTCGGAACACCACAGACCGAGATCTAAGGAGAGAGATGATCACCTATGCCAGCCAGCAGGGCACATGATAATGATGTTCTCTTATTTCAATCA
Source organism: Cepaea nemoralis (assembly GCA_014155875.1). NCBI lineage: Eukaryota > Metazoa > Mollusca > Gastropoda > Stylommatophora > Helicidae > Cepaea > Cepaea nemoralis. Next base: position 10,613 of record JACEFZ010023961.1, read on the forward strand.
ATGAATTTGTAATGCTCTTATGTAACACTTATATTCAAAGTAAGATATCTTCTGTTCAGTACAGCTGAAGTTTCCCACCCAAATGTTATCACAGAAAACATGCACCCTCTCAGTGCTCAGAGTTTTGTTGCTCTGTCCGCTCCAAACTGTAAAGGTATTAGGAGCGTTCATTTGAAACCCGTTCCAATGGCTTTATTACAAAAGCATGAAAGAAACATTAACAGGTGTGGTAGAATTAAACAAAGCATTCATTTTGCATGAATTATGCACCATGGGTTGGTCAGATGAAGTCGTCGTAGGCATTCAGGCAAGCATCCCATTGCTTAGGTAGACGGTGAATGCCGTCCGCAAAAAAGGATTGTGGTTGCTCACTGAACCAAGTGTTTACCGCGTTCATTACACCTGCAACTGTGTGAAATCATTGCCTTTATGAGCTTTTCTTAGAGGTCCGAACAAATGAAAATCACATGGTGACAAATTAGGACTATAGGCTGGATGTTGCAGAATTCCCCACTTCTTCCTTGCTAATGCTTCCTGCACAAACTTTGCGACATGTGGACGAGCATTATTGTGCAACAAAATCACACCACGAGAAAGCGTGCTGGGTCGTTTATTCTTGATGGCTTTTTGCAGCTTGTCTAGTGTTTGCAAATGGTAGGTAGAGTTGATGTTGACACCAGGTTCTTTAAAGTCGGCCAACAATAGCCCTTCATGGTAAAAAATGCGCTCAGCATAACCTTACCAGCGGAAAACTGTAACTTGAATTTTTTGGCTTTTGGCGATCATTCCAGCATGCTTCCATTGCATGCTCTCTCTCTCTCTCTCTTGCTGCTTAGCTCAAAGTGGTGACACCATGATTCATGGCCTGCCATTATGCGGAAGAGAAATGCATCACCCTCCACTCTGTAACGCAGCAAGTGATTCAAACACCATCCCATGTGTTCCTCCTTTTTTTGGTCAGTCAACATCCGTGGTACCCACTGTGAACACACCTTCTGATATTGCAGTTTCTTATGAACGACCTTTTGAATTGTCCCAATTGACACATCAAATTCTTTCGCTAGCGAACTTATGCTTCGACAACGGTTCATCAATACTGCTCATCAATATGCAATAATATACGCTTGACCTGGCCGTCGAAGATCTGTCGTAAACTGACATCCTTTCCAAAACATTTGTGCCCAATCTATCACTGTTGTCTTCGACACACATTTGTTACCGTACGCTGCCTGCATTCTTAGATGAATGTCCACTGGTCGACATCCTTCAAATGAAAGAAACTGAATCACCACTCTTTGAGCTTCTTTGGGCGGATTTTGGATCAACCCGGACATTTTCACAACGGTCAGAAACAGAACCTATGCATCATGGGATGATAAGCAGTTGCTCTTTTATTCACTGGTCTGTACTTATCACATGACTATGACATGATCATATTCAACGTACGCAATTACGTGCGGTGCGGCAGGAACGGATTTCAAATGAACGTGCCTTATAGCTATATCTATCCTTCGTTGGCAAACATCAGGTGCTCATTGTGTTATTTTATGTCTCATTGGAATTTCACTGAAGAATATTTCATCATCATCATGTGCCATGCCGATAAGTGTGGGCAGTCATGGTTTGCCATCTCACACGATCACTAGAGTCTCGGGTTAGAACTGTGTTCTTGTCTCAATTATTCCATGTGACCAAACCATCCAGTTATGTATCTCTCTTCCTTCCTCTTTCTCCTTCTTCATATATTTTGTCAGCTGTCACTAAATTTTCTAGTTCATTCCTCCTCATTACGACTAACAATGTGTTTATTTCACTGCGGGTGAATAAAACCAGGTGTTTTTTCTCCAATACATATATAACGGAAGTATCATAAGGCTAGTTCATAGTTCTAGTGACTACACAGCACACAAAAGGGTGGCTGCTGCCTTCCCACTGAAATAACCAGTACCTATTTGATGGTGTTTGTGCTGGGCCCACCTCAGAGCCATAGAGGTCAGGAGGTTATGGGGGGGATGACTGGTTATCCCACCACAAAATGTTTTAGATAACTCAGATACAAAACAATGCTGGAAACAGATGACAGTTTTTATATACAGCTTTGGAAGTATGTCACCTTGTCTGAGACCATTAAAAAAAAGTGTATATGAATACATATCATGGTGATATTTTGAGAAAAAAAACAATGTTTAAAAAAATGGCATATTTACTTGCACTAACATTATCACATTACACAAGAAATAACAAAGATGTTTACATAAATACATATTCTTTATCTTGATTATCACTGTTATGGCGGAGTCTCACATAATCATCCCCTCTGGTTTGAGATTAATCATATAATGAAAATTCCAATGAAGAATTTATTCTAAGCATGGCACTCAAATGAAACAAAAACAACACTGGTTAAACTTTCTGTGCCAGGACTATGGCGGTCTTACAGCAACCACACTGTATACTATCTGAAACCACAAGAGTTAAAGTAACATCTAGAATAGTAACATTGAAAGTAATAGAGAGCTGATACATGTATTAACTATTAGGACTTGCAAGAGTTAAAGTAACATCTAGAATAATAACACTGAAAGTAACAGAGCTGGTACACGTATTAACTATTAGGACTTGCAAGCGTTAAAATAACATCTAGAATAGTAACATTGAAAGTAACAGAGATACATGTGTTAAGTATGTAGATTTGAACAAGTTAAAGTAACATCAAGCATAGTAACATTGAAAGTAACAGATAGCTGGTACACACATGAGGGTAGGTCAGAAAATTATGCACCACAATTATTATCTCAACTAATAATAAAGATAGAAGTATTAAATTTACACCAATTTAAGTTTATAATCTCTTGAAGGCGTATACCAAATTGTATCTCTGTGAACTAATTCTAACTGCAACACAAAACCGTTGAAATGGTAGATATTAATGACAATAAAAAATAAATATTAAAAAAGATAATGACGTACATTACAAGTATAGGATTGTTATAGAATTTTTCATCACAGAGAAAGAAACTGTTGTTAACATTCATAAACATTTGTGTGCTGGTTATGGCACTTTTGCAGTTGACAGAAGCAGAGTTAGTCGCTGGGCTCAGAGAGTTTTGGTCTCTGCAAGTGGTGATGTAGAGCTGGCTGATAAGCCACGTTCTGGACGTCCTGCCACAGCCACCTGCTGAATCAAGTTGGAACGTGCTGACATCATGATTCGCCAAGACAGGCGAATCACAAGTCAACAATTGTCCATGTAGCTTTCAATAAGTTTCCAATAAGTTAGTGCAATTGAAATTTTCAAAAACCTAGAAATGTAAAGGTTTGTGCAAGATGGGCTCCTCAAGCTCTTACATAGGACCATAAGGCCCAAATGAAAACAGTTTATTCAGTATTGTTGCGGTGGTTCGAGATAAGTAGGGGTGTATTTTTGTACATTTTGTCAAATGTAACAGGAGACAAAACTTAGGTTCATCATTTTGAGCCATAGACAAAAGAGACTCAAGGGAGTGGCATCATCATCAATCACCAGCGAGGAAAAAATTCTAAACAACTCCATCAGACGGTAAAGACATGCTGACTGTGTTTTGGGGACACTGATAGGGTTATTCTCGTGGTACAAATCTGGGATACATGCTCTTGTTTCAAGATGTCGTAAGGCCGTTAAAGTTGATGGGGATTATGTTGAGAAGTTGAAATATTAGAGAAGTTGAAATACATGTGCATGAATATTGTGACTATATTTCATTTGTATATTATTAATGGTTAAAGAGATAATAACTGGGGTGCATAACCTTCTGACCTATCCTCATATTAACTATTAGGACTTGCAAGAATTAAAGTAACATCTAGGATAATAACACGGAAAATAACAACTAGGACAGTGTTCACTGGTTAGCACTTTCTGTGCCAGGCAATGGCTGTTTCAAAATAATAGTGCTCTGTATACTGTCTGGATGTGAACAAGTTAAAGTAACATTTAGGATAGTAATATTAAAAGTAACAACCCAAACAGAGTTGGTAAAAGGCGAGAAAATAGACTTCACTGCATCAGTTTCTACCACATCTGGCTCCATCTCTCTCCACAGACGGCCAGCTGACGACAGAGAGCACTGCATCAGTTTCTACCACATCTAGTTCCATCTCTCTCCACAGATGGCCAGCTGCCGACTGAGAGAGCAGCATTGCATCAGTTTCTATCACATCTGGCTCAATCTCTCTCCATAGACGGCCAGCTGCCGACTGAGAGAGCATTGCATCAGTTTCTACCACATCTGGCTCAATCTCTCTCCACAGACGGCCAGCTGCCGACTAAGAGAGCATTGCACCAGTTTCTACCACATCTGGCTCGATCTCTCTCCACAGACGGCCAGCTGCCGACAGAGAGCATTGCATCAGTTTCTATCACATCTGGCTCGATCTCTCTCCACAGACGGCCAGCTGCCGACTGAGAGAGCAGCATTGCATCAGTTTCTATCACATCTGGCTCGATCTCTCTCCACAGACGGCCAGGTACTGACTGAGAGAGCATTGCATCAGTTTCTACCATGCTACTATTGACACTGTGGTCCCATACAACTGCTACTATTGCAGTCTGTCATCTTATAGTCCAGGCCAGATGGTGTTGATCACCATGTCTGTTCACAGCCTTCCGTTTCATGTACTGCCCATCCTTCCTGATACTAAGTTTCCTCCATACCATGATGTCAAGCTGTCCACTATCTTATCTCTTGGCCTCCCCTTGCCTCTCTTCCCCTTCAACATTCCAAACTTCATGATATACTCCAGTTTTTTGGTTCTCATGATGTGCCCAAAGCATGTGGACTGAGATGGTGGCATGGAGAACATAGACTGAGACAATGGCATGGAGAATGTGGACTGTCTTATTCTGATGTCTCTCTGGTCCCAAATAAATGTTACTGTTGAAATCTGTACAGACCAGCTCAATTGTTATAATTTACTAACAGATAGAGTAATCAAACATATGCATCATTGGTGAAAACATTTCTATATTAGGAAATATGGAAACACTGAGCCAAATACAGCTCAGGAAGATCCATGATATGGCTGGACACGACAAACCTAGATGTCAGACTACAGAAGCTTGTGAGATCTGAAGAAAGCAATGCAATTCATGTAGGAAATTGGGCAGATAAAGGCTGACTCTATGTAAACAAAAAGAAGGAACTGCATTTCATTAGGTGCCAGCTGACTGTAGAGTTGGATGTCAAATGAAGTGAATAAATGAATCATATATTGGCTGAAATACTTAACACACAGTCACTGATACTAATTGAATGTAGAGAATTTGCTGTCCCCACGGTAATTACAGATTCACTATTAAGTCTTTCTCTCTTCACAAAAGGGGTTTTAACCATCTAATGGCAGAAGCTTCACCAAATTTGAGTATTTGTTTGTTGTTCAGTAAATACAACATGACCAACAAGAAACATATACATAAATTCCCTGAAACTTCTGTCGTTGGGTGTTTAAAACCCAGTTGTGCAGATAGAAAGATAAAGTAGTGAATCTGAAATTAACACGGTGATAACAAATACTCCATGAATGAACAGCATCTATGACTATATGTCTTATATGCTTCAACCAGACAAGGATTCATAACAGAAGACAAGACCAGTCACCTATTCCTCCATGCACTCACGCCTACAAAATGAGATGGCCCTATCAAACCACAGACCCAAGGTTCTTTCTTTGGGACATGTTTATTTTAAAGTGTTATATGATATGATACCAACCTCTGCAGCATGCACATGGTGAGATGCAAGTGAGTTATATCAGGCAACACATTGTGCAATAGGAAATACATACAGTTAGGTATGTGTACTCATGCAACAAGGTGAGACATACTAAACACGGACACTGTGTACATACATGTGTACATACAGAGTCCGTTCTAAGGTATGTACACTATGTTGGCATTTAGTATGTCTCACCGTTTCACAGGAGCTACACATACAAGTTTGTATTTCCTACTGTTATATCCTGCTGTTTGTATTTCCTATTGTTATATCCAGCTGCTGCCGTTGCTTCTCTTACTTAACACATTGCACAACCTAAGGGAATCAAATGCTTTGACAAGAAGATCAAATATATGAGCACCACTTTCGCTATGTTGTCAAATACTAGCATCACCATTGAAAAATACTGCAGCCTGAACAAACATTGTTGCAAGCAGCGCCATCTCATAACATACAAGCAGCAGTGTTGAAAATACAGATGTATTATCAAATGTGAGCATTACTCATGCAAAAACCTTTGGCTATCTTACCAAATTCTAGCATCAGTACTATTCTAGCATCAGTAATATGGCGACCTTATGAAACAGAATCATTGTAGACAATTTTGCAATTTCATAAAATACAAGCATCACACTCGAAAATATTGAAATCTGACCAAATATGGGATCATTGCTGAAAACAGCAAACAGCATCACCTCAACGAATACACACAGAATGGTTGAAAATAGCATCATCTCATCAACAGCACACAGCATAGTTGAAAACAGTATCATCATATTAACAGCACACAGCACTGTTTGTAACAGTGCCATCACATCAAATGCACACAGAATGGTTTAAAACAGCAGCATGACATCAAATTCAAGCATTTCTTTTTAAACAGAATATCGTAATCCTAAATAAAACAAACATATCATGAAATTCACATATGTACTAGTTGGCATACATCTTTACGCAAGGGTGTAGTCACTTCTGAAGCAAACAGGACTGCAAGAGCTGTGAATAAAAGGCAGGACAGAAAAAAGGTAACGGATGGGGAGCCCACACGAAAACAATGTTAATGGTATATAAGTCACTGATCAGAGGAAGAATAGAGTATGGCAGCATAGTGTACGATGCAGCAACGGAAATCAGAAAAAGAAAACTGGACACAATCCAGAATCAGGCGTTAGGCATTATAATAGGGACAGGTAAAGGAACATCTAGGGAAGCCTTGGAAGTAGCACTAGGGATACTACCACTTCAGCTGAGAAGAAAACAACTGGTTTACAACTATTGGCTGAAGGCGGCACAGGATGAGAGGCACCCAGCATTCAGCTCATTTGAGGAAAACAAGAGTAAATGGGGAGGAATACCCATACTAAAAATCCAAACACCAGCAGGGTGGAAAGCAGCACAGGAGATAAACGCAGAAGAGGAGCTAATTACGACACTTAAACAAACAAAAGTTCACAGACAAATAATACCTCGATGGGAATTGAACCTGCCATTCACAGATACCACCCTAGCGAACCAAATATGTAAAGCAACAGAGGACATGGAAGCACTAAACGTCGCAGAAGAATACATAAGGCAAACAAGCAAGGACAGCTTAGTTATTTACACAGATGGATCAAAGAACGAAAAGGGTGAAGTAGGGGCAGGAGTAGCAGTACCAGACTACAAACTCAAAAAGAACTTCAAAGTAACGGACAACACATCGGTTTACACGGCTGAACTGGTAGGAATTATGAAAGGGCTGGAAATAGCGACAGAGAAACCCCCAATAAGACTAACAATACTAACGGATTCATTATCTGCAGTTCAGGCACTCGGTAGCTATACTAAAGGAAACAGACCGGATCTGAAGGAAGAAATATTGTCGGCAATAACCAACCTAAATTACATGGGATGCCAAGTGACAATAGCATGGATACCGGCTCATAGAGGCATAACAGGCAATGAGACCGCAGACAGAGCTGCAAAACGCGGAACAACCAGCCGAAATGTAGTAAACACGGGTCTTAGCGTAACGGAGGCAAAAAATATGATCAAACAACACGTCTTTAAAAAGTGGAGACAACAATGGAGATACAGCGATAGTGGAAGGCATGCATATCACACCCTAAAAGAACCCCGCATGAGAAGCCAAGTTAAAAACAATACGAAAATTCCAACATATAAGAAACTGTGGCGAATGAGAGTAGGATATTGGAAAGATAAAATAAATGACACAGCCTGCGCAGAATGCATGGTAGATAGCACTATTGAACACTACTTAGTATCGTGCACAATATACGACCAGGAACGGCAGGGAACTAAAAGAATACTTTCGAAGAAGGGATAGAAACGATGACCATGAAAGAATGCCTACAAACAGAAGGAGACAAGGAACTACAAAAAACTGGTCACTCAATTCATAGCAAGAACAAAAAAAGATATGTAAACAGAAATGTAAACAGAGAGGGAGAACCAAGAAGATAACAATAACAAATCAACATCAAGAGTAACCGGAGACACACTAGACAAAGAAATTAAAAATGAATAGACAAGATAGTTGACAAGTATGTACATATGTATATAGGCACATTTAGATATAAAGAAATAAAAAAAAAAAAAGAATCTATATGTTGACATATGTATATGTACATAGGGTAATCAGCAAAATCAAACTAACAATAACATAAATAAAGAACCAATAAATAGGAAAGTAAGTAAGTAAAACGTAGGGACAGGCACATCCAGTGGCAATTGGAACAAACATCGAAGATGTCGGCGACGAAGGAAGGAAGAATGGACATGGGAAAGAGAATAAGGATGCCGACGTCCGAAGAAGAAAATGAAAGACAACGGAATGGAGAGTACCTGACAGGGTGGCATATATCGTTCTCAAGCGCAAAAACAAGTCCAACAATTCATACCGCAATATGAACCACCCAAACAATAACCAACGCCTCAGAGGCCGGTTCACTCGGTGGAAAGTTTCTTTTTTTTCGGAAGACGGACGGACGGAGGACCACTGCAGGAGATCCTCCTCCTGGAACATCAAACATTCTTTGCCCACATTGTCTAAGAACATTTCGAGCCAAAATAGGCCTTACCAGTCATCATCTTAGAACTCACAGCTCCATACTTTCAACCCCACTGGATGAAATGAATGGTCATCATCATCATTCTTGATGGACAACTAACAGTTGGGAGGTAGGACAGCGGGTGTGTGTCTGTGCATCTGCATGGATGATACTGCCTCTGTGCACTGATTTCAAATTCTCCTTGTATGATCAATGTAGACTGAAGCACATTGAGAAAAACCTGAGAGTAGTAATCACCAGAAAGTCTTTTGTCTGGAATCCACAGGGTAAAATAAGTAGAGGAAAATGTAAAAACAAACACAGAAGAGAAGCAGAAACAGAAATGAATAACATAAGGACATGGACGGAGTTGCTCGGGGCAGCTAAGGATAGCAGGGCTTGGAGTGAGTAGGGAAGGGACTGTACCCAAATGAGGAATGAATAAAAGAGTGAAAGAAGAATAACCACATACATACTATCATGATTGGCTACACAACCCACAGTTTACAACACACAATTTCATGAAAAATAAGAGCAGTAAACGTATTTGTGTCTACCAAAACTAACAATGATATATTAGTCAACAAAAAAACTGGTCAAAAGATTGAAAACAGTGTACTGCACATCTATAATATGTGACATGATGAAGCATGTACAATTCAACACTAGATAATGACAAAATAAATGTACCATTTGACACAGCTCATGAACCATTATCATATGAAAGTAAAGCATTTGATTGGATGTTGTTGTTTTGGGAAGGAAACTCTGGCCAAAACACATGCAAGGCACATCTAAGAAGGCACAGCCAAACCACTCGTAGTAATGTTTTGTCTACAGGTAACAATGAAATTGTAAAAACAGCAAACCAGTTTTATATTTGCTTGGCAATTCGTTTAACACTTAAAGACCGAGAATTCAATATGTGGTGCTGACATCTCCAAGTGTCGTCGTCGTCATTTTTCCATTACCTTTACCCCATTCAACCTCAGCAGAGAAGTTATAATTAAGGCCCATCCCAGCCTCAGATCAATAATCCTGTGATCGAATCAGACACATTTCGCATATTAATTTGAAAGGGAGTATTGCCCGTAGGAGGTAATGGTTGACTCCAAGTGTACATGATAGGATAACTTCTATCAAACATTTCATTTTGTCTTGGTTATAAATTTTGAAAATCCACTTTATTGCCACATGTACTGCCAATATACTTTTGAAAACCATGCAAATAATTCACTTTTAATCTTTAACAAATTATGATACCAAGACCCTCAAGAGAAGCAAAGACTTGTAGCACTGTCACATATCTTGCATGTCTTAAGCGACATTTAACTAATTCAGTGCCGATCGCCACTTCAGTGACAAATAGTCTCAACGCTGGAGCCCATACGCCGTTTTAGTGACAAGATCTTGACAGTTCGGTATTTGTTTCATTTCGCATATCTTCCTTAATTTTAATGCCCTGTAAATGACTTTTTACACCGGAAGGTCTTTCGTTTCAAAACAGGCCACGAGACAAAGAAAATATCTAAACTTAGTGCAGGTAATAATAGTAATTTTGGCAAAATGCATTTAGGAATTGTAACACCAGATATCAGAGATTACACTTGGACAGTGTGTCCTTTCATGCAAACAGCATACCTTGAAGATTTAAATTACCAGAGTAACAGGCATGTAAAATAGTGAAACTGTTTTTTTTTTTCAAACACCCTGAATAATTGTCACTTTATTTTTAATGCGCCTTCTCATCAAATACAGCCATTATTATTCTAATACTGTGAATAATCATTTCAAACAATAGTCTAGATAATGATCAACATGTAAATTCAATCATTATTTATTAAACATTTAATAACTGTTTTAATATTCCCTCAAGTCAAATACAACATGAAAATAATCTCAAAGAATATAATCTCAAGTACTTCACTCTTTACAGGATAATAAAACATGTGAATTTTAAAACCATGATTCTGTTTTTTGTTTTTGATACTATAATTCTTCATGCTTTTGTCCTATTGACAGAAAAAGTCAATGAATCTATTCACAGCCAAGAAATACTGATTCATGCAGTACAGACTCATCATCAACAATCAACATTCTAGATATTCTGTCACACAAGAAGCCTTCAATTTGCTTTGATATCTATATAAGTTTAACATCACAGATTGTGAATATATTCAAGCAGACAAGAATAATATCAGTGTACAGATAAACATATCCAATCAGCAAGTGAACTGTTGGAACGTGTCAAGTGGAGATGAAAAGAGCAATAAACAATATCATATAACTTTCTAGTGAAACATTTATTTGCATATCCTATTTACAGGACACTACAGTGAACTCCAGCATTTTTCAGCTGCTGTTGATGTCTTGGCAAGTTTTATATTTAGTAGCTTGCCATTGCTTTCTAACGACCGGCTCACATACCTTTCCGTAAGAAACCAAAGCAATCCGCTGCCAAATCTCGCGCAGCTGTGTTTCTAGTGAAACTAATACGGGAAAATAAATCAACAGAAAACCTGGTCAAAAGTTGAGAACGGTGCACTGTACAAGTGCATATATGGCTGCATTAACTGTTAGTTTATGATGCCATAGATGGGAGTTGAAATGTGGCTGAGTTAACTGTTAGTTTATGCTGTTGAAGATGGGAGTGGAGATGTGGTTGAGTTAACTGTTAATGTTGTTGTGGATTGGAGTGGAGATGTGGCTGAGTTAACTGTTAGTTTATGATGTCATAGATGGGAGTGGAGATGTGGTTGAGTTAACTGTTAGTTTATGTTGTTGTAGATGGGAGTGGAGATGTGGCCAAGTTAATTCTTAGTTTATGTTGTTGAAAATGGGAGTGGAGATGTGTGGCAGAGTTAAATGTTAGTTTATGATGCCATAGATGGGAGTGGAGATGTGGTTGAGTTAACTGTTAGTTTATGTTGTTGTAGATGGGAGTGGAGATGTGGCCAAGTTAATTGTTAGTTTATGTTGTTGAAAATGGGAGTGGAGATGTGGCAGAGTTAAATGTTAGTTTATGATGCCATAGATGGGAGTGGAGATGTGGCTGAGTTAACTGTTAGTTTATGATGTCACAGATGGGAGTGGAGATGTGGCTGAGTTAACTGTTAGTTTATGATGTCATAGATGGGAGTGGAGATGTGGTTGTGTTAACTGTTAGTTTATGATACCATAGATGGGAGTGGAGATGTGGCTGAGTTAACTGTTAGTTTATGTTGTTGTAGATGGGAGTGGAGATGTGGCTGAGTTAACTGTTAGTTTATGTTATTGTAGATGGGAGTGGAGATGTGGCTGAGTTAACTGTTAGTTTATGTTGTTGTAGATGGGAGTGGAAATGTGGCTGAGTTAACTGTTAGTTTATGTTGTTGTAGATGGGAGTGTAGATGTGGCCAAGTTAATTGTTAGTTTCTGTTGTTGAAAATGGGAGTGGAGATGTGGCAGAGTTAAATGTTAGTTTATGATGCCATAGATGGGAGTGGAGATGTGGTTAACTGTTAGTTTATGTTGTTGTAGATGGGAGTGGAGATGTGGTTGAGTTAACTGTTAGTTTATGTTGTTGAATATGGGAGTGGAAATGTGGCTGAGTTACCTGTTAGTTTATGTTGTTGAATATGGGAGTGGAAATGTGGCTGAGTTAACTGTTAGTTTAAGCTGTTGAAGATGGGAGTGGAGATGTGGTTGAGTTAACTGTTAATGTTGTTGTGGATTGGAGTGGAGATGTGGCTGAGTTAACTGTTAGTTTATGATGTCATAGATGGGAGTGGAGATGTGGTTGTGTTAACTGTTAGTTTATGATACCATAGATGGGAGTGGAGATGTGGCTGAGTTAACTGTTAGTTATGTTGTTTGTAGATGGGAGTGGAGATGTGGCTGAGTTAACTGTTAGTTTATGTTGTTGTAGATGGGAGTGGAGATGTGGCTGAGTTAACTGTTAGTTTATGTTGTTGTAGATGGGAGTGGAAATGTGGCTGAGTTAACTGTTAGTTTATGTTGTTGTAGATGGGAGTGTAGATGTGGCCAAGTTAATTGTTAGTTTCTGTTGTTGAAAATGGGAGTGGAGATGTGGCAGAGTTAAATGTTAGTTTATGATGCCATAGATGGGAGTGGAGATGTGGTTAACTGTTAGTTTATGTTGTTGTAGATGGGAGTGGAGATGTGGTTGAGTTAACTGTTAGTTTATGCTGTTGAATATGGGAGTGGAAATGTGGCTGAGTTAACTGTTAGTTTATGTTGTTGAATATGGAAGTGGAAATGTGGCTGAGTTAACTGTTAGTTTATGCTGTTGAAGATGGGAGTGGAGATGTGGTTGAGTTAACTGTTAATGTTGTTGTGGATTGGAGTGGAGATGTGGCTGAGTTAACAGTTAGTTTATGATGTCATAGATGGGAGTGGAGATGTGGCTGAGTTAACTGTTAGTTTATGTTGTTGTAGATGGGAGTGTAGATGTGGCCAAGTTAATTGTTAGTTTCTGTTGTTGAAAATGGGAGTGGAGATGTGGGAGAGTTAAATGTTAGTTTATGATGCCATAGATGGGAGTGGATATGTGGTTAACTGTTAGTTTATGTTGTTGTAGATGGGAGTGGAGATGTGGTTGAGTTAACTGTTAGTTTATGTTGTTGAATATGGGAGTGGAAATGTGGCTGAGTTAACTGTTAGTCAATGATGCCATGGATCGGAGCACAGATGTGGTTTGAGTTAACAATTAATTTTTGTTGTAGATGAGATGGGGACATGAATAAGATAACTGTTAGTATATGCTGTTATAAATAGGAGTGGACATGTGAACAAGATAACTTAATTCCCCCCCCCCCCCCCCCCGCGTTTCCATCCTGTTTCAGGATATTGTGGTCAACACCAGCATCTTTCAGCTGTATGTTGATTCCTAGGCTAGATTACGCTCATCAGCACGCCACGACTTTCTGAGCGACCGGCTCCATACTCTCATAAGTCATTGGTGCGACTCGAACCGCTTCCAATTCTCGTGCACTCACGTCAACCACGAGAGTATTCGGGATTACGGAGAAAGCTGCTAACCCCTCGGCCAGGGAGCCGGCATAACTTAATTTACGCTGTTATAAATAGAAGTGGAGATGTGCACAAGGTAACAGCTAATATATGCACAGTTTTATCGGGAGATATTTTAACAATTAACATGGGCTCCTAGGGCAAGCCAGCCTAAAATGGACACCAGGAAATGACATGGAAAGTAAAGACAGCCGGCCTGAGGCTGACCACATCAGCCACTGAGTGACAATTGGTCCATATAAAAGGTTCTAGAGTCAGATAATGATAAGTTGAATATCAGCATATGCTGTTTTGATCAGAAGTAAATCTACAGGACAAATATAAAACTTAAACTGTTATTAATGGTACGACATATGTTACTCTTACTTATAAACAAGGTGAAGAATTAAGAATCCGGGAGGTGAAAACCAAGGTAAAGGTTGTTCCCCTAGCAGATACTGCCTTTGTGGTGTGAAGCGTTAAACCTTCAGATATTTTAGGCCATGAGATTTGCAGCCTTTTATTCCAAGAAAATAATGAAAGTTGTGTGCTACCTATTTTTATGAGGCCGAGTCTTTGGCTCGGAAAACATAATCCTCTCTATGCTAAGTATTGAACCCGGACCAATGTCTCCATAGGTAAGTGCACTAACCACTAAGGAAATGGAGGAGATGGAAGAGAATAAGAAGGCATAGCTGTGCTAGAAATAACCACATTGTACTCATTGATCTTCTAGCTCTGTGGTGATGGGGTTACGGATGACATTCAAAATCCTGCATACCATGTTCAAAACACAGCTACAAGTGATGTGAGAGTAGACCGCATTGCATTGGTTTCCACACAATGGTAGGAGTGTTGGTCGTTAAGAAAGCAATGGCAAATTACTGAGCATACAAAAATGTATAGGATATGCAACTAACTGTAATTCAACGATCTAGGGAGTGGATTGAAGATGTCAGCGCTAGTGGCAATAAAAGTTTATATGTTTCATTTCTAAAATGAAAAAGATGTTTGTATATGAAATGTGTAGACACTGACTATGTGTAACTGCTACCAAAAAACATATGAACATTCGTAAATGACTGCCATGTTCAACTGCATGCCATCTTACTTCAAGTGATCACTATGTGAAACATTCATAAACAGTCTGAAGTAACAGCCATGTTAAAATGTGTCCCACATCAGGCGGTGACATATAATTTCACATGTACAATGTGAAATGACTTGTCATGTTCAAATGTATCTGACTTTCAGACTGTGACATGAAACACACATAACAGTCTTAATTGACTGTCAATCTGAACTCCTTCCATGTCTGGTGGTGACATGATACACAAAAGTATAATCTGAAGCGACATCTAGATTGAAATGCATCTCACATTACATGGCGACATATCATACACATGCACAATTCGATGTGACACTTAAGTTTGTAATGCATCTCACTACAGGCAATAAATAGTACAATAAGAGTTAACAATGGCACTCAAAATAAAGTTAGACTAGATCATAACATTCCATGTAAACATTTCTGGAACAACTTTTCACAAGAATGAACACAACTGATGCTACATTATAAACAAATAAAAGAAGAAAAAGTTTTCAATCTAATATCACCCAAAAAAAAAACATGGATACGTCATAACGCAATGAATATAATACCAATTTTTCACAACTGAAGACATGTAATACTTTGCACTGACAAAAGATGACTGTAGTGAGTAGGCAGTTTTCCACAATAGCGATACTTTATTCACCTGTAGGACTAATCCACATTACAGACTTGTCCACACCAGACTGTCCCTAAACCTGGGAAGGAAAATGTGAACTTAATGGATATTAGAAAGTATTTACACAAAAAAATATCTTTGTTTTCTTCTTCTGTCCTTATTCCCTTTTGGCCAGTGCTATTTCCATTATATTCAGTTAAATCATTATAGATGAGGTTTAGCAAAAGACAATATACCAGTGCTAATTTATATTACATTCAGTCAAGCCATGATAGATCAGGTTTAGCAAAAGACCAGTGCTCATACATATTACACAGGCCCACCACAAAATCACGCCAAGCTGTCCTTTAGCTATATCATGTAGTTCACACCATGTCCTCCTGTTGTTAATCTGTTTCTAGTTTAGCTATATCATGTAGTTCACACCATGTCCTCCTGTTGTTAATCTGTTTCTAGTTTAGCTATATCATGTAGTTCACACCATGTCCTCCTGTTGTTAATCTGTTTCTAGTTTAGTTATATGATGTAATTTACACCATGTCCTCCTGTTATTCATCTGTTTCTAGTTTAGCTATATCCTGTAGTTCACACCATGTCCTCCTGTTGTTCATCTGTTTCTAGTTTAGCTATATCCTGTAGTTCACACCATGTCCCACTGTTGTTCATCTGTTTCTAGTTTAGTTATATCATGTAATTCACACCATGTCCTCCTGTTGTTAATCTGTTTCTAGTTTAGCTATATCATGTAGTTCACACCATGTCCTCCTGTTGTTAATCTGTTTCTAGTTTAGTTATATCATGTAGTTCACACCATGTCCTCCTGTTGTTAATCTGTTTCTAGTTTAGTTATATCATGTAATTTACACCATGTCCTCCTGTTATTCATCTGTTTCTAGTTTAGTTATATCATGTAATTTACACCATGTCCTCCTGTTGTTCATCTGTTTCTAGTTTAGCTATATCAAGTAATTTACACCATGTCCTCCTGTTATTCATCTGTTTCTAGTTTAGTTATATCATGTAATTTACACCATGTCCTCCTGTTATTCATCTATTTCTAGTTTAGTTATATCATGTAATTTACACCATGTCCTCCTGTTATTCATCTGTTTCTAGTTTAGTTATATCATGTAATTTACACCATGTCCTCCTGTTGTTCATCTGTTTCTAGTTTAGCTATATCATGTAATTTACACCATGTCCTCCTGTTATTCAATCGTTTCTAGTTTAGCCATATCATGTAGTTCGTACCATGTCCTCCTGTTGTTCATCTGTTTCTAGTTTAGCTATATCATGTAGTTCACACCATGTCCCACTGTTGTTCATCTGTTTCTAGTTTAACTATATCATGTAATTCACACCATGTCCCACTGTTGTTCATCTGTTTCTAGTTTAGCTATATCATGTAGTTCACACCATGTCCTCCTGTTGTTAATCTGTTTCTAGTTTAGCTATATCCTGTAGTTCACACCATGTCCCACTGTTGTTCATCTGTTTCTAGTTTAGCTATATCATGTAGTTCACACCATGTCCTCTTCTTGTTAATCTGTTTCTAGTTTAGTTATATCATGTAATTTACACCATGTCCTCCTGTTATTCATCTGTTTCTAGTTTAGTTATATCATGTAATTTACACCATGTCCTCCTGTTATTCATCTGTTTCTAGTTTAGTTATATCATGTAATTTACACCATTTCCTCCTGTTATTCATCTGTTTCTAGTTTAGTTATATCATGTAATTTACACCATGTCCTCCTGTTATTCATCTGTTTCTTGTTTAGCTATATCATGTAATTCACACCATGTCCTCCTGTTGTTCATCTGTTTCTAGTTTAGCTATATCCTGTAATTCGCACCATGTCCCACTGTTGATCATCTGTTTCTAGTTTAGCTATATCCTGTAGTTCACACCATGTCCTCCTGTTGTTAATCTGTTTCTAGTTTAGCTATATCATGTAGTTCACACCATGTCCTCCTGTTGTTAATCTGTTTCTAGTTTAGCTATATCATGTAGTTCACACCATGTCCTCCTCTTGTTAATCTGTTTCTAGTTTAGTTATATCATGTAATTTACACCATGTCCTCCTGTTATTCATCTGTTTCTAGTTTAGTTATATCATGTAATTTACACCATGTCCTCCTGTTATTCATCTGTTTCTAGTTTAGTTATATCATGTAATTTACACCATGTCCTCCTGTTATTCATCTGTTTCTAGTTTAGTTATATCATGTAATTTACACCATGTCCTCCTGTTGTTCATCTGTTTCTGGTTTAGCTATATCATGTAATTTACACCATGTCCTCCTGTTATTCATCTGTTTCTAGTTTAGTTATATCATGTAATTTACACCATGTCCTCCTGTTATTCATCTGTTTCTAGTTTAGTTATATCATGTAATTTACACCATGTCCTCCTGTTATTCATCTGTTTCTAGTTTAGCTATATCATGTAATTCACACCATGTCCTCCTGTTGTTCATCTGTTTCTAGTTTAGCTATATCCTGTAATTCGCACCATGTCCCACTGTTGATCATCTGTTTCTAGTTTAGCTATATCCTGTAGTTCACACCATGTCCTCCTGTTGTTAATCTGTTTCTAGTTTAGCTATATCCTGTAGTTCACACCATGTCCTCCTGTTGTTAATCTGTTTCTAGTTTAGCTATATCATGTAGTTCACACCATGTCCTCCTCTTGTTAATCTGTTTCTAGTTTAGTTATATCATGTAATTTACACCATGTCCTCCTGTTATTCATCTGTTTCTAGTTTAGTTATATCATGTAATTTACACCATGTCCTCCTGTTATTCATCTGTTTCTAGTTTAGTTATATCATGTAATTTACACCATGTCCTCCTGTTATTCATCTGTTTCTAGTTTAGTTATATCATGTAATTTACACCATGTCCTCCTGTTGTTCATCTGTTTCTAGTTTAGCTATATCATGTAATTTACACCATGTCCTCCTGTTATTCATCTGTTTCTAGTTTAGCTATATCCTGCAGTTCGTACCATGTCCTCCTGTTGTTCATCTGTTTCTAGTTTAGTTATATCATGTAATTTACACCATGTCCTCCTGTTGTTCATCTGTTTCTAGTTTAGCTATATCATGTAGTTCACACCATGTCCCACTGTTGTTCATCCGTTTCTAGTTTAGCTATATCCTGTAGTTCGCACCATGTCCTCCTGTTATTCATCTGTTTCTAGTTTAGCTATATCCTGCAGTTCGTACCATGTCCTCCTGTTGTTCATCTGTTTCTAGTTTAGCTATATCATGTAGTTCGCACCATGTTCTCCTCTTGTTCATCTGTTTCTAGTTTAGCTATATCATGTAATTCACACCATGTCCCACTGTTGTTCATCTGTTTCTAGTTTAGCTATATTCTGCAGTTCGTACCATGTCCTCCTTTTGTTCATCTGTTTCTAGTTTAGCTATATCATGTAGTTCACACCATGTCCCACTGTTGTTCATCTGTTTCTAGTTTAGCTATATCCTGCAGTTTGTACCATGTCCTCCTGTTGTTCATCTGTTTCTAGTTTAGCTATATCATGTAATTCACACCATGTCCCACTGTTGTTCATCTGTTTCTAGTTTAGCTATATCATGTAATTCACACCATGTCCCACTGTTGTTCATCTGTTTCTAGTTCTCTTCTTGTATTTTTAGGTCTTCCTCTTTTTCATTTGTTCTGTGGGTTCAGTGAAAGGAATTTCTAGTTATACTATTCTCACCTTCTCTCAACATGTTCTAGCCAGTGTGACAAATTCCTCACCTTCTGATTCACTGTAAATTATGTACCCAGTTTAAAATCTAGCATAATCAAATAGTTTAGTTCAGTTAGGATCACTGTACTCCAGGAATGTTCACAGCTGTTCTACGCTCCTGCAAAGTAAATCCATCAACATTCAGTAACTGTGTCTATTGAGATCATCATCATCCAGTGCCTTGCTGGCTGGCATGGGCCATCCATGCTTTTCCACGAATTACGATCTCAGACGTGATGGATCAATTTGTGTGTTGCCTCCCATTCTGTCATGACACAAGACTGTCAAAAATCTTGTCAACCCGTCTTCCTCTATCTCTTTCTGCAAATCTGTCCAGTTGTCACGACATGTTCAACTTGTTGTCGTCTCATACTGTAGCCAAACAACGATGACTGCCTCTTTCTGATGTTTGTGATAAGTTCTCTTTGCCACTCAACTTCCCTCAAAATGTCCAAGTCGTCCATTTTCACTGTCCAATTAATATTCAGCATTCTTCTATAAAACCACAAGTAAAAGGCTTCCAGGGATCCCCTTTGTCTGTTCGCCAGTTGAGATAGCAATCATAAATTCACACATAGTATAATACACTCTGTACAAAAATGTCAGTCTCTTTATTCAACATGCAGACTAGCCACAACCAGGGTTTGTGCACAAAACGAGGTTCAGTTTCAGAACAGCCCCTTGTGGCAAGTCACCTTGCATTATGCGATTTCTTCACTCATGCCACTTTACCTGTCTAATGGCTCAAGCACAATACATGCATAATACAATCCGGAACACTCACCCAGGGCATGGAACATTTCATTCAAACAAGGAGTCTTAATGCACAGGGTCCTGTCCTACAATATATACTCTAATACCCCATCTTAGTTTAGTTTAGTTGACGGATCAACATCACAGCACAACACACGGGTGTAACCGATAAGTGCTCCGTTCTACTCCTATCTCAAGCCTGAGTCTGGAGAATCTCAGCTCAGTGCACAAACTCCGTAGAACCAGTGAGGATCCTGAAATACTCTATTTTTAACTCACAATTTTGCCCAGGCAGCGCCGTTAAGCTACTCTTTTTCGATTTCCAACTGCCAAGGGATTTTTTTTAACGTGCACAACAATACACAAGGGCATAAGATCTCACTACCCAGAGACCAGGGGAAATTTTATTACTAGAAGTCCACGTGAAAAAATCCTGGCCCTCACCAAGGCTAGAACCCAGGACCTCCAGCACTCAAGGCAGACACCATACCTTGAGACCACTCAGCCCCCTACTCTAAAACAACATTGGTATTATACATGCATAATACAACCAGCACTTTACAACACAATCTTCCTACCAACTCTATGCTACCAATGCCAAACCTGGACAATGACAGAAAAAGAGAAAAGAAAAATCACAACAACAGAAATGAAGTTCCTGAGAAGAATACTCAACGTATCAAGAAGAGATAAGATCAGAAATGAAGAAATCAGGACTAAAGTGGGGGTTAAAGCAGCACTAGATTTTATTAGAAAGCAGCAAGTCAAATGGTTTGGCAATGCAAGTAGGTTACCAGTCAACAGCATACCACAACAAGCAATGATGTACAGACCAGAGGGAAACAGAGGAAGAGGCCGACCATATAAACGTTGGACGGAGGGAATAGCAGAGTCCATGGGAATATCGATACACGAAGCCCATAATCGGGCACTCTCACGATGTTTATACTTTACCTCAACACCGCAAGGTACAAGAGGAACATGATGAGATGATGAGATAGATGAATACAATCAGGAATACTCACCCAGGCTATGGGACGTTTCATTCATACAAGGAGTCTGAATACACAGGGTCCTTTCCTACAATGTATACTCTAATGCCCCATCGGTGTCTGTGGCCTGACATTAGTGAACCACAGTTTCATAATTTCCCAACATACTGAGTCAAGAGTTCAAAATCAACCACAGGCGATTTGGAAGCAGTTTGCTTTGTATTGATTTTGATGATGTGAGCATCAGCCATTCAGAAAACAATCACAAACTTCTGAATGGAAATTGGTTAGTAAATCAAAAACAGCCAATAAATGCTAAGGTTGACTGCAACATTCTGTAAAAAGGACACACAACTAACTCTTTTTAAACCCCATTTAGAGCTCTCACAATCCAACACAGGTTACAGTACCTCAGGTGGCTATTCTTTCTTATCCTTTTTAGCTACAACAGGAAAAGGAAGCTTGCTAGCTACAGCCGAACCAGCACTCAGTGTTGTATTTGCAATAGCAGACCCAGCATCAACTGTCTTCCCGGCCACCCATTTAGCACCACTGACTCCATAGCCCACAGCTCCAGAAACCACTCCTGTGGCTGAACTGACAAGACCAGATGAGACTCTCCATAGAAGTCCTCCTGTGGGTTGACCCTTTGCTGCTGTGGTAAAAGGAAAACAAATAAAGTTGTGTAGCTGGAATATAAACACACAATCAATAGAACAAGTCAATGTGGAGCTCTTCATGAGGGAAGTACAAATACACATTTGAAATAAAAACAGGAATGTGACAGAGATGCCTTCTGTGACCACTTTTAATCTTGCTGATAATTATAGCTGGTATATAAATTGTCCTGGACAATAAGTAAACAGGCGAAAAACATCCCTTGAATATGTGGTTTTATAGAGGAATACTGAAAATTAATTGGACAGCAAAAATGAGCAATCTGGACAGTGAACAAAAGAAGAAGAAGAAGCAATCTGGACATTTTGACAGAAGCTAAGTCGCAAAGACAACATATCACAAACATCCGAAATAAGCAGTCATAGATGTTTGGCCATGTTATGAGAAGACAAAAACTGGAACATGTGACAACCGGAAAGATTTGCGGAAAGAGAGATAGAGGAAGACAGCAGGAGAAGATTCTTGACAGTCTTGTGTCATGGCACAGTAGGGAGTCAACACATGAATTGATCCCTGCTGTCAGAAATCGCAATTTGTGGAAGGGCATGATTGCCCACGCCAGCCGCAAGGCACTGAATGATGATGATGATGATGATGATGATGATGATGATGATGATAATTATAGATTGGGTTATGATGACAAATATTACTGCCAGAAATTGACTTCAGCGAACCTTGTCAAAGCAACTTGATGATTCAGACTTCAACGGAGACACTGCCCTCATTTCACACTCACGAAATCAGATGCAAAATAAACTAAACACTTCATGAAATGTTGCAACAATTAGGTCTAAAAATGCATTGAGGAAAGAAAAAGATTAAATAAAGCAAATAACCTAATTTCCCTTGGTGAAACCTCATTTCAAGAGATGGAATCGTGCACCTATTTAGGGAGCAGTGTAGACACAAATGGGGACAGAGATATTAAGATAGGAATACAAAGAATAAGTGGCGCTATCCAATAACTAGGAAATTTGTGGGAGTCACAAGAAATTAAACTTAGCACCAAGCTTATATTATTTAACGGCAATGCTAAATCTTGAAAATTGCGAACTGTACATCATACAGGTGACTAATTCTAAAAATTAGAAAAAGTATCCACAACTCGGATACACAACATGGAGAGTGAAAAAGAAGAAGTAACAAAGACATTTATGATCTGTTTAAGTCCCCACTAACCACTGGTATCATGAAGGCTAATAGACTACAATGGCTGGGGCATATAGAAAGAATGGAAGATAATAGGGAAACAAAACTCGCTTACACTCAGGAAATAAATGACCGTAGACCCCGAGGTAGACTAAGAAGACGGTGGAGAGATAATACATGTGCAGACCTACAAGCACTTGGAATCAACGACTGGCAAGAGAAGGTCCACCAGAGAGACGAATGGAGATGGATTGTATCTGCAGCAAAGAACGCTGAAGAAGAAAAAGAAGAAGATCCACAACTTGCTGATGTGAGTCATAAACCAATTTGCAATCACTAAAGAAGAACAAAAGGTTACCTTTGCCATGGTGATTGTTATCATCTCTACAATACTTCAGATGTTATGATTGTTCTGGTATAGTTGTTTTGATTCACTTGTTAAAGAACTGTCCCATTTACATTCTTAAACAGCTCTATTTTTTGCTAAATAAACAATAGATACTGCACTACATTATGTTCTACGCAGTCAGATAATACTTGTTCATCTCTGTATGTTGGTCGTATCATTCATCTTTCTAATGGTCTTGATGTTACTTCCCACATGGTTCTGCAGCTGCTTTTTACACATCTCTAGTTAAGTTAGCTGCATATCCTTTACAGGATGTTTGCAGTCAACACCAGCATTTTGTACTGTTGTTGATGTTTTGGCAAGTTTACATTCAGTAGTTTGCCATTGTTTTCTGAACGACTGGCTCCCATACCATTTTGTAAAAAACCAGCGTAACACGGTCTGTTGCCAGCTGTGTTTCGAACACGGGTGTATGCAGGATCACAAGCCCGAGTCCGTAACACCTTCGCCACGAAGCCCGGTACATCTCTAGTACTAACCTTTAATAGAAGACTAATCCAAACTGTAGGGAATTTTATAAGGAAAGCCTGGATTCCTCGGAGCATAACTGCAGTATGTGTCCAGCTTTCACACCCATATAAAAGAAAACTGATACCACTAGAGATGTAGAGTGTAATTTTCACAGGAAATCTGATGTTAATGCTCACTCATATTACATTCAGTCAAACCATGACAGATGAGGGTCAGCAAAAGACCAGTGCTCATTCATATTACATTCAGTCATGTTATGATAAACGAGGTTTATCAATAGACAATATACCAGCTAATCATGTTTACGATGTCACTGCTTAGTCAAAACAAAATACAAATAACTTATCTGACTAATCATGTTTGTTTGGTCAGATGTCTTACCTTGTGTATCATCTGTTTTTTTGTCTGATGAAGAATATGCTGTTTTAGCCTCCACGTCTGATGACATGATGATGATGATGAGAAGGACAATACTGTTCAAATGTCAGAGAAAATTGTCCGACTCAAGCTGGATGTGATGACAGTCCACAAAATTTGCTTTCACGTTTCCAACTGACGTCAGAAGAAAATGAATGGATCTTTCAGTCTGTATATGTTTTAAAAGCTGGAAAGTTAAATAAAATACAACTGTTACCACCAGCATAAGTAATAAATTAAAGCCAACTGGTGATAGATTTAAGATAAATATGACAGACAGGTAAGCTTGCGTCTTAAAAACAACCTAAACATAAAATCAGAATAATTAAGAATGCTGAGAATACCAGAGGGAGTTGAATACCATGGAAAGAGACAATACAAATGCTGAGGTATCGTCAGCTCGAGGTGTTACTAGAACACTGATCAAAACCATAAGGAAAAGGTATTTTAAATGTATGGGATACTGAAATTAGCTCCATGTAGGAAAATGCTGGACAAGAGATAGGAAGACAGAGAAAATGAATGAGGAGAGCTTAAAGAGCTGTGCAACAAATAATGTCAGCAACATTAACTAAAACATCAAATATGACAGAGAGGAATAGAGAGCCAGGAACACCAATGTCTACTCCATACCGGGTACCTAAAGAAGAAGAATGATGAAATAAAGAATATGCTCTGCACAGAAGACATCACAAATAAAAGTAAAGAATCCCTTGTTACATCATGAGACGTATTGGATATATGAAGCCAGTCCCTATTTGTTTACCATCAGCAACTGATGGGGACGTGGTCACTAACATGCCAGCCACTTGATGGGGATGTGGTCACTAACATGCCAGCCACTTGATGGGGATGTGGTCACTAACATGCCAGCCACATGATGGGGGTGTGGTCACTAACATGCCAGCCACTTGATGGGGACGTGGTCACTAACATGCCAGGCACTTTTACTGCAGAGAAAATTGCCCACTATCCATTTTAGGCTGTGCCAACCTGACAGTCCAGGACACTGAACAAACATCCCTGCCTCGAAGGGGAGTTGAACATACGGCCACCGGCTGGCAGGCAAGCTGGCCAGCCTCTGTGCCACCATAGCACCCCAAACAGATGTACCCAAAGTGAATCAAATAATCCATTTTGAAAATCAGTGACACAGAACTAGGCAGTGAAACACATAGAAACCAAGCTCAACTGGCATGTCTGATACCAAAATATCAGGAGTAATTGATCCTTTGTCACCATCATGTAGCACGTTCTTTGCTGAATGTCACTCTCATCACGGCACTGAAAAGCCTTGTGATCTCTTGCCATTTCTCCTGCTTTCTGTGCCCTACTGCCCAAGGTGTAAGCAACGCCCTGTGACTTGTGCTACTGCCCAAGGTGTAAGAAATGCCATGTGCCTTGTGCTACTGCCCAAGGTGTAAGAAATGCCATGTGCCTTGTGCTACTGCCCAAAATGTAAGCAATGTCCTGTGTCTTGTACTACTTCCCAAGGTGTAAGCAATGCCCTGTGACTTGTGCTACTGCGCAAGGTGTAAGCAATGTCCCTTAAATTGTGCTACTGCCCAAGGTGTAAGAAATGCCCTGTGCCTTGTGCTACTGCCCATGGTGTAAGCAATGTCCTGTGTCTTGTACTACTTCCCAAGGTGTAAGTAATGTCCTGCATCTTGTACAACTGCTCAATGTGTAAGCAATGCCCTGAGTCTTGTGCTACTGCCCAAGGTGTAAGCAATGCCTTGTGACTTGTGCTACTGCCCAAGGTGTTAGCAATGTCCTGTGTCTTGTACTACTGCCCAAGGTGTAAGCAATGCCCTGTGACTTGTGCTATTGCCCAATGTGTAAGCGATGCCCTGTGACTTGTGCTACTGCCCAAGGTGTAAGCAATGTCCTGTGACTTGTGCTACTTCCCAAGGTGTAAGCAATGCCCTGTGACTTGTGCTACTGCGCAAGGTGTAAGCAATGTCCCTTAAATTGTGCTACTGCCCAAGGTGTAAGAAATGCCCTGTGCCTTGTGCTACTGCCCAAGGTGTAAGCAATGTCCTGTGTCTTGTACTACTTCCCAAGGTGTAAGTAATGTCCTGCATCTTGTACTACTGCTCAATGTGTAAGCAATGCCCTGAGTCTTGTGCTACTGCCCAAGGTGTAAGCAATGCCTTGTGACTTGTGCTACTGCCCAAGGTGTTAGCAATGTCCTGTGTCTTGTACTACTGCCCAAGGTGTAAGCAATGCCCTGTGACTTGTGCTATTGCCCAATGTGTAAGCGATGCCCTGTGACTTGTGCTACTGCGCAATGTGTAAGCAATGCCCTGTGACTTGTGCTACTGCCCAAGGTGTTAGCAATGCCCTGTGACTTGTGCTACTGCCCAAGGTGTAAGCAATGCCATGTGACTTGTGCTACTGCGCAATGTGTAAGCAATGCCCTGTGTCTTGTGCTACTGCCCAAGGTGAAAGCAATGCCCTGTGACTTGTGCTACTGCCCAAGGTGTAAGCAATGCCCTGTGACTTGTGCTACTGCCCAAGGTGTTAGCAATGCCCTGTGACTTGTGCTACTGCCCAAGGTGTAAGCAATGCCATGTGACTTGTGCTACTGCGCAATGTGTAAGCAATGCCCTGTGTCTTGTGCTACTGCCCAAGGTGTAAGCAATGCCCTGTGACTTATGCTACTGCCCAAGGTGTAAGCAATGCCCTGTGACTTGTGCTACTGCCCAAGGTGTTAGCAATGCCCTGTGACTTGTGCTACTGCCCAAGGTGTAAGCAATGCCCTGTGACTTGTGCTACTGCCCAAGGTGTAAGCAATGCCATGTGACTTGTGCTACTGCGCAATGTGTAAGC
The DNA here is from genome assembly GCA_014155875.1 of Cepaea nemoralis. NCBI lineage: Eukaryota > Metazoa > Mollusca > Gastropoda > Stylommatophora > Helicidae > Cepaea > Cepaea nemoralis. The sequence goes on from JACEFZ010023961.1 coordinate 37,621, forward strand.
AATGCCCTGTGTCTTGTGCTACTGCCCAAGGTGTAAGCAATGCCCTGTGACTTGTGCTACTGCCCAAGGTGTAAGCAATGCCCTGTGACTTGTGCTACTGCCCAAGGTGTTAGCAATGCCCTGTGACTTGTGCTACTGCCCAAGGTGTAAGCAATGCCCTGTGACTTGTGCTACTGCCCAAGGTGTTAGCAATGCCCTGTGACTTGTGCTACTGCCCAAGGTGTAAGCAATGCCCTGTGACTTGTGCTACTGCGCAATGTGTAAGCAATGCCCTGTGTCTTGTGCTACTGCCCAAGGTGTAAGCAATGTCTTGTGTCCATCGTCTCTCTTCTCACCCTCTGCCTCTTCTTCGAACAAACAACAAACGAACAACGAACAAACAACGAATGAAGAATCTTTATTTTCAAAGGGTTAAGAATTGGGCACGCAGGCCCGTCTGACATTCTGCCCTTCTTCTCCCTTCTTCCATGAAATGTGCCTTCCATTACTGTTCTTTTCACGCCATTGTGACATTTAATATGGCCAAAGTATAGTTAGTTATCTGTTGGGGTATCATTCTTGTACTCTGGTCAAGTTCATACATGTTCAGATACCCTCCCCCCCCCCTCTCCAATATATGCCTCAGCATCCGGAAGCCAACAGTGTCAGTTCTGTGTTGGTTGACGAGGCTCTTCATGCGCCTCTTGTGTCTGGTCAAGCCAATTCTAACTTCCAAGTCTCTCATTCTGGAAAACGAAGTGGATTCACTGGTGTCCTCCGCTCTTGACATTTCTATAAGGGCATTAATAATGTTAACATGACCCATGGGTTGGCCATCTGTAGGGTATGCAGAGCCAGCAAGTTTATCAGCTCGTTCATTCCCCTGCATGTCCCAGAACAAAGATGAATGTGACTCTATGGGACAACAGGCTTAGGCAGGGATTCAATCCACTGTCTGCATACAGATCCCAAAATAGCCAAATTAATTTAGTTTCCAAGACATGGTACTGACTACGAGCCAGGTTTCTTCAATGTTCAGGGTCTTGTAACATTTCAGTTTTTCTTCTTCTTGGTCAACGAAATTCTAAGCATTTTCTGTAAAATCTTAGCTCGAAAGCTCAATTTTCTTCTTTAGTGGTTATGAAAAAAGAAAAAAGTTAGTTGCATATCCATTACAGGACGTCACAATCAACAAGCATGTTTTGGCTGTTTGTGATTCCTGGGCAAGTTTACGTTCAGTAGTTTGCCATTGCTTTCTGAATGACCGGAACCTATACCATTATTTAAAAAAAACAACACAAGGCGGTTTGCTGCCAAAATGCAGTATGTGGGGAAACTGTCTTCTGTAAGATGCAAAGTTATTATGATTTATCAAATTACAGAGTGTCACAAGGAAAAATCTGCAAACACTGAAATTATTTTAGAGTCAAAATTGTTTGGCCACATTATGAGAAGAAATACACTGGAAAACTTGGTGACAACTGACAAGATCGAGGGGAAGAGAACAAGGGGAAGGCAGAGAAGTAAATACCTGGAAGGCTTGGCCACGTGGTATTGTCGAGACAAGTACACACTGCTGATCCACGACTCTAGTGATCGCATCAGATGGCGAAACATGACCGTCAATGCTTATTGGCAAGGCACATGATGAATGAATGAATGAATGCAGGATTGCAAACTATATTCTTAAGTCCTTCCCTACAGAGCTGGCTAATTAAGAAATCATACCCACAAACAAATATTTATAACATCTGAAGTTCAAACATTTGGGTCCTTGTGGGTGCTAAAGAGTTCATGTTCTGTGCCGGGTTGTCTGGGACATTAAGCATTATCTGTGTACAGTGAAAGTTATTTTCTGAAAAGCAAGTTAAGTTGAACTGAGTTGAGCTAAGAAACAACATCACTGCACTCAGGACATTCCCATATGCACTCCACCCCCAGATTCAACAGCCAGTGAAAATGGTACTACTAATCGTTCGCATCACTATCTGATTGCAAGTTCTTCTGGTCTTCCCGTCTCAGTTTTGAGATTCTTCTAGAACCCCTGCCAATCCCCCGCAATCTCATTCTTTCCACATACGGCTACTCAATCTGTTCCCGCACCTTCTTCACCTGATACCACAGGCGCACGACCACCTCTCCCTTGTCTATAGGTAATCTACCACCAAGAGGTGCATTCCCTGCCAGCCTATCAGCCTGTTCATTCCCCTGCACTCTTGCAAGGCCAGGGCAAAATATCCATACAATTCTCACAATCTGTGACCTCTGAAGTGAGGTGAGCCATTCCACACGAAACATTCCTTTCTCCATCTTACTAACCATACACCTTGAATCTATAATGAATACAATGTGTGTTGCAGTGAAAAGCAAACCAAACCATAAATATGTAGACACACACCTTACTGATTTAATCTTTCAAAACACCATTTCAGTAACAGCGCCTCTGTATGTGTCTTTTATCAAACTGAAAATAATAAACAATGTTAATATAATTTCCATGAAAACATCAGAAAATAGAAAACATGTAACATAAACAATTCATAACATCTCATGGAAGATGCCTTTTAGAGATTAGAACAGTGAACGAAATAAGAAGGAGAAGAGATTAGAACAAGAATTACCATGGCAAAGGTAGCCGTTTCCAAGATGGAAAATATAGTCACTAAAAAAAAAAAAACTTAACTGTGCATATCACCCACTGAATGATCATATCACCCACTGAATGGTCATGTCACCCAACGAATGATCATATCACCCACCCAGTGCAGAATGGTATATAAAATTATGGGTCTGGAACCACATATCCGCCGGTCTTCCTGGCCTAAGGGTTAAATGACTTTCTCCGTAATCCCATTTATCCATGTAGGGTAATGTAGTGCGTGAGAATTGGAAGCGGTTCTCGCCGCGTTGGTAACTTACAAGATAAGTGAGCCGGCCGCTCAGAAAGCAATGGCAAACTACTGAGCGTAATCTTGCCAAGAAATCGACAGTGGTAAAATGCTGGCATTGACAACGATGGCCTGTAAAGGATATGCGAAAAAAAAAACAAAAAAAAACAAACCATATATCCAATGTGCTTAAGGCATGAAAAAGAGTCCTTGACTTTCCTGAGTGGTTTCTCTACCATTCCATGTGTGAAGGATTGGGCAAGATTCAATAAAATGCAATATTGAGTGACACTATGTTCTTATCACAGACAGGACATTATATCTGGCTCAGTTCCTCTTACGGGTTGGTCATTATACATGGCTAAGTTCCCTCTCAGGATGGGTCATTATGTTTGGCTCAGTTCTCTCTCATCTCATCTCATCATGTTCCTCTTGTACCTTGCGTGAAGTATAAACATCGTGAGTGTGCCCAGTTATGGGCTTCATGTATCGATATTACCATGGATTCTGCTATTCCCTCCGTCCAACGTTTACGTGGTCGGCCTCTTCCTGTTTCCATCTGGTCTGTACATCACTGCTTGTTGTGGCATGCTGTTGAATGGTAACCGACTTGCATGGCCAAACCATTTGACTTGCTGCTTTCTAATAAAATCTAGTGCTACTATAACCCCCACTTTAGTCCTGATTTCTTCATTTCTGATCTTATCTCTTCTTGATACGTTGAGTATTCTTCTCAGGAATCTCATTTCTGTTTGATTTTTCTTTTTCTGTCATTGTCCAGGTTTGGCATTCGTAGCATAAAGTTGGTAGGAAGATTGTGTTGTAAAGTGCTTTCTTTGTAGTTATTGATACATGTTTGTTCTTTAGTATTGGTGCCATTTGTCCAGTGAGTTGGTTTGCCTTATTGTATCTATTTTCAATCTCGTCTTCTGATCTGCCATTTGATGATATTATACTTCCTAGGTACTTGAAACTTTTTACTTGTTTCAAGGGATGTTCATTTAGGTGAATTGTTGTTGTTTTTTCTTCTTTAGTTATATTCATTACCTCTGGTTTGCTTGTGCTAATTTTCATTTTTCAACTCATGCTACATATCACATTCTTGTTTATTGCTTGCTCCAAGCTTCACATACATTATAAATGTTTTAACAATGTAGGTTATAACTATCAATAGATGTAATAAATCAATAAATGATCAATTAATGCATTAAACTTTGCGAGAATCTGTCCTTTGTATTGTGAGTGAAGGCAATAAATTTATAAATTTTATACGTTCACTTTCACTTCACCTTTGTTTACAATACAATTGTTTATGTTTGTGTAAACAAAATCAAGGTTCTATTCTATAGATGCAATTTATACTTTTGCTCGATAATGCAACTTAAATCATGGTGATAATTATGCACATTTCAACACAACAAATACTTCAAATAGTGTATCATCAATGTTTGTTTCTGATGGTTGATAGATAAACACGCAAAATGCAACCATCAGCTGTATATATATATATATAACTTGACTACTCGGCTACAGCTACAATTTTCAAGTTTCTTTCTTGACAATATCGCTGCAACATTACATCTAGCGGTTATCCACTCCCAGACTACAATAATTATACACCTGCAATTGAATGGCTCCTGTTTATGGAATAACTGTTGTGAGAGCGGTGTTGTTAAAGTTGCTGTTAAATGGAGAAATTGCCCCAGGAAACTGCCACGTTCCATACCGACTTCTGCTTGTTGATATGTGCATTGCACGACCTAGTTTACAAGCCCAGTGTCGATTGGATAATCGGAAGGGTAATCAGCCAATCAGTTTGTCTTACAGAAAAACGTTACACGCGTGAATGTGCTCATTTATAACTACCACTCTTGATTATTTTCTATGAGTGCATATCAATACCTGTGAATCTATACCAGTGACCTCAATGATCCATCAACGGATGTTGGCATATTTTCCGCTTATATAAATAAATATATAAGTGCTAGTTTGAGCTCACATAATTTATAGTTACGTACCACGCACAGCAAACGTTGATTGATAGCAGAAGACGATAGTTACATACATGTGTGTCCCTCACAGGACGTCGCAATTTGGGCTAAGTGTTGACTTCTCGTTAAGAAGGTGACAGCAAACTATTGAACGTTAGTGCCTGGTAAATCACAAACAGCCATTATGGTTAGGGTTTGGGTGATTGCAAAGTACCCCCTCCCCCCCCCCCACCCATCCATCTGTTCGCGGGTTCTCTCAACCCTCCTTCTGTGACGGTATTGTTTAGTTTATGTCTGTTCGTGAGATGCAACAGGCCACCTTCTGTCGCGATATTGTTAAGTTTGCCCGTTTGAGAAATGCTTCAACTTTACTTCTGTCACAATATCGTTTAGTTTACCCTGGGTCAAAGAGTGCTTCAACTTTCTGTCTGCAATGGTATCGTTTAGTTTACGCCAGTTCGTGGGGGTGCTACTGGCTTCCTCCTGTCACAATATTGTTCACTTTAAACATGTTCGTGAAGTGCTACAACTTTTCTTCTGTCACGATATCATTTAATTTACCCTGGTTCTTGGAGTGATTCAACTTTCTGTCTGTCATGATATTGTTTAGTTTACGCCTGGTCCTAGGCTCCTGTGAGTTTCTTTCTGTCACGGAATTGCTTAGTTTGCCCTGTCCACTTGCTGCCGAGCTCGCAAGGACAGGATCAGGATTTACACCCACGAATATCTCTCTTCGTGGTGCCAGCGGTCCATAAACTGGGACCCCAAACTGGGTAATTTTCAAGGGATTGTCATGGCTGTCTTAAGATACAAAGTTCCATCACCAGTCTTGCAGACCCTGCTTGTTTGTGAGCTTGGAAAGCGGAAGAAGAGTCCTGGCACATAGTCGCTGTGGAGTTGCTACTGTGGTACTGGGTGGGGAGAAACAGTTCTACACTAACTCCGATAGACACAAGACCTTTTCCGGAGCTAGACGATCTGAGCGCCACTGTGTCGGAATTCAACTGATTCAGTGCCAAACAAAAAAGTAGTTTGGGCCAGACATCAGGGCCGTGCGGTAGATTTTCTCAATGTGATGCAAGTCTTCGAAATGCTGCCCCTTCTTCGCTGCTTATGCCGCCCCTTTACGGTGCCGCCTGTTGCGGCCGCCTGTCTGTATTATAGCACGGCACGGCCCTGCCAGACATGGTGCACAATGAAATTAACGAGTATTATAATTAAAGTTTCATCCATTAATCATTATAATTGCGAATGTAACTTGAAACGAAACAAATAACACTGGTATGACGATATAACGTAACGCCCTTTCGTCCAAATGGTAAGTCACACTCGGTGATATCCTTCGGCACAGAATCAGTTAAATGTGTCATATTTTCATGATTCATAACCAACCAATAAAACTGAATGTCTTACTGCATGCTAAATTTAATTTAATTAATTAATTAATTATTTTTTTTTTTTTTTTTGGGGGGGGGGGGGGGGGGGTATTATTCGACCCCCAACGAGATTCGAACTGGCTATCGTCTGATTGAAAAGGTCAGTCGCTTTATCCATTAGGCCACGAGGCCATATGTTTTCATATTTCTATGACTACAGATGTTGTATGCCAATCAGACGATGTGGACACATTTTTACTGTAATAATGGTCGCAGATATTAAATGCCCGTGACCACAGCTGTTTGATCAACCAAGTTAATGATGGATCTCTTTAATAAACGTTTTACTTTGTTTTATATATAGAATCGACAGATAATCGATTGTTAGCTGAGCGTCATATGAACGTATAGGGTTTGGAATAGGATGTTCTCGCAGCTTTCGTTCTTTTTCCTGGTGTCTACTATGTCCTCTATATATGTCAGCACGGCCCAGAGGTTCACCGTGCTCGCGCTTCAACTTCCTGTGCGCTGACGGCCGGGTAATGGATTCGTTCCACCCATCGGCCTGTTGCACTTCAACGTTGACCTCTAATTCATAAAGCAATGGCAAACTGCTGAACGTAAATTTGCCCAGTAAATCAACCTGGACTAGAGTTGATGGCTACTTCCTGCAAAGAAATACAACATTTACAAAGTGTGTTTGTTCCCTGTCAGCGGCTGTGGCTGAAAGGACAGGGAAATGCAGTTGTATAATTCCCTATTACAGCTAAGCCTCACGCAGAATGCAGTTCAGTGCTCTCACTAGTAGCAGCAACTAGTAGTCGTAGTCGTAGTAGTTGCTTGCTTGTGTTCGTTGGCTGTGAACTCCAGAGTGAAGTCCTGTATGTCGGATGAATACAGGACTGTTGTCCAACATCAATGTGATGTCATACCGGACCTGAGGTTTGCGTGAGTATCCGTTGTCCCATGTCTGGCTTATTGGGTGCAGATTGGTGGTTCCTCGCCGTACAGGCAGACACTCTCCGACTTCGGAGGAATCGGCGATCCTACTGACTTCAGCCAGAACCCCAAAGGGAATTGTTGCCCAGGACGCTCGACGAGGACACGTCAATAGGTCTTGGCCAGTATAGAACCCGGCCCTGATGC
>JACEFZ010023961.1:47500-90000 GCA_014155875.1 Cepaea nemoralis
TCATATAGTCAATGGGAGTGATTAATTATACCTTGAATAGAAAGAGATAATTCTCACATGGCTGTTGGATATTGTATGGATGACTATAGAACTTGTCCCCAGGACTTGCTGGTGTGTTGAGAAACGGAAAGATCGGCCCCGGTCTGCGCCGCTAGGTGGGGTAGTGGTGCACGATAAGGCAGATGTGATCAGAGCCCATTGGAATATTATATATAGAATCGAAGAACAGATTATCCATTACCATCTCTAGACAACAATTACTTTCAAATTAATATCCTGTGTGGGTAAACCCCTGGGCAGCAGCTCTGTTTGGCTGACTCAGTCACGGGATTATTAATCTGTGCCAGGGATGGACCCTAGTATAACTTCTCTATGACGTTGAACGGGTTAGTGGTAACGGTATAATCGAAATCGATACCTCATTATAGCCTAGAGAGAATGGTGCCGCAATGAATGACCACAGGACTCGGCCTCTACTCTGTACTCTGAGGAAAGGTCAGGCGGAGACATAATGAGACTGCAGCTGGTACCAGCAGTACTGGGCTCTTCGCAGGTTGTTGAAGATGAGAACGAAGCTCGTTTGGGATTATCCCGTTTGCTGTAACGTCGTCTCTTGACTCGACTCAACTCGAGTACTAAATAAATTTCTACATGCTGTCTTCTCAAGCGGTGTTTTGCGTTCGCTAATTCTTTTCACGTATACAGATTTGTTTATGGTTTATGGTGTCAAAGTTGTTTGGTGGTTAACTACCAGCGCCGTAGTTCGGGGTTTAGTATCCATGGATGGCAGTACTACCCTCCAGTTTCATCCATGTGTGTTTGAAAGCTATTAATACTAGACAGTTTGTTGGTGAGAGTAGATAGTAGTAGGCCTCTTTCAGTCCTGAAGGACTATAGAGTTGTGCCTCTTGGGAGGTACCTGGCAGCACCGCTGGTGACTGTATAGTCCAATGCGAGAGTGACAATCCCTGTCACAATTTCCGCATGTGTAAGACGAGGCAAGTTCCGCAGTAAGTGGCTGCGTTTTAAGCCTGTGCCGCCTATCCTCAGATTGCTGGACCAGATTGCGCTCAAAGAGCATCAGTCCGTTTCGTACATCTCTTCTCCAGGAGCATCTGTCTGTTGCAACTCTTTCCCACGTGTCTGGATATATTCCAAGGGTTTTCATATCTTGTTTACACACATCCCTATATCCCATTTGGGGTCTACCGGTTGGCCTCTTTCCTGTGGCTAGTTCTCCGTAAAGGAGATCTTTGGGAATACGTTCATCCTCCATTCGAGATACGTGGCCCAGCCACCGGAGGCATCTCTGCTTGAGGAGAGTGTGCACTGTGGTAATATCTGCTCTTTCAAGCACCTGTTTGTTTGTTATGTGGTCTTTCCATGTTATGCCCAGGATACGTCTCAGACATCTCATATGGAAGGAATTAAACTTCCTTTCCTGTCTTGAGTACAGCGTCCAGGATTCAGACCCATAGAGTAGTGTGCTAACAACACAAGCTTTATATACTTGAGCTTTTGTACGCTCTGTTAGTCTGTTACTCTCTCAAACTCTTTTAGCTAGCCTGGAAAATGTTGTGTCTGCCTTTCCAATGCGTCTGTCGATTTCTGTCTCTAATGAAAGATTATCTGATACTGTCTACCCCAAATGCACAAACTCGTGGACGACCTTCAATTCGTAATTAGAAATTTTGATTGACGGAGGCGCACCAGCATCTTGTTCCATGACCTGTGTTTTATTTAGGCTAATGGTGAGCCCAAAGTCTTTGCAGGCGGCTCCAAAACGATCTATGAGCCGTTGGAGATCTTCTGCTGTATGAGTAGTCAGTGCTGCATAATCTGCGAAAAGTAGTTCTCTTACACATCTTGATCTTATTTTGGTCTTTGCCTTCAGTCTTGATGGGTTAACAAGTTTGCCATCAGATCTTGTGTGGAGGTATATGCCTTCAGTGGCAGTCCCAAATGCCTGCCTTAGGAGAACGGCGAAGAAGATACCAAAGAGTGTAGGAGCAAGCATGCAGCCCTGCTTTACTCCACTGCTGATGCTGAATGACTGGGATGTTGAGCTGTCAAATAAAATGGTCCCCTGCATGTTTTCGTGAAATGATTTCACGAGACTAAGAAGGGTGGGTGGACATCCAACCTTTTCAAGGACCTTAAAAATGCGGCTTCTGCTCACGAGGTCAAATGCCTTTGTGAGGTCGATGAAGGCAATATATAATGGCTTCCTCAGTTCTCTGCACTTCTCTTGGAGCTGCCGGAGTGAGAAAATCATATCGATGGTGGACCTGTTGGGTCTAAATCCGCACTGCGATTCGGGGTAGATTCTTTCAGCAAGAATGTGTTATCTTTTAAGGATTACTCTGGCAAAAATCTTGCTTGTAATGCTGAGTAGGGAAATGCCGCGATAGTTGTTGCAGTCGCTTCTGACGCCTTTATTTTTTTTATAAAGAGTTACGATGTTTGCGTCTTTCATATCTTGTGGTACTGATTTTTCTTTCCAGCAGAGCTGAAATATTGCATACAGTTCTGGGATGATTGTTTCTTTGCTACATTTTAAAATTTCAGGTGGAATACTATCTTTTCCAGGTGCCTTGCCGGATTTGAGAGAGTCTAGTGCTTCGCTGATTTCTGTGAGGCATGGTTCGTTATCCAGGGCATGCATGGCGGACTGTTGATCGATGGCTTCCAGAGCTTCTTCACTGACAGTGTTATCCACTGAGTATAGATCTGAGTAGTGTTCTACCCAGCGGTCCATTTGTTTCGCTCGAACTTTTATGATTACCCCCTCAGTTGATCGTAAAGGGGCCATCTTATTTTTTGATGGATCGACAGCTTGCTTGATGCCCTCGTACATTCCTTTTATATTTCCAGTATCTGCACAAGTTTGAATTTGAGCAGAGAGCTGTAGCCAGTACCTGTTCGCACATCTTCTTGCCATCTGTTGTACTCTATTTCTGGCCGTTCACAATGCCTGCAATGTTTTCTCTGAAGGTGATGTTTTATACATTGAGAATGCATGTCTCTTTATCTCCTGGACTGGGAGCATCTCTTCAGAGTATGCTTCAAACCAGTCGGTTGACTTAGTTTGCTTCTTGCCAAATGTTGATAGTGCTGTATTGTAAATGGTATCGCGAAAATGACTCCATCTCTCAGTGGAATTTCCATTTGTGGGGCCAGGCAGAGTATCCGCTAGAGCCTGCATGAATTTGTTGACCTTCTCTTTATTTTGGGTGCCGCTGGTGTCAATGCATGGTCTTCCTTCTGTTCTGCTTCTGTAGATTCTCTTGGGCTTTATCTTCACCTTGCTGGAGACGAGTGAATGGTCGGTGTCGCAGTCAGCACTGTGATAGCTGCGAGTCAGCCGTACATTGCGGAGATTGCTGCGTTTAGTGAGCACCAGGTCGAGTTGATGCCAGTTCTTTGATCTTGGGTGCTTCCATGACACCTTGTGTTAAGGTTTCGTGTCAAAGAAGGTGTTGGTCACGCACAGATTATGGTGGCTGCAGAATTCCAAGAGACGTTGTCCATTGTCATTGATCTTCCTAACGTCAAACTGTCCTAGACATGAAGGCCAAGATTTGTGGTCGGGCCAACCCTGGCATTGAAATCCCTCAGGATAAAAAGATGTTTCTCCTGGTGTTTCATTGACTTCTTTGCTAAGGTCGTCATAAAACTTGTCTTTAGATTCTGATGCTGCAGTTAGTGTTGGGGTGTAAACGCTTATAATGCTAACTGGGTCTGGCTCTGTCTGGAGTTGGAGCTTCAGTATTCTTTCAGTGCAATCACTTGGTGGTATGATGGAATTAAGCAGCTTGTTTCAGATAGCGAAGTCAACTCCATGTTCCCTGGTTTCTCCGCACGGCTTGCCATGCCAGTAGAAAGTGAAATCCCTCCTCTGCTTGATGCTTCCAGATTCTTGGAGTCTAGTCTCTTGCAGGGCGACAATGTCTATCCCCAGTCTTAGTAGTTCGTTGTTTATCACTGCAGTTTTGCGGGCATCCACAATCTCGTTTAGATCGTCTGAGATGCCAGGGGTCGTGGTTCTTACATTCCATTTTCCTAGCCTTAGGGCCGGTTGTTGTGTTTTTTTTTTCTTGTTGCTGGGTGTATAGATTGCGGAACACGTGTCAGGATTTTCCCCCTAAGCTCCACACACCCTCAGGAGCAAATGCACCGTGGCGAGACAACACCTTATTGACTGGGGGATGCCCAGCTTAGGGGGGGGGGGCGGTAGCTGTCTAGTGAGATACGATGATATCTCCCACCGTCGGAAGTAACCCCTGGCGCCTTGCTCTACGCCAATCGAGCATTAAGACTTTTAACGGGCAAATGCTACTTCCTGTGTGGTGTCACCGCTTTACGCGGTGCTGAAGTGACCTCTTCAGGGCACAAGCCTGGGCAATGGAAATCGGAGAACCAGCTGTTGCCCAGTAGCAAGTTCCCCCTCTCCACGTCGCCGATGTTGACCAAGGGAAAGGCAGTAGCCAATGCAACTTGGCATCGGTGCCGTCGCAGGAGTTGCCAGAACTATGTTGTTTACATCATGGAACTGCCTTAGGGACACCGTCTCCGGATTTGTCCTCAGGGTTTACTCCCGAAGCCTTTCCCATATGGGTATACCCGTAAGGCAGCGGAGGTGTCAAAGAGCCGCATGTAGGCAGATAGAGAAGAGAGGAGTAGAACTAAGGAATAGGACTAAGACAGGATAGAGATAACATCCTTATCTAGGAAATAGGGAATAGAAGGGACAGAAGCAGCAGGGAGAACTGTGAACAGTTCTCCGACTGGACACACACGTGTCCTAAAAGGGGCCCGGTAGGACATGATCAGGAATTACCCAGGTTAGAGTGGGGAAACGAGGAGTATCCATTAATAGTGGTAACTCTAGAAGAGTAACCTATTGACAAGCCACTAAACGCATGCTGGAATACCAAGTACGCAAACCTGCTAACGCACAAAGGGTCACAGGCTCGTGGCTGGACACGCCACGAAAGTCAAGCAGACGGAGACACGACAGCGTAGGAGACAGATCGTAGTATTCGCTCGGAATACTGTATTGTTTATAGGACAGTAGAAATGGTGGCGACTTAGGCTTAGACTAATACAGTAAATATTACCATAGATAACGTCATAACGTAATATTGTCATGATGTATATGATCCATGTGGTTATCAGCTCTCGGAAATATTGTGTAACTAGTCCAGAATAAATTTATATCCTTTTGTACGACGTACGAGTTATCATTCGTGTGGTGCAAAAGAAGAATCCATGTGTGCCTGTCAAAGCTAGGTTGCTGACAGGCAGGATTATATTTGGTATCAGAAGGTGGGGCTTGAACCACGTTCAAGCAATTATTTTTGAACCATTAACCCACATAAATAGAAAATTATATTTAATCCATATTTAAGTGTCAGGATTATTTGTGAACCATCAACCCACATAAGTATTAGGATTATATTTGGTGTGAACTTGTAAGATTGTGAGTTACCCAAACCACGATTGTGCTATTATTATCGATTATTGGGGTCTTAAAATTGACCTATAAAAATGACGATTTAGAGTTCCCTCTCTTAGAAGAGATACCAACCAAGGCCGACGAGCCTCCTCTGCCCGGGAATCAATAAGGAGGGAAGTCTACCATTCTTCCTTCCTGGCAGTGACCATACTGATCGGATGACCGTAGCCATTGTCTCTACTGAGAGATCCTCTGCCCACCGTCACTGACTTGAAACCATAACCAACAGAGAGTAGATAGCTAGTTAGTTAGTTAGTTAGTCGACAGATCATCCTCGTTGCACATCGAACCATTCAGTCCATAAGTGCTCGGATCCCCTCCTCAGCAAATCCCGCAGCGTGTAGCGGCTAACGACGCCAGTTCTGTGTTGGTTTATCAATCTTCTTTGGCTTCCTGCGTAGTGTTCTTGTTTGGCCACCCCTCTTTTAATTTGCTGCTCTCGCAGTCTGGCCATTGTTGTAGATTCACAGTCATCACTTGGTTCTCGCAAAAGTCTCACTTCTCGTAGAGCATTCAGGATGTCAGCCTGGTCCATGGCGCGTCCGCCCTCCACAGTAGCCTCACCTGCGAGCTTGTCAGCCCGCTCATTTCCTTGTACTCCCGCATGCCCTGGCACGAAGATGAAACTAATCTTTGCCAGCCGAGACCGCTTCAGAGGCAGCAACCATTCTCTTCGGATCGACCCCTCCTCTATCCTCTTGATCATGTTCATTGAGTCGCTAAGGAAACAAGCCCTAGTGAATGTCTGTGTCTCGAGCCATGTTATTGATTTACTTACTGCCATGACTTCCATGGTCAGGCTACTTGTGGTTTCAGTGAAAGCACCAGAGTCCTCCTTCACAATTCTTCCTCCGGCCCGAGCTGTAAAGGCCCATGAGCTTCTCACATGTCGGACGACCGACCCATCTGTGTAGATGACCGCGTCACCGTCTAGCGAATTCTCGAAAATCAACGCTTGTACTTCAGCCTCAACAGCAGCCGGATTTTCTTGTCTGCATTTTCTATCTAGTTGGATGCAAACTGAAAAGGATGTGCAGAAGTCTGTTGGCACTTGCACCCACTCCTCGCCAGGTTCTAAGTCCTCAAGTGAACACACCTGTTGAAGAATGTCTTCGGCTTGACCCATCCAAGACCGTCCTCTTTTTAACCTGCTGCCCTTCACCTTCCTAATTTCACTATGCAGTGGATGTTGTGTGTTTGCGTTAATTCTGACGTAGGCGCGTGCCCTGCAAACTTGTTTGAGTAGATAGCGTAACATGTTATTCATAATTTCGGTTTCTCTGTGGTAGCAAAGGATGTAGTTGTAATAGGAGTAGCCGTAAAAGTTGATATTATTGTTGTCATATCACAGTGTGAACATGGCCTAGCCGTAGATCGTTAGTGGTTGACATCACTTATAGATGACAGACTCCGCGTTGTATTATATAAAAGTTTTATTTGTTCAATCCATTACATTTCATGCTGTCAAAGTACATGCAGACATGTTTGTTTATCCTTTCATGTCTGAGTCCCAAGTCCCAAGTGACGTGTGTGCAACCCCTGGATACTTAAACCCATTTGTGCACACACGTTCACCAACTATGATTTCCCCACTAGTTAATGAATGCGCAGCATTCATTAACTCTCCACTACTAAGCTAACTCCCTTACTGTTATATACCTCCCCTTCTTCAAGGAGACATTTTCTCTGAAAAAGTCTCAACCCCAACCCTTAACCACTTAACTCTACTGAAATATTTCTTGTTCTATACCACATCTGCCCAACAATCCCTTCACATATATTTCCTAATTCAAATCTCACCCTCCTATCTCATCATAGCCAAATGCTAACCAGAGACATACTTCATACAATATCAATAATACAAAACTCTCTACAAAATTCGTTATAAAGTTCTCCACAAAAACTCTCTACAAAACTCTCTATAAGCGAACCGCTTTTAAAGTGTCCATCTAAATTATGATTGACAAAAATTGAAGATATTTTCCTTATCGTTTTCTCACTTACTCACATTCTCGCTATTCCAGGATAGACAGAAAAAAAGTTTAGTTTAGATTGGTTTGGTGCGCACCTAAGAAAGTTTAGAAAGTAAGGAAAAAGTAAGAAGTAATCACATTTCTCTTCCCATGCATTCTCAAAACTTTATAAAATAAAGTTTCCAAAATTTATCTTCATTGCCGTCAATAATAATTTTTCAAAAAGTTATGTTAATCCAAAACTACAACCTTTTGTAGTATTCACCTCGTTAAGTTCAACCATTCTTTTAAAACCTCCAAATTATTAATATACAGTCTAACACAGTGTTCTTCTTCCAGAGTCCAGTTATGCCAAAATTCAACCTGGCATTCCCCCCCCCCCCCATATTCTCCCATTAAACGCTGTTCAACCCAGCTCCTATTTCAACTCCCATTTACCCAGTATCGCCCCGTCATTCCCCTCATCCATGGCTTTCAATCCATGTATTTACATTACGAACCGTCTAATGTAATCCCTAATTCAATCCCCCAAACCATTTTTAACGGTTTAACTCTTTCCAACCCACATGTAATTATCAATTGTTGCTGACAACCCCAGCCACTTTTAAATATACTCCTCCATTACTTTCTCTACAACATACTGAGTCACTTCGCTGTCTTAATACTGCGTCCAACTTTGATATTGCCCCACCAACTCCACTCAGTACTTGAGAAAAATCCTGGGCTTCCATCCTAAAAAAATTTGTAATGGAAAGTACCACCCAATATAATATACTAATATTTTAAGACAATATTATTTTAAAGTAAGCAGCAAGAAACATTCTGTTCAATTGAGTATGTTGTTAATTAACCTAAAATTATTCATTACCTATACTGCTCTGTCGTTTGTTCTGGGTTCTATGGGTAGAAATGAAGTATGGTCCAATCGACAAAAAATGACGGAAGAGGTTCCAATCGACAAACTTGATGAAAGAGGTTCCAATCGACAAAACTTGACGGAAGAGGTTCCAATCGACAAACTTGATGAAAGAGGTTCCAATCGGCAAAAATTGATGGAAGAGGTTCCAATCGACAAACTTGATGGAAGAGGTTCCAATCGACAAACTTGATGGAAGAGGTTCCAATCGATAAACTTGAAAGAGTATGACGCCCAATCGACAAACTTGAAAGAGTATGACGCCCAATCGATAAACTTGAAAGTTGTCCTCTACTCTCGCAGGAACAGAAAAAGAAGAGCCTCTGGATTTCTCACTTCAATCGAAGTCGGTGCCTTCTAGTCGTTTTCATGCCGCTGATTGTGCTCGTCTGGATTTGAAATTACAACGATCGAGACAATACTGATTGATTGATTGCTTGATTGATTGATTGATTGATTGATTGATTGATTGATTGATTCGACTCACTTTAAGCGTTGGCCAAGAACTCCGGACTTTACCTTCAGACAAGCAAGGTCACCTTCACTGTAGTTCAAACGATAACGGTTAATAGTTCCAGCAAAACCAGATTTCACGGCAGCATATCTGGAACATCCATACGTTTCGAAAAAACGAGCAGGTCAACAATGGATTCAAGCTTGACGATGGCTGCTCTGTTTCACCACTCGGAACATTATGTGTTGTGTGGCGTTTCCAACAACGGTCAACCCCATCACAAAAACTTGAAAATCCAACATAAGTTGTTCCTCCAGAGTGCACAAGCCTCCATGACTTCTGTTGACTTTTATTTTATTTTCTAATCGATTTAATTGAGGACCTCTGTGATCAGTGGTGTCCGCGACAGCACGATTTCGGAATCTTGGTAAACTCGGCGCCAAATCAGGTCATATCACAGTGTGAACATGGCCTAGCCGTAGATCGTTAGTGGTTGACATCACTTATAGATGACAGACTCCGCGTTGTATTATATAAAAGTTTTATTTGTTCAATCCATTACATTTCATGCTGTCAAAGTACATGCAGACATGTTTGTTGATCCTTTCATGTCTGAGTCCCAAGTCCCAAGTGACGTGTGTGCAACCCCTGGATACTTAAACCCATTTGTGCACACACGTTCACCAACTATGATTTCCCCACTAGTTAATGAATGCGCAGCATTCATTAACTCTCCACTACTAAGCTAACTCCCTTACTGTTATAGTTACCGTTGTCAACATCGATTTATCGTTGTGGAGTACAACTAGTACACTTTTTTGGTAAAAACGTTAGCTGCAGTAGTAGTAGTAGTAGCAGCAGCAGCAGCAGTAGTAGTAGTACGAGGACGAGTCAATAAGTAAGTCACACAGTTCTGTGAGATGGCAGATAAATGTAGGTGGTGTTTTCTACAGGTTTCATTAGGTGACAGCAACATCGAACTATATATTCCCGTTCATCAGGTGGCGCTAGGTGTCTCATGCGCATGTGCAGTGCATAAACAAAATGGCGACAGTACTCACGGAGTGTACAACCAAAGCGCAACGTGTTGTGCGTTTTTGTGTGGGCAAAAGGACTGCCTGCAAAGGAAATTCATAAGGAAATGCGTCCTGTTTAAGCTGACAAATGTTTCTCCCGTAAAGCGGTACATAGCTGGGTAGAAAATTTTTCTCAAGGACGTAAAATTGTTGATGAAATCCGATCTGGTCGTCCTGTTGAGATTGCAACAGAAGCATCCGTGCAGAGGGTGGAGGAGATGATTAGAGGTGACAGGCGACGAGTAACGATTGACTCTGTAGCATCTGCAATAGGGTACTCACATAGTTTAACATACAGCGTAATACATGATTGATTGAAATTTAAGAAAGTGTGCTCAAGGTGGGTACCCAGACAATTCAAGGAGGAACATAGAATGAACCGATTTGGTCTGTCCTTGCATCATCTCTGTCCATGCTGAACAGGATTGTTACCGGGGACGAATCATGGGTGCATCACTACCAGCTCGAATCAAAGCGTGCTTCAACGCAATGGAAACATCCTTCTTCGCCTTGTGTCCAAACATGCAAGGTTACGCCATCAGCAGGGAAGGTTATGCTGACAGTGTTCTGGGATTGTCAAGGAGTGCTTTTAACCAATTTCAATAAGACAGGTAACAATGTGAATTATGAATCGTACTGTGAAGTTTTATCGGTGCTTCATGATTCAAGTCGAAGAAAACGTCCAGGACTGCTGACTAGAGGTGTGTTGCTTCTTCATGACAATGTCAGACCACACACGGCACAATTAACTTAGAATAAAATTAACCAACTAAGGTGGGAAGTTCTGGAACATCCACCTTACAGTCCCGACTTAGCCCTTAGCGATTTCTACGTTTTTCTCCACTGAAAACCCATCTTGGCAGGAGACATTTCGCGAATGACGCCGAAGTTGAATGTGAAGTGAAAATGTGGTTTATGAAACAGAGCACGCAGTTATATGCAGCCGGTTTGGGAGGACTGATAAAACGGTGGAATAAGTGCATTAATGTTGGTGGAAATTATGTTGAGAAATGAAGGGACAATGTATGTATAAAAATAAACTTGTTTCAAGTTATCATATTTAGTTATTTTTCTACAGCCATTTGTGACTTACTTATTGACTTCCCCTCGTAGTAGTTGTAGTAGTAGTAGTAGTAGTAGTAGTAGTAGTAGCAGTAGTAGTAGTAGTAGCAGCCTTAGCAGCAGCAGCAGTAGTAGTAGTAGTAGTAGTAGTAGTAGTAGTAGTAGTAGTAATAGTAGTAGTATTAGTAGTAGTAGTAGCAGTAGTAGTAGTAGTAGTAGTAGTAGTAGTAGTAGTAATAGTAGTGATAGTAGTAGTAGTAATAGTAGTAGTAATAGTAGTGGTAGTAGTAGTAGTAGTAGTAATAGTAGTGATAGTAGTAGTAGTAGTAGTAGTAGTAGTATTAGTATTAGTAGTAGTAGTAGTAGTAGCAGTAGTAGTAGTAGTAGTAGCAGCAGTAGCAGCAGCAGCAGCAGTAGCAGCAGCAGCAGCAGTAGTAGTAGTAGTAGTAGTAGTAGTAGTAGTAGTAGTAGTAGTAGTAGTAGTAGTAGTAGTGGTAGCAGTAGTAGTAGTAGTAGTAGTAGTATTTCCAACAGTCATTACATTGTCAACAGCAGCAGCAAAACCACAAGTCAATCAACACGACAAATAAAAGAAACACAAGTGCTGTGAAAATATTCAACTGTAATATTTCCGTAAACACGCTATCATGCAAATGTTTGGCTACTATTGTTATCAGACAATAAAATGGAATTCATATCAAATGTAACACAGTGCGAAACCACGTTAATTCTGGAACACAGCATGTATGGCTTGTGATGAAGAAAACAGAAGAAGCTGCCCACTGACTTATCGTAGCACCGATGCTATATCCCTGCAATACTCGTAGAAGGCAAACTGTGGACAGAGAGGAGCGTGTTAAATATGATATGGTATCGTGATGGTAAAGGTATGCTGGTCCGATATGCCCAATACACTTCAAGACGCATAACATAGGGTCTGTCCCTTTAGGCGATTGTGCACACGGAAAAGCCCTGATAAGAAAACATTCAATCGAAATGACTACTTACTGATTAACAAAAGGTTCAGAAATCCATTGATAAATGTAAAACCTCATGGCGCTTACTGTAACAGGATTACGTACCACTATGTGTGAAAATATAAGCAACTTTGAAAACAATAGGACTACAAACTAAAACAAAAAAACAATGGAGATTAAGAACATTAGACGTAACAAAACAGATATAGACAGCTAATAACGATACCCAGTTAATGTGAGAAACAGTCACAACATAATACCTAAAATACAAAGTATACATTAATAGTGGGATGTGCTTAAAAATCAAATTCATTAGACAAGCAAAGTTATATTAGTGGAAAGATGACAAAAACCTAAAAAGAAATTGATGGTTGGAAGCAATCTAAAATGTTATGGATTAAAGAAACCATAATAAAACTAAAAACGAAGAATAGGATAAGATAATATAAGATAACTACGGAGTTAAATAACTAAAGGCAAAAGAACATTGGTTAAACCATCGGTGCAACGAAATTGAATTACATTCCAGTAATGATACGAAAATAATATGCAAAGATAAATCAACTACTTGAAATGCTTATAAGTATTATTAATGACAGGATGTTTGCAATTAAAGACAGACAATGCATTAGTGAAAGATGATAATGTAATTAAGAGAAGGAACGGATACATAAAGTATATCATGGATAGTCCTAAGAAAGTAACGTAGAATGTCCACTCGTAAAAACATAGAAGTCAATGATGCATTCAAACATAAAATGAAAGAAAACAGATGCACTATGTGAAATCATCGTAGAGGAACTAGGTGCACTGGAAGAATGTGAAATAGAGCTATCAACTAAATTATTGAATAATATTTATAACGGTGAATACATACTTTGCCTTATCTTTACCTATTGATATGCTCAAATCTATAATTATAGTTCTGTAGAGGAAATAAACTGATTCAGCACCGAAGGATAATATATCGTCAAATGTGAAATCCCATATGGACAGAAGGACGATATATCGCCATACTAGGTTCATTGTGTTATTTGTTTTGTTTCTTGGTATCCTCCGCAATTTTAATGCTCAAATCACTGAAATATATATTGTAATATTTGTTCCTTTGATTGTGTACCATGTCTTGTCCAAACCAACATTTTGTTTGACACTGAATCACTTAAATTGATGGGGAAGATCTCAGAACAATAACAATATTGTGGAATCAAGCAGTTAAAATTAAATGGGAAATTATGAACAGATAAGCTAGGCGTAAGACAGGGATGTACTTTGTCATGGCATATCTCTCTCTCTCTCTCTCTCTCTCTCTCTCTCTCTCTCTCTCTCTCTCTCTCTCTCTCTCTCTCTCTCTCTCTCTCTCTCTCTCTCTCTCTCTCTCGGAAAATAATAATGGCAGAAATAAATGATAGACGAGGAATACGATGTGCAAGCTATAGTATATTATTTATATTTTATGAAGATGGTGGAGTATTTACGGCCGAAAATGCTAAAGATCTGCAACATTTGCTGAGCATTGTAGTAATAAGTAAAATAAATTAACCCTTTTCATGACTTGCAGCATATCGGGTATGTAAACCCATATTTGATAGATCACGATGCACACAACAGATTATGAGGTCAATTTCACATAGACTTCTCGGGACAGTTTCTGGTATCAATTTTAGGCTGCGACTACCAAGGAATCCATATCTATTTTTATTTTAAATCCGCCAGGGTGGGGATATGAAAACACTACCCCCGGGTGGGCAGACAAATGTGTCAAAATATGTCTTTGCTTGAATTTAAAAAAAAAACAAAAAACTGAAACAATGGTTATAGCAAAGAAAGATATAACCCCAAAATGTAATATTGCAACAGAAAGAAAAGTGCTTAACAAAGGCAACGCATAGCATGAAGATGTGTGACAGAAATCTAAGAGCTGAATACGTCCAGCAAAAGCTGAATTTCAGAAGATGATAAGAATATGGCCTAGTTAGAAATAATGTTCCTTGAATATCAGAAAGAGTGTATTCTGATGCTATATTGAACATATCCTGCTGTGTGGTAGTGAATCATGGAGTTGAGAATAGCTTTAAAGGAAGCATACATGTGTTTCTGAGACGTACGTAGCGGAGTAACTAACAACAATTGCCTGGAAGAGGCTAAGGCAAGTAGAAGCTAAGGCTAGTAAAATGTAATAAGCAACTACAAGAAAGAGAGAAATTGTTTGGAAAAGATATAATTTGGAAATCATCGTGAAGATTGCAAAGCTCAGCTTTAGAAAAGGCACAGGTAGATGGAGAGCAATGAAGCTGGGTATTCTTAACTGGTGGTATGGAGTGACTCTGGTGATCGAGTGAAATGGCGAATCATGACCGCCCACGCTTTCCGGCATGGCACATGATTGATTGATTGGTATGGAGTAATGACATCAATATTACTGATCCTGTACACAAAGGACAGAGTTCTACGGAGAGACTTAAACGACATTTGGGAAATTTGCTGCTGCTGCTGCTGCTGCTGCTGAGGGGGATGATGATGATGATGATGATGATGATGATGATGATGATGATGATGGTGGTGAGGATGGTGATAATGATGGTGATGATGATGATGATGATGATGATGATGATGATGATGATGATGATGCTTCATTAACTACAATGGAAACTTCAGTCCACACTGACCTCATCAACAATACCCACGAAGTGACTGTGAGAACCTCTGCCTAACTGGAAGCCACATCTGTTGGTCTCGATGCTTGCTGTGAATGATATACAAGTTACACGCATGTAGATGAGTCAATCGAGACTGAAGTTGTTACAATACTCCAACACACAATTACATGTCGTGATGGTTGTTAAATGGTATATCACCATCATCATCATCTTCCACTTATGCTGTCAAGCGTCTTGGGAAGGGTGGGTTGAGGTGGAGAAATAGTTGACGATTCAGTACCCAATGGGTGGCACTGGATAGTGTCATTCCGTGTGATTGTAGAGAGTCTTTGATGCAGTCAATCTATTTTCTTCTAGAACGTCCTCTTACTCACGTATCAGATCTGTGGTGTAGCCCCAGTGCTGGTAGTTGATGGTCTTGCATTCTAAAGACGGTCGAACCATGTGACCTTCTGCATTTCAGTATATGCAGCACAAGGATCCGATCCTTCGTGTGTCTGGCGTGATTTCTTACTCAGTCTCAGATGGTTAAGTTGGTAGCTCTTCTCAAATATCTCAACCGGCAGGTCTTGATTTTGCGCGCGTGCTTTAAATTTAAACGTCATGTGTCTCCCCATGACAGGCGATTCAGTGACATGTTAATGCCAGTTGTATTTGATATGTCAGGCAACACATTAAACTGATGTGTTAGTTACAACACCGTTCTCACTCGACATACCTAACTGACCTATTTATAGCCTCAGTGTCTGAGGCAAAATGACCTGTATGGTAAAGAAATATGTAAGTAAATAAAGTGCACTTTGACACGTTTAAGGCTTAATGTGCATGCTGTACTTGACATGTACTTGTGGTACTAGACAACAACTTGTGGTAGTAGATATTAACTTGTGGCATTAGACATTATCATGTGGTTTTAGACATTAACTTGTGCTACTAGACAGTGATTTGTGGTACTAGACATTAACTTGTGGTACTAGACATTACCTTGTGGTACTAGATATTAACTTGTGGTACTAGACATTACCTTGTGGTACTAGACATTAACTTGTGGTACTAGACATTAACTTGTGGTACTAGACATTACCTTGTGGTACTAGACATTAACTTGTGGTACTAGACATTACCTTGTGGTACTAGACATTAACTTGTGGTACTAGACATTAACTTGTGGTACTAGACATTACCTTGTGGTACTAGACATTAACTTGTGGTACTAGACATTACCTTGTGGTACTAGACATTAACTTGTGGTACTAGACATTAACTTGTGGTACTAGACATTAACTTGTGGTACTAGACATTACCTTGTGGTACTAGACATTACCTTGTGGTACTAGACATTACCTTGTGGTACTAGACATTAACTTGTGGTACTAGACATTAACTTGTGGTACTAGACATTACCTTGTGGTACTAGACATTAATTTGTGGTACTAGACATTACCTTGTGGTACTAGATAATTAACTTGTGGTACTAGACATTAACTTGTGGTACTAGACATTAACTTGTGGTACTAGACATTAACTTGTGGTACTAGACATTAATTTGTGGTACTAGACATTAACTTGTGGTACTAGATATTAACTTGTGTACTGTACATTAACTTGTGGTACTAGACATTACCTTGTGGTACTAGATATTAACTTGTGGTACTAGACATTAACTTGTCGTACTAGACATTACCTTGTGGTACTAGACATTAACTTGTGGTACTAGACATTACCTTGTGGTACTAGACATTAACTTGTGGTACTAGACATTAACTTGTGGTACTAGACATTAACTTGTGGTACTAGACATTACCTTGTGGTACTAGACATTACCTTGTGGTACTAGACATTACCTTGTGGTACTAGACATTACCTTGTGGTACTAGACATTACCTTGTGGTACTAGACATTAACTTGTGGTACTAGACATTACCTTGTGGTACTAGACATTAACTTGTGGTACTAGACATTAACTTGTGGTACTAGACATTAACTTGTGGTACTAGACATTACCTTGTGGTACTAGACATTACCTTGTGGTACTAGACATTACCTTGTGGTACTAGACATTAACTTGTGGTACTAGACATTACCTTGTGGTACTAGACATTACTTGTGGTACTAGACATTACCTTGTGGTACTAGATAATTAACTTGTGGTACTAGACATTAACTTGTGGTACTAGACATTAACTTGTGTTACTAGACATTAACATGTGGTACTAGACATTGACTTGTGGTACCAGGCCCATGTCTTATAGAGCAGTGGGCACTCGGTGCGCTTTATGACCAGGACCACTTCCCGATATATGTCCTAGTACCAATTTTTGGCTTGGTCGATCTAGGAAATCAGATCAATATTAAAAATCGGCCCCATTGCTGATTCGAACCCATGACCACCGAGCCTGTAGGCTAGCGCTAGCCATGCTAGCCATTACGCTACTGGCCTGCTACGGGATGTTGTTTGTGCGCATTGTTCTAGGTAATAATCCAGCGGTAGCTAGAAATAGAAAAGAACAGAATGACATAGTAGGAAAACGATCTCATGACCTTCTGAGCGAAAGGTAAACAGCCAGACCATTTGGGCACGATGTCACCCACCAATAACAGGAAGACCGGAAAGCGAAGGATCGATAACAACAACAATAAAAACAACGATATCAACAACAATAACAACAAGGCAATGATTAGGAAAGAATAACACAGGAAAGTGTACTTACATCCTCCAATCTTTGTTTCATTTTTGAAGTCAGAGGACTGGTACACGTTATTGAATTCGGTCATCGCATACAGTTTCCCGTAGACAGATTGGTCGCCGAAGATGACAACGAGTTCTAGCCAATCGTTGGGGTTCTGGGTAGATACAGATAGAGTTACTTACATTAGACTAATCTTAAAAACATAGCAATCTAATCACATTATACATACGGGTGGAGTCAACTATGTACATGTACGTGAGCACCATCGGCAGTAGAAGTCAACTATATCATCATCATCATGTGCCATGCCGGTAAGCGTGGGCGGTCATGTTTCATCATCTTACACGAACACAAGAGTCGTGGAACAGCTTCGTGTTCTTGTCTCGACCATGTCACGTGGCCAAGCTACCCAGATATTTATTTCTCTGCCTTACCCTTGTTCTTTTTCTCTAAATTTTGTCAGTTGTCATCAAGTTCTCTAGTTTATTTCTTCTCATAACGTTCCCTCCAAAACGTGACTGTCTACTGCTAATTTCTTTAATCAGTTTGCGGTTTTCATTTACCTCTTGATTGACTTGTTCATGGTTTTTTGTCTGTCCATGGTATTCTTTGCACTTTCCACAGAAACCACATTTCCACTCTTTTTGGATGTTTTTCAGCTTGTCTGCTTATAGTCCACTTTTCACATCCTAACAAAAGTGCAGGTTCAATGCAGCACCTCAACACTCTTTTTCTCGTTGCAATTGACATCTTTTGTATTTGTCAGTATGTTTTCCATTTTGCAAAAGGCTATCTTTGCCATAATGAGCCTTGTTCTAATCTAATCAAGGCACCTCTCATTAGATGTAATTACTGTTCCGAGGCAGCTGTACCGATTTACTTGTTTAAGAATATTCCCATTGGTCCTTATATTACATTGTGGTATTTCGTTCTTCTTAGAGACGACCATAATCTCTGCCTGCTTATAATTTAATTCTACACCTAGTTGTTCACTGTGTACAATATCCGTATCTACCTAATGTTGCAGATCCTTTTCATTGTCTGCAAACAATACTGTATCATCCGCATATCTAATGTTATTGATGGTATGCCTCTCAATGGTGATTCCTCCCATATTTTTTAAATTTGTAAAAATATTTTTACAGTGTGGGAAAAAATAGATCTGGCGACATTATACATTCCTGTCGCACACCTATCTTAACCTTTGGTATTATCAATCTTTATGGCTACTTGTTGTTTCCAATATATGTTTCTTTTCCCTCACAAATCTATAGTCTTTCCCATCAATGTGTAAGCATTCTCATCATATTGACATGTCTTACTTTATCGAAAGCCTTTGTGTAGTCAATGAAGCAAATATGTAGGTTTTTGTTTATCTTTATCGAACGCTCGATTAATGTTCTCAGCAAGTACATAACATTAACATGTATTGCGCCATTGCCTTCTATGAAATCACACTGTTCATCCCCTAATTCAGGTTGTAATATGTTAAAAAAAAAAAAAACAACAACTTCAATGTTGTTAATGTGAAAATATGTTATCTACTTTCTTCGTCGTCTTCAGATATCTTGCCTGCAGAAGACATTGCCTTGCGGCACTTCAATCCTTTTCGTCGACTGAGATTTTAATAAACTTAAATGTTGCAAGTATTTTATTCGTTGCTTAACTGTAAATGTTTTCCGCATACAGTCTTCTTTGGATTTCTTCGCTTCTCTTTCCTAGTATTTTCCCTTTCAGGCTAATGTCTCTATTCTGTCTCATCTGTTATTGACTGAACCCGTCCACTTACACCTTAAATGAGATGACACCAAATAATATAGCGACAAAATATGGAGACATTACAGCTCATATTTTTGGCATAACCATCAAAGGTGGGTTGATATTTAGGACAAAGGGAAATAAGTAACATAAATGGAATGTGTGTTTGCATCAACAGTTATATCCCCTTATAAATTTCCTGCAATTTACATACATTAAAACATATTTATGCGTACACGCGTGTGTATGTATGTTTTTACTCTAAACTCTCTCTCTCTCTCTCTCTCTCTCTCTCTCTCTCTCTCTCTCTCTCTCTCTCTCTCTCTCTCTCTCATATGATGTGTTTGTGTTTGTATTATGAACTCTGCATATGCTATATCTAAGCTGTCCACATTTCTCATTGTCTAAATCTCAGAAAGACAGACATACAGATTGTAACGTTTGTTTCTGTTTCCCTGATATTAAAGAAATATCATTCATTGCACTTTTTATTACGACAGTGTCCAACACTATAAAAGCACAAGTTCTACAAGGTTCTACGGGTTCTTGTATGTAGCACCCCAACACTCTTTGTCTCGTTGCAAATGACATCAGTTTATTGGTCAGTATGTTTTCCATCTGGCGAAACGCTACATTCGCCAGGGCGATTCTTGTTCTAATCTCTTCAAGGCATCTTCATAAAATGTTATTATTGTTCCGAGATAATTGTATCGATTCACTTGTATAAGAATATTCCCATTTACTTATACATTACACTGTATTATTTCCTTCTTTCTAGTGACAACCATAATCTGTGTCTCCTTACAATTTAATTCTTATTCTAGTTGTTCACTGTGGGCAGCACCCGCATCTACTAAATGTTACAGATCCTGCTCATTCAATACTGTATCATCCGCATATATAATGTTATTGGTGTTTCGTCCTCCAAAGATGATTCCTTTCATATCTTCTCCCTTTCTGAAAATATTTTCACTGTACAGGAAACAAAAACCACGATCTGGAGAAATTACACATCCCTATCTCATACCTCTCTTAATAGGCTGATATTGACCTACTTCATTATCAATCCTTATGGGAGCTGGTTGCTTTCAATATATGGTTTTTTACAAGTCTAAGATCTTTCTCGTCAATTTGTAGATTTTCAACCACCTTTATAATTTTGACGTGTCTTACTTGATCAAAAGCTGTTGTGTAGTCA
The DNA here is from genome assembly GCA_014155875.1 of Cepaea nemoralis. Taxonomy (NCBI): domain Eukaryota; kingdom Metazoa; phylum Mollusca; class Gastropoda; order Stylommatophora; family Helicidae; genus Cepaea; species Cepaea nemoralis. Next base: position 67,783 of record JACEFZ010023961.1, read on the forward strand.
ATAAAACAAAGATGTAGGTCATACTTCTTGCTTTATACTTTCATTATTGTCCACGTTATTTGTAATTCTAATTGCTAATATTAAAATTAACATTAGAATTATTAATTGTGAGAAATGATAGATGGGTGGTAGGTGGGTAGGTAAGTAGGAAGGTATGTAAATAGATAAGTAGGTAATTAAGAAAAGTTGGTTGGTGTTATGAGGTAGGTAGGTAAGTCGGTAGGTAGGTATACAGGTAGGTAGGTGGAACGAACAAACGGGCGAAAGAACTTTTTTTTTCAAAGAGTCAAAATTCGCAAGTCTACAGGGGTAGGTAGACAGGTAGGCAGGTGGATGGGTAGGTAGGTAGGAAGACTGGTAGTTAGGTAGGTATTAGGTCGGTATAAATGAAGATATGTAGATTGGTGGGTAGTAAGGTATGTAGGCAGGCATGTATGTAGCTTGGTAGATAGGTAGGTAGGTAGGTAAGTAGGTAAGAAGACAGGTAGTTAGCTAGGAAGGTAGGTATATTGATAGGTAGGCAGGTTTATATGTAGATAGGTAGGTGTGTAGATATGTATGTAGATAGGTAGGTAGACATGTAGGTAGGGAGGAAGACAGGTGTGTATGTAGATAGGTAGGTAGACATGTAGGTAGGGAGGAAGACAGGTGTGTATGTAGATAGGTAGGTAGACATGTAGGTAGGTAGGAAGACAGGTGTGTATGTAGATAGGTAGGTAGACATGTAGGTAGGTACGTAGGTAGGTAGCTAGGTATGCAGATAGGTACGTAGATAGGAATACAAGTAGTTAGATAAGTAGGTACGTAAGTAAGTAGGTAGGTACTCTCATACAACTGACATTTTTCTCAATGATGGCGGTGGTGGAGACAGTGTTGCCGAACGTGGTCAAGAAAGTGGCAGTGACCACATGTCTAGTGCTGGACGAGGCCAAGGCGGTGAAGCTGACAGTCTCGCGACACTGAGCGCAGTAGCTGTTGGACAAAATGTCGTACTCTCTGTTAAACTCGGCGTTCTGAAATGGAATAAAGTATACACAATACACATGGGTATGTGACTCCGGACCATCTGGCAATCACTAAAGAACAAAATCGAGTTGTTTTAACTTCTTTTTTTTAAAATGAAATCGCTCTTTGAACTCAAGAATAGTCCATGCACGTGCTACAACTTCTAGTGCATTGGACTGCATTTTGAGTGAGGATTAGCTTTCTTTTTTACGATAGTCCATCGCCATAAGACACATCCTCTCCGACGTCTGATGTACTTGTAATTTGCGTCCCTAACTCAAGGACGAGAATTCAACATTTTAGTACAACTGACCGGTGTAAGGGTTGAACCCGCTATCTCGGCATCAGCACGCTATTTATTTAAGAAAGAGGGCCCTTATTCATCTTATCATGCAGACTTTCGCTTGTGAACTTAAATGTTACAGATACATTCTTAAAATACTGTGGTTTTAGAAGAAAAGAAATACTGACATTTTACAAGATCTGAGTATCGAAGACAACTGGAACATAATCAGCATCGTCTCTGGGAAATAAAATACTCTGACAACATTAAACGTACCAATGGCTTGGAAAAACTCGTAGAATGGTTTCTGGAAGAAGAGGGATGATTTTGTTAGAACTGCAGTAAAACTAAAAACCCCATGAGCAAATTAACGAAGTGAGAAATGAAATTGGTAAGCTGTACAAGAATATAATAACAAATGGCAACATAGATGTTGCTGTTAGAGCCTTCATCAGTGCACAAACAATAAACATAAACTGATACAACTACACAGAAAGTAAGCACTACTTAACTAATCTACATCCGCCATCCATAAAAAATTGTAACCGACGTTTTGTGTTTGTTTTTATTTTATGTATGTGTATGTCTCTCAGAGGGTATGAAACCTTGTGAAATCGACAGAAGAATGGTGGTTCAGCAGTGAGATAGGCATTACGAACCAGAGAATAAGAGGCAGTCGACGCAGTAGAAACACTAGTTGTCTCCGGTTTAAAAAAAAAAACAAAAAAAAAAACATCAAAGCACAGTAATCCGCTGAAAAACTCATTATGACCATCTTTAGGAATATAAATGGCACCGTATTGTTGCATTTCCGTGAAAGGGATAAAACAGTGACCAGTGCTCGATACAGTGACTTGCCAGTGAACAAACTGAAGCCCGCGATACAATCGAAACATCGGGAACTTCTCTCAAAAGAAGTATTTTTGCTGCACCACAATACCCGCCCTCATACGGATGCGCACACAGTGGATACACTGTTTTGTTTCGCATATTCTTTGCAGGACATTGCAGTCAACACCAGCATTTTTCAGCTGCTGTTGATGTCTTGGCACGTTTTATATTCAGTAGTTTGCGATTGCTTTCTGAACGACCGGCTCACATACCCCCCGTAAGTAACCAACGCGACGCGATCCAAAAGTGAAGGGGTTGGCAAACTACGGCCCGCGGGCTGCATGCGGCCCGGCAACTGATATTATGCGGCCCGTGAGGGTATTTAGAAATAAAAATTTTACTTCGTTTTTAAGTTATTTTGTTGAAGTTTACAGAATTTCATGTACCGTAATGATTGTGTTAAGAGAAATTCAAGTCAGATGGTTTGTTGGATTTCTGTGGATCTTTATCATAATAATCATTGCCCAAACTGGAAAACTTTTCAGCTAAACTTTTATCATTGTTTGGATCAATATACATTTGTGAACAAGCATTTTCTTACTTGAAGATTAACAATTCTAAAAATACGTCTTTATTGTCGAACTGCACCTTGCATGCTGTCATGCGAATTTCGGCAAGTAATCTTGCTCCAGATTTCAAGAATATTGTCAAACATTGCAAGCAGTTACATAATCTCATTAGAAATCATCAATTGTATTGACAATTTAGTCGGTTTGTGTATAAAGTAAAGCCATTAACAGATAATTTAAAAAAAAATTATTATGATAAAAAAATTGTAAAATCGTGTTAACAAATTAGTAAAAGATTATTTCCATATTGTAAAATATAATTTATAAGTGTATAAGTAAAATAAAATTGCAATAATTAGTTATTTATACTGTTTAATAACATATAAATAATTCATAATTACTTATTGTGATAGGTTGCTGTAAACAAAGTGGACATAATATATATGTGCCCCCCCCCCCCCCCCCCCCCCCCCAATAGCTTTACATTTGTCAATATGGCCCTACGCACAAAAAGTTTGCCCACTCCTGCACTAGTGGATACAATACATGCTCTGAAATTTGAGGTCTTAAAACATCCAGCACACAATTTAGGCATGGTGCCATCGGAATTTTACTTGTTTGGGCCCTTGAAAGAACATTTATCGAATACAACAAGGTGATGGAGGTGTTGCCAAACTGGTTTAAGGCCACAAGCAAAAAATGATTCCTACATGGATCAGCTCATTATTGAACAGGTAGAGCACATGTTTTGCCTGGAAGGAGGACTATATTCAGTAATAACACACATTTCTGGTTTGCATTATTGTAAAAAGGTTATTCGTAAAATTCCTCTTACTGAATGACTTCCCCTCGTATATACGACCCTGCACGCCTGCAGCTCTTATTTAAACGAAAGCAAAACTTACTCCAAAACCAAGATCCAATCTGAAACGGATCCTGAAGGCAATGTTGGAAGCCAGCTCTCTGTTGTTGAAGAAGTAATAGTACAGCATGGGGTCGGTCATCTGCGAGGTGAAGGTCACGCCGTTGTTGCTCAAGACAGCCTCCTGCAGGAAGGAGTAAACGTTCAGTTGTCTCTGCAGACGTTCGCTGAAGACCGTTTGGCTTCCTCCATTGTACGTGGCCAAGAAGACAGCGTTACATACAGCAGCCGGGCCTCCTGGGAAGTGAGACAATTGTAATATAGAGATATCAATTGCTGGGGAAGAGGCCAGCATGGCCGAATGGAGAAGAGCGCTTGCTCTGAAACTTCCGATGCGCTGATAGGCGAGGTAGAGGGTTCAGCTAGTTCTGTTGGACTAAAATGGTAACTTCTCGTCCGTGACATGGGGACGTAAATTGCAGGTACCTTAGAAGTCGGAGTGGGTAAGCATGTTGGCGAGCGGCACAGGTAATAGTGAAAGTTAATCCACAAGCAACCATTAGTCCGGTGTACATCCAAGTTGTAGTAGCAACTCTTAGTACTAGTAGCACGTATAGGACTACGCCTGTATTCAAAGCGCGCGAACCAAAAAAAAAAAAAAACAACAACAACAACAACAAATCGCTGGGAAATCTTTGAGACCATTGAAAGATCATGAGCAAGTATTGATAGGCACTCACAGAAGTTATGGAAATAATTAGATGGACTTATTCTTTCAAACAGCTCTCTGTAGTTCCTTCATTTTTTGTTTGTTTTAAACCATAGCTGCATGTACTTTACATGACGTTGCAATCAACCCCAGCATTTACTGGCTGTTTCCTGAGCAATTGTCACAAGTGACAAAAAAGACATTGCGACGAAAACCTACGTCAGCACACAAACAGCAAGGACACACCGATACCACTACATTAAAAACTCTAAATGAACACACACACACACACACACACACACACACATGTATATGTATATGTATGTGTGTGTGTGTATATGTATATATGTGTGTGTGTATATATATATATATATTATATATATATATATATATATATATATATATATATATATATATATATATATAGTTACTCATCTGTTTCTTTATTATGGACTTGGTACGTGTGATTGAATACCAAACATATATTGGAAACAACAAGCTGCCATAAGAGTTGATAATGAAGTAAGCCAATATCAGCCTATTAAGAGAGGTGTGAGACAGGGATGTGTAATGTCTCCAGATCTGTTTTCCCTGTACAGTGAAAATATTTTCAGAAATATTGAAAATATGGAAGGAATCAACATTGGGGGACGATGCATCAATAACATTAGATATGCAGATGATACAGTCTTGACTGCAGACAATGAACAGGACCTGCAACATTTAGTAGATGCGGTTGTCACACACAGTGAACAACAAAGGTTAGAATTAAATTGTAAAAAGACACAGATTATGGTCGTCACTAGGAAGAACGAAATACCACAGTGTAATATACAAGTAAATGAGAATATTCTTCAACAAGTGAATAGGTACAATTATCTCGGAACAGTAATAACATCTGATGGGAGATGCCTTGAAGAGATTAGAACAAGAATCGCCATGGCAAAAGTAGCCTTTAGCAAGATGAAAAACATACTGACCAATAAAAAGATGTCAATTGAAACGAGAAAAAGAGTGTTGAGATGCTACATAGAACCTGTACTTTTATATGATGTGAAGCTTGGACAATGGGCAGCCAGGCTGAAAAACATCTGATGGCTGTAGAAATGTGGTTTCTGAGGAAAATGCAAAAAATACCATGGACAGCCAGAAAGACCAATGAACAAGTCCTTCAAGAAACAAATGAAGATCGTAAACTGATCAGAGACATTAGACGTAGACAGTCACAGTTTTTTGGGCATGTTATGAGAAGAAATGATTTGGAGAACTTGGTGACAACTGGTAAGATCGAGGGGAACAGACCAAGGGGAAGACCTAGAAACAAGTATCTGGATGGCTTGGCCTTGTGGCATGGTCGAGACAGAAACACGGAACTGATCCACGACTCTGTTGATCGAGTGAGATGGCAGAACATGACCGCCCACGCTTACCGGCATGGCACATGATGGATGGATGGATTGAATACCGTGTGTATGGTTATACTCATGTATGACACACTACATATGACATAATTGTGTGGGGCGAAGAGTGTTACAGTGTTCGTTTATTCTTCTAATCAACCTCTAAATGTAATTACTTATGTGTGTGTGACACTGCCCCAAATTACTACGTGGCATTGTGAAGAAATTACTCCTTCCGAGTGAAACATTGCCAAAAAATGCATTTCTGTGTGTGACATAGTAGAAAATGATTACTACTGTTCTCGACATTGAGAAAACATATATTAGTTCTAAGTGTGAGACGGTCATCATTTATCACTTCAATGCAAGAACGGTCAAATCTGAGTATTTCTGTGTGCACCAGTGACACAAGATTACTACTGTTGTATGTAACAATAACATAGATTACTACTTCTGTGTATGTCAGTCTCATAAAATTACTACTTCACCTCGTGGCATTGTCAAGAATTGGGATATATTGCCAAAAATTACCATTTTTACATGTGGCAATGCGTAACATTACTATTTATAATGTGACACGGAATAACATTATATTTATATATGTGACATTACTAAAAATTACTATTTATATTCTGAAATTGTCACAAAGGTGAGGAAATTGTCACAATTTACCACTCGTCTTTGTGCCGTTCAACATACCTTGTCCGGAGAAGTCTCTGTCACTGATGTTGTTTCCTAGACACAAGTCACCCTGGGAACCGACCAGAGTACAGCTCTGCTGGTTCCAGATTGTTCCAGGGGCAACTGAGAGCGAGATTCCTTGAAACTGAAACTTGCAGGGGTCTCCGAATATGTCAGGGGCATAGCCGTCACAAGCACCCGGTCCTGGATAGGTGGAGATGAAGAGATAACATGATGGGAATCCTTTCTGTAAGGATACATTAACTGGGCGGACAGTGTATCTCGTTTTGTGACAAGATGTGAGCTTGGTAAACAGACAGACAGGCAGGCAGGCAGGCAGGTAGGCAGACAGACAGACAGACAGATTTTTCGATGGATGGATGGATAGAGTTAATTATAAGTTAATTATGTAATTTATGGTATAGTATAGGATAGTAGAGTATTGTATAGTCTAATAAAGTGTAATATAATCCAGCATGGTACATTATAGTATACTATAATTTATTATTATATAGGATAACGTAATATAGTGTGGTATCATATAGTATGCTGTAATAATATATATATATATATATATATTATATTGTAGTGCATAGCATCATATGTTGCAGCTGTGTGCAGTGTAAACCTGCATATCTTAGAATTGTGTGGTCTTGGTAGAACAGTATTGTTTTAATTACGACTTTCTATAGTGTGTTTGCATGTGTGCATTCGAAAAATGATGAGCAACTCACCAACGGGACCGTTCAGATTTACATCACAGAGCAGCTTGCCAGTCGCTCTACAGGAGAGGGTGAGGTTGTCTGCAGATCTGCAGAGTACGCATGACTTCATCATAAATCTGACCTGTTTGGGACACGATATTCACCATTATAGTCATAACAATCACTGTTATCTTCGTAATCATAAAAATGGCCGTCATTATAAGAAATATCATCACCACCCTCGTTAATATTATCTTTATTTACATTGTTAACATAATTATATATATATATATATATATATATATATATATATATATATATATATATATATATATATATATATATATATATATAACCAACACGATCATCATAGTATCAGTATGAACAACAACAACAACAACAACAACAACAACAACAACAACAACAACAACAACAACAATAACAGCAGTAGTAGTTATACTGTTTTATCCCATACATTTTCACTTTTATCCCATACATTTTCACTGTCTTCTTCTTCTTCTTCTTCTTCTTCTTCTTCTTCTTCTTCTTCTTCTTCTTCTTCTTCTTCTTCTTCTTCTTCTTCTTCTTCTTCTCCTCCTCCTCCTCCTCCTCCTCATCCTCATCCTCCTTCTTCTTCTTCTTCTTCTTCTTCTTCTTCTTCTTCTTCTTCTTCTTCTTCTTCTTCTTCTTCTTCTTCTTCTTCCTCTTCTTCTTATTCTTCTTCTTCTTCTGAGAAGACACACGTCTTTTGGGATACTCTGGGCAGACACTATTCTGGTGGGACATCCCAGGCAGACACTGGCCTGGTGGGATATCATGGGCAGACATTAGTCTGGTGGGACACTCTAGACAGACACTAGTTTGATGGGACACCGTAGATATAGACTATTTTGGTGGGACACCATGAACAAACAGTATTCTGGTGTGATACCCTAGACAGACACTAGTCTAGTGAAACATCCTGGACGTAGTCCCGCTACCGAATAGAGAGGATCGGTTGTGATCTACTCTGTTATGAAGCCTGTCGAGTCTTCAAGTAAATCACATCTGATGGTAGACAATCATCAGCCAAGTCTTTCACTGGTACTCGTAATGAATGGTCTGCTTGTCTACTGGGACATGAGGATGTTATTACCAATCCCCAGTCCATCACGGTGTCAAATAGTGAACAACTATTTTAAGCTGGCTTTGAAAGCAACAACAAAGCCAACATTGAGAATTAAATCGTTCCTGACCTAGTACTGTGACGGAATCATCTACTTATTCATTTGCCGTTAAAAGTATCCATAAGAGAAAAAAGAACAGCAACATCGTAGCCTATCAAGCGTGTCGTAAGAAACGAATAAGGAGCTGGCCATAAGATTACCTCATCGCGTAGAAAACCTTAACTGCAAGATTCAACAACACGAACAAGTCTTCGGAAAAGAAAAAAACCCAGACGCTGTGCTCCTGACCGTCAAACACGATGTAGAAAGTTAAAACATATATGTCCATGATGTTTGACTACATGTCTTACTAACCTAGTGGACAGGATGATGTCAGGAGTTCGCCATTGTTACATTGGTAGTACTTGTTGCAGCATTTCCCACTGGGGTAAGTGTTTCCAGAGGCAGTTGCATCGCACACCGCTGAAATAGACAAAACAATAGTTCTTGGCTCTTCTGTGTTCCCGTCACTGCACTCTATATCAACACAGCTTCTGACTTGGCTCTTCTGTGTTCGCGTCACTTCACTCTATATTACCACAGATTAAGACTTGGTTCTTCTGTGTTCGCGTCACTTCACTTTACATTAACACAGATTCAGACTTGGTTCTTCTGTGTTCGCGTCACTTCACTTTACATTAACACAGATTCAGACTTGGTTGGCTTTGGCCGCTACGTTTATTTTGTTTCTTGTGTTCTGTGCTGACGAAGGCTTTGGCCGCAACGTTCATTTTGTTTCTTGTAATCGTGTTCTAGTAAAGCTAACAATCTACTTATCGTATTTTGGTAATTCATTCGTTCTTCTGTGTTCGTGTCACTTCACTTTACATTAACGCAGATTCTGACTTGGCTCTTCTGTGTTTGCGTCACTTCACTTTACATTAACACAGATTCAGACTTGGTTCTTCAGTGTTCTCGTCTGGTCACTCTACATTAACACAGATTCTGACTTGGTTCTTCCGTGTTCGCGTCACTTCACTCTATATTAACACAGATTCTGACTTGATTCTTCTGTTTTCGCGTCACGTCACTCTATATCAACGCAGATTCTGACTTGGTTCTTCTGTGTTCGCGTCACTTCACTCTACATTAACACAGATTCAGACTTGGCATATAATGAAGTAAGTATGCACTGCTCAGAATGTCGTGTACTTATTTTATCAGTTAAAACGTGTGTGTGCAATACAACAGAATAAACATAGTCACTACTCATATGTGGCTCGTATAGTATCTTGGCCTCCTCACCCTCCCCTAAGCCTTTGCCTCCTCCCCGTCTTCCTCCCCCCCCCTTCTTCCTGCTGCTGCTCCTCTTCATTTTCTTCTTCTATGTTCCCCTCCACCTCTTCCTCCTGCTTCTCCTCCTCTTCTTCTTACGATGCTATCTTTTATAATTATTTCATTATGAGCTATACGGTGTTTTGTGCTTTAGTTGTTGTTCCATACAAATTTACAGTTCAGTATTGAATCAGGAGACCATTACCTTGTTTTCAATACAGCGTTGAATTTAGAATTGAATCAGAGGGACATGATATGTTTTACACTGGTTGTGTAGAGAACAATCCTGCAGAAAACATTCTATACGGCTCTGAAATATGAACTCTTAACGAAAATGATGAAACAAATTTGGAGTTTGTTAGATGTGGTGTTATCAAAGAATACAAAGTGTGACTGAATACGATAAGAATTGACCTTTCCCTAACTAGTTTGTCTTCTAACGCTAAGTTTCACGTTTGTCTCTTTTCATAACATGCCCATGCAGTTTTATTGTCTACATCTAATTTCTCTAACTAATTTGATGTTGTCCTCTATTTCTCAAAAGTCTCTGTCATGTGTTGTAATTTCTTCCAATGCATTTGTTCATTTTCCGCAGATTTTCTGTTGCATATGTTGTATATCTTTAAATTAAATTGTATAGTGATAAATAGGATCCGCCACTACTATGTACGCAGGCAACCGCGCTCACACACACATATCCCCCCACACACACACACCCGCACACACGCACACCCACACCTACCCGCACACACACACACACACCTGCACACACACACCCACACATACACAGACACTTTAAAAACAAAGTCACTTAAAAGTCGACAGGGTCGACTTCATCGCACCGGGTTTTATCCCATATGGTTCGGTCTCTTTCCACAGCGCGGAAAGCGTCGCAGCAAGCACGAACTCCGTAGCTCTAGCGACGACCCACAGGAGTCTCCGAAAAATTTAACTCGTGAACCGAAGGACGCGGCCCGGAATCGAACCCACAACTTTCGGAGCCCGAGTCAAACGGCTTGACCACTTCGCCACAGAGACTCCCAACACAGACACCCGCACGCACACACACGGACACACACACACACCCGCACAAACGGACACGCACACACACCCACACACACACACCCACACACACACATTTACTCACATGTGTGAACATATATGTGGTCGCGATCAGAAGGTCGTGGGTTTGTTTCCGGGCTCGGTTATTCGGTTGGGTGTCGTCGCTGGAGCTACAGAGTTCGTGCTCTGTTCGACGCTTTCACCGGGTCGGCTTGCGGAAAGAGACCGAGCAACATGGGATAGAACTCGGCGCAATAAAGTCGATCCGATCTCACTTAAACCCCCTTTTCTAAGGCTGTAGGTTTGAGTGTTTGTAATTATGTTTTCGTTAAACTGATGAACTTGTTCAACATACAGAATCATCATCATCAACATTATCATCATCGTGCACCATGACCCTAAGCGAGGGTGGGCATGTTTCGCCATCTGTAATGATCACCAGAGTCGTGGACCAGCTCCGTGTTCTTGTCTCGACCATACCACGTGGCCAAGCCTATCCAGATATTTACATCGCTGCCTTCCCCTTGTTCTTTTCCCTGAATCTTGCCAGTTGTCGCCAAGTTCTCTAGTTGATGTCTTCTCATAACGTGTACAAAAACTGCCGGTCTGCAACTGTAATTTCTCTAATAATAAAAGCGTTTAATTACTTTGTCCGGGAGTAGTTTCCTGCTAGTGGGTCAGTGATACGATAGCATCGTTACATTTTGTAGACTGAGAGCAAGGAGAATATTAGGCCAATCTTTCCCGCACTTTGGCAAGCGACCAGCCCAGGCATGAAACCCACGTTCCACCATGTACATCACATTACAAAGGGCAGTGAACTATTAACTTCTCTGGCACGCCCGCCAATAATAATAGCAGGCCAGGTAAATGCTGGAAAGGAAAGTTCTACCTGTTGGACACTGTACTTTGCTGATGTGGTTGCACTGAACCCCGTCCCAGAATGTGCCATCAGCGCAGGATTTCTTGATGTGGGCACTATTTGGGAAACACTGGTAAAATGTGTCACAGTAATCAGGGTCAAAGTCGAAACCGTAACCTCCCTGGAACAGGCATTCGCTGCACACTGAAACATAAACGCGCAACATTGTAATAGGAACTGCACTCTCAAACCTAAACACACAACATCGTAATAGTAACTGCACGCTGAAACCTAAACACACAACATCGTAATAGGAACTGCACACTGAAACATAAACACAGAACATTATAACAGTAATTGCATTATGAAACATAAACACACAACACAGTAATATAAATGGCATTGCTAAACATAAACACACAACATAGTAATTGTAATGGCATTGCTAAACATAAACACACAACATAGTAATAAGAACTGCACTCTGAAACATAAACACACAACATAGTAATAGTAATGGCATTGCTAAACATAAACACACAACATAGTAATAAGAACTGCACTCTGAAACATAAACACACAACATAGTAATAGGAACTGCACTCTGAAACATAAACACACAACATAGTAATATGAACTGCACTCTGAAACATAAACACACAACATAGTAATAGGAACTGCACTCTGAAACATAAGCACACAACATAGTAATAGCAAATGGTTTATGAAACATAAACACATAACATCGTAGTAGTATTGAATCAGCGCGTGATTACCTGTCCCTTCATACATCTTGGAGTGTGGTATTGAATCAGCGCGTGATTACCTTTCCCTCCATACAGCTTGGAGTGTAGTATTGAATCAGCGCGTAATTACCTTTCCCTCCATACAACTTGGTGTGTAGTATTGAATCAGCGCGTGATTACCTTTCCTCCATACAACTTGGAGTGTAGTATTGAATCAGCGCGTGATTATAACCTTTCCCTCCATACAACGTGGAGTGTAGTAGTGAATCAGCGCGTGATTACCTTTCCCTCCATACAACGCGGAGTGTGGTATTGAATAAGTGCGTGATTACCTTTCCCTCCATACAACTTGGTGTGTTGTATTGAATCAGCGCGTGATTACCTTTCCCTCCATACAACGTGGAGTGTAGTATTGAATCAGCGCGTGATTACCTTTCCCTCCATACAACTTGGAGTGTAGTATTGAATCAGCGCGTGATTATCTTTCCCTCCATACAACTTGGAGTGTAGTATTGAATCAGCGCGTGATTACCTTTCCCTCCATACAACTTGGAGTGTGGTATTGAATAAGTGCGTGATTACCTTTCCCTCCATACAACTTGGTGTGTAGTATTGAATCAGCGCGTGATTGATTACCTTTCGCTCCATACAACTTAGTGTGTAGTATTGAATCTGCGTATGATTATCTTTTGTTCCTTACAACTTGGAGTGTAGTATTGAATCAGCACGTGATTGCCTTTCCCTCCATACAACGTGGGGTGTAGTATTGAATCAGCTCGTGATTATCTTTCCCTCCATACAGCTTGGAGGTAGTATTGAATCAGCGCGTGATTATCTTTCCCTCCATACAACTTGGAGTGTAGTATTGAATCAGCGCGTGATTACCTTTCCCTCCATACAACTTGGAGTGTAGTATTGAATCAGCGCGTGATTATCTTTCCCTCCATACAGCTTGGAGGTAGTATTGAATCAGCGCGTGATTACCTTTCCCTCCATACAACGTGGAGTATAGTATTGAATCAGCGCGTGATTGATTACCTTTCGCTCCATACAACTTGGTGTGTAGTATTGAATCTGCGTATGATTATCTTTTGTTCCTTACAACTTGGAGTGTAGTATTGAATCAGCACGTGATTATCTTTCCCTCCATACAACTTGGAGTGTAGTATTGAATCAGCGCGTGATTACCTTTCCCTCCATACAACGTGGGGTGTAGTATTGAATCAGCCCGTGATTATCTTTCCCTCCATACAGCTTGGAGGTAGTATTGAATCAGCGCGTGATTACCTTTCCCTCCATACAACTTGGAGTGTAGTATTGAATCAGAGCGTGATTGATTACCTTTCGCTCCATACAACTTGGTGTGTAGTATTGAATCAGCGTATGATTACCTTTTGTTCCTTACAACGTGGATTGTAGTAATTAATCAGAGCGCCACTATTCTTTATTACACACAAGTTGGTATTCAGTATTGAAGCAGTGCACAATTGTCTTTCGTTCCATATAATGTGGAGTATAGTATTGAATCAGTGAGCAATTACTATTTTACCGCATCGTAATTTGAATTTCAAGACTTAATTATAGACCACACCTTACATTACCAAGTATAAACTAAATCCTACATTTTACACTGCTTTTGAAAACTGTAATATAACACATTTAATGTTACACTGTTATATTTCACTAAACACTGAAAGCAACAGCAGGCAAAGTTACTGTTTACACACCTTAAGCCGTAATTGACGTATATTGCTAGACAAATGTTTCTAGACCAACCCTCACTTGTGGTGATGTGCTCAGTGTCACGCCGGCCGACTCAGCTTCCCGTGACATTTTCTGGTACCCATTTTAGGCTGTATCGAGCTAGTAACCCAGGTCAATTTAAAAAAAAAAATTGAATCTACCGCAATGTGAATGGAACCCTTTATTAATGGTGCCGGAGGTGAGTGTCAAGCTACTACGCCACGACGGCTCCCTCATTAAACACTGTCATGGTGTTCATTGAAAAGGTGTTTACTGATACCTTGCCGTCTTGACAGATGATAGTTTGTTATATTGTGCTTCAAACAAAAACAGGCACAACTACAACCATGACGGGACCAGGGATGGCGTTAGACCTCTCCATAGCACACAGTCTGGGATGAATTGTACTTTGTAGAGACCATGTGTTGTCCATGCAGCATGTTCCCTCTCTTGGTGTAGCTAGTTTACTCCACAGGAAAGGTAACACCAATACATCTGGTACACTGCCGGATCAGCAAAGCAATGCTCTAACTGTCCGCATGTCGGTGCTTCGATCCTAGACCAGTTGCCGACTAAAGCTTAAGGGCCTGATCTACCCTGCCATGACATTTACTCTTTAGAATGCAACGATATAAAAATTAAATCTACACTCCAATATGACATGTAATTTGAAGACAAACACACCAAAAGGGACACTCCCCCACAGAAAGCAGACACAAACACAGCCGATGAGATACAGTAGTGAGATGAAACAGAAAAAAAAATACACACACAAACGAGAGGTGCGAAAAGAACTGGTCACTTACATCCGTAGACTCTTGGAGTTGTTGGTCTTGTTGGCGGTGGGCGAGTGGTAGTTGTAGTTGTGGTTGTCGTAGTCGTTGTAGTAGTTGTGACTATCTCAGTGCACAAGGTATTGTTGATGATGTTTACAAACTCTCCGGTAAGCAGATCGTAACTTTTAGGGTCTAGTGAATACTGGGGACGACGGTCCACTAGGGTCACAAACTGCCTGCCTCCGCTGACAATGTAGAGCTCATTAAGGTCAAGAGGATTGATACCCTGTATGAGGAAATACACATTCTTTACCCTTTCTGTGTTAAGCGACTCACAACGCGTTAATTAACTGGTCCACACGCGGTATGCTTTTCTGAACTCTTAGAGACTCAACAGGAATGGGACAGTGAGGATTATTTTGTGTAATATTCACTGGCACAGGAACGGAGCATTATAGGGTGACCCTTTGTAGCGAAGGGGTTACGGACACAGTTCGTAATCTCGCATACCCACGTTCGAAACACAGCTGTGGGCGATTTGGCAGCAGACCGCTTTGCGCTAGTTTTGTTACGAAATGGTATAGCCCGCAACTGTGTTTCGAACACGGTATGCTGTTTTACGAATTGCGTTCGTACACCTTCACCACAAAGCTGGCTCCGTAAACGTGGCAACTTCAACAACCAAATGTACCGAAGCACGTTTCTGGGTCTGTGATGTGACGGCGCGTCACATTTTGTTGGCCTGACTGCACGGTGACCAACCTGTCTCTCACTTTCACAGGCAACGAGTCCAGGAGTCGAACCCGCGTCCGACACGTGCTCATGACATGATCAGGGCAGTTGACTATCAACTTCGCTAACGCTATGTAGCTATATCGTTGGCCGCCATTGCTAATAAACGTGTCCTTCTCTAGATGGAAATGCCAGGTGAAGAGTCCAGAACAATGGCAATTAAAGATAAGAAACGGGGGGAAAAAAAGAAAAGAAAAATAATGGTCAGTAAGTTAGTTAGTTACATATATTTTACAGGACATCGCAGTCAACTCCAGCATTTACTTAACAGTTTGTGATCTCTTGGAAACTTTGGAAACATTGTTTTCTAAACAACCGGCACTCATACCATTTTATAAACAACAAAGCATGGCAGTCTGCTGCCAAATCATCCGCAGCTGTGTTTCGAACGCCGGTGCGGGATTACGAATTGCGTCTGTAACACCTTCACCACAGAGCAGGTAATGGTCAGATAACATTAAATAATGAACCAGCCTTGCCTGGGCCACACGGTGACGTAAGGCAGACGATGTTTCCTCCTCTTCTTCTTCTTCGTTCATTATTTGATGTAAATGTGTAACGCCTAATTCTGCACCTGAAAGAACTGAGAGACAGACTCGCACGCATTTGTGTCAGATTTGTTTCCTCTTCACAGATTCATTCCATGTTAACGGGTTCTATTTACCCGTGAATAGGTTTTCTTTACAAGCAATTTGGTCAGGGCCTCACGTCCTGCTCTTTTAGATTTCAAATTTCAGTGGAATTTTTAGAGTGCACAAACTGCACACGGGACCAGCTATTTTAAGCCCTTATCAGAGAAGGCTTGGCGGTGGAACAAGATTAGCTCAAGACAGCTATGCACACATTCTATCGCAATTGAGAAAGAACACAAGGTCACAAGGTCGCTGGTTTAAACGATGGGTTGTCTAAGGTTGTGAAAACCATCTATCATGCAGCACGACAGATATAACAGAAGAAGAAGAAGAAGAAGAAGAAGAAGAAGAAGACGGAGGAGAGGAGGGGGAAGAAGAGGAGCAGGAGAGGAGGAGGTGGAGGAGAAGGAGGAAAAAATAAGGAGGAGGAGAATGACAACAAGAATAAGAAGAGAATACGGAGGTGGAAAAGGAAACAGAAGGAGGAGAAGGAGAAGAAGAAGACAGTACCTGCAATGCTATGAGATATGGCTTCCAGCCAAGGCCGATAACTCTGTTGATCTCTCTCCTGGCGTCATTGTTCCTACTCTCTGTGCCTGACCCTTGTGAAGAGACTATAATTAGCAAGTTATTGCCGTACATCGGGCGGTTCTTGATCATTTCTAAGCCTCTGTATGTCCACGATCCAGCCTGTTAATGTCAGAAAACAAAGTTATGAGCATATAAAGACAGTGAATATTAACTCTGTCTAGCTTTTGTCTTGAGGGAGATAAAAGTTACGATGTGTTGGTTTCACAATCATCATCATCGTGTATAATGCCGATAAGCGTGGACGGCCACGGGTCGCCATCACACACGATCACCAGAGTTTTGGATGAGGTCTGAATTCCGTTCGCCATATGCCACGTGGCCAACTCATCCTTATATTTGTCTCTTGCTTTTTTCCCGTTATTTCTTTTTTTTTTTTTTTTGGCCAGTTGTCACTAAGGTCCCCAATTTATATATCTTCACAGTGTACCGAAAATAACCCCGAAGGAGTCTCCGTGGCGAAGTGGTCAAGCCGTTTGACTCGGGCCCCGAAGGTGGTGGGTTCGATTCCGGGCCGCGTCCTTCGGTCCACGAGAGAATATTTTCGGAGACTCATGTGGGTCGTCGCTGGAGCTTCGGAGTTCGTGCTTTTTGCGATGCTTTCCGCGCTGCGGAAAGAGACCGAGCCATATTGGATAAAAACCCGGTGCAATAAAGTCGACCCTGTCGACCTTTAAGAGACTGTTTTAACCCCGACTGTCTACGGCAAATCTCTCGAACCAATTTACGGCTTTCATGTCACCAAATTCTCCAATTTATTTCTTCTCATAACATGCCCACAAAAATTTGACTGTCTACGTCTAAATTTCCTAATCAGATGACGAGTTGTATTTGATTCTGCAGGACTTGGTCATTACAAGAAACAAATGAAACTAGTAACAAATTAATTTAAAATACTGCTTTTTAATCTGTCTTTGATGATAATGTCAGTTTGACCTATTGTGGCATTTCTCGAGCGCTCCCGTGTGTGCATTTATCAAACAGGATATTGCATATATTTAATCGCGCTTGGGTCTTGGGAGGAGTTTGTTGACAAAGAACAGCCTAACTATTGCCGAAGATATATGACTAGTCAAGGCGTAATCCCAACCAGCCCTCTGCGTTGTGCTAAATCATAACCCGGTTTCATCCTATATCTTTCTGCAGTATTCTTTATGCCTAACTATTTATAAAGGGAATGAGAAATGAGAGCAGCGATTGGTTCAAATATTTAAGTTTGATATTTGATCTTAGCCAGTGGTTTAAATACAATGTAGACTGTTGTCCAACCTCGCCAAAAGGATAAGGACTAGCTGTTAAACTTCCAGTGCGCTGATGGTTGGGTAAATGGTTAATCCCCTACATCGGTCATTTGAACTTGAACGCTGACTTCCTGTTCAGAAAGTGACTGGTAAACTACTTAACGTAAAATTGCATAGAAAAACAAGATGAGCTTGATTGTAACGTCCTGACCAGGACATGCCATTTCTTCCGGCGTCTGCGACGAAGTGGTAGCCAATTCGATTGGCAATCCCCGAATATCGCGTTAGAAATCAGCTAGTAGGCGGTGTGGAAGCAGACCGACTTGTGTTGATTTTTAACAATGGTATGCGCGTCGGTTGTTCAGAAAGCACTGGACAAACTACTGAACGTAAACTTGGCTTGTAAATCCATAAACATCTCAGAAATGTTGGGGTTGGTTGCGACGTCCTGTGAAAGGACAAGCAGAACGTCGGTCGTTCAGAAAGCACTGGCAAACTGCTGAACGTAAACTTGGCTACCACCACCACCATCATCATCATCATCATCATCATCATCATCATCATCATCATCATCATAATCATCATCATCATCATTATCATGTGCCCTTCCAACAGGCGTTAGCGTTCATGTTTCTCCACAGATCTTAGTCCTTTGTATTCTAGATCAACTCGGCTCATAGTATTATCCCATGCCACCGTCGCAGTATATCCAGAATAGTTTCTCTTGGTCTGCAACTGCCTCGTTTTCCGCTGATCTTTCCAGTTGCCACAATATTCTCGAGTGCAGTGGTTCTCAACCTTTTTTGGCCCATGCCCCCCTTCACCATATTTTCAGAACGTCATTCCACCCCCTTCCCTATCAAAAATTGGCCCGTGCCCCCCCCCCCCCTCCCTTCACCGTATTTTCAGAACTCATTCCCCCCTTTCATATTTCCTATCTAAAAATTCCCCCACCCCTACACAGTATACGTAAAAATGTAAGGTAAATTTAATAGCACATACTAAATAAAACAAGTCTAGACATCCACATAAAACATGATTTGTGGGTCTACTTACTTTATAAAATGAATTTTAGAAGGATGAGACGTACTTAACTGTAAAGTATGAAGGGAAAAACAATATCAAGTAATCGGTTCTTGTAATAACGCGATCTTGAAATGGTCTTCATTCCCCCCCCCCCCCCCCACTGGAAACCCTAAAATTCCCCCGGGGGGGGGGAATTCCCCACCGTTTGAGAACCACTGCTCTAGTGGTTCTCTTCTCATCACGTGACCAAAGAATATTGTTCGTAATTTTCTTTTTCTATATTATATACTCGTATATAATGTTCTAGTTTCATTCGTCTCTTCCAGCCAATCACTGTTACTAGTTACTCTGGCAGTCCACGGTATGCTTCTCAGTATGAATAACTGAATGCATTCAAATTGAAGGTATGTGAATTGTCACGGTTTGCACGCGGAATAGCTCTATCAGGGCGATGAAGATATCTGTTTGAGCTTACATGGTAAAGTTAGAACTCGCACTAGCACAGGCCAAGGTCTGCATGCGAGTTAACAATGATAGTAGGTGTCCACTGCCTGATATCCTGAATGATCTCGAAAGAAGATGATTAAATGATTCAGTGACGAAGGATAATATATCGGCACACATGACCTCTCATTTGGACAGAAGGACGATATATCGCCATACTATGGTCATTTTGTTAATTGTTTTGTTTCGTTGTATCTTCCGCAATTGCAATGCTCAGTGAAGGGAAATTTACATTATAATACACTTTCATTTGATTGCGTATCGTGTTTGGTCTAAATCTGCTTATTTTGTTTCGCATTGAATCAGTTACAGAGAGGAAATATGGCACGGATGTCAAGAGCAAAAGACACCATCGGGCAAGTGACTTCAGTTGAGGAAATCAACTCCTCTGAATCGTAACTGAAATTTGAATAGCATACTGAGATATAAATTATTAGAAAGAAGCAGCGGCAGTATAAGAACAGGAAGAAGCAGCCGCAGCAGCCGGAGAAAAAGAATAAACAGTAGAAGAAGAAGAAGAAGAAGAAGAAGAAGAAGAAGAAGAAGAAGAAGAAGAAGAAGAAGAAGAAGAAGAAGAAGAAGAAGAAGAAGAAGAAGAAGAAGAAGAAGAATTGAATAGCAGATTGTGACATTTAACAACGCGGCTCTAATAAAAATAATGATGATGATGATGATGATGATGATGATGATGATGATGATGATGATGATGATGATGATGATGATGATGAACAATATAACGAAAAAAACAAAAATACCTAAATCCTCAAACAAACAAAAAAGAAACAAAGATATGCAAAGAGAAACAAGTCGAACGAAATGTAGAAGACACACCGGACAAGAGGCAAAAATGATCATATACAGCGAGCATGTTAACTCACAGTCACGGCAGACCCAATTCGGTCGACATTGCCCAAGGCCTGGGACGGCGTGCTACCTTCGGGGATGATGGTCACTGGAGTGCCGCTTGCACTGTAGCCATAGGCACCAATTCTGAGAACAAAGTAGCATTAACTAACACAGTTAAATGTGTAAGTATCAGGTCTTAGTCAGATATGAGTGAGCTAACTGTTATAAATATTGTCATTTACTGCCAATATAGTAACTTGCGGTGTAAAGGGGGGGGGGGGGGGGTGTCTTGAGTCTGAGGAGTTAAGGCCGCCTGGTTTGTGCAGTCGCCACGAACTGTGCAGGTTAGAGTTTTCTTGGTTTTTTTTGTGTGCCCCGGACAGAAAAAAAAAAATATAAACACCTTACCGAGAATTCGAACCCTTGTCTCCGGAAGGAGAATCCGACATTCTAGACACTCGGCTAGCAACTCCTTCGAGGTAACGTACAAGAGAAATTAGAATATCCTTATCCAAGTGAATCGGTGAAAATGTCTCGAACAGTCATAACAACTAATGGGAGGTGCCTTGACGAGATTAGAACAAGAATCGCTATGGCGAAGGTAGTCTTTTGCAAGATGGCAAAACATACTGACCAATAAAATGATGTCATCTGCAAAAAAAAAAATGAGTTTTGAAGTGTTACATAGAACCTGTGGGGGGCTGAGTGGTCTCGAGGTATGGTGTCCGCCTCGAGTGCTGGAGGTCCCGAGTTCAGGCCCCGGTGAGGACCGGGATTTATTTAAAAAATCCACCTGGACTTCCAGTATTAAAATTTCCTCTGGTCTCTGGGTAGTGAGATCGGGCGCCCGTGTGTATTGTTGCGCACGTAAAAAAATCCCTTGGCAGTTGGAAATCGAAAAAGAGTAGCCTAACGGCGCTGCCCGGGCAAAATTTCGAGTTAAAAATCTACCCAAAGTATTTTCAGGATCCTTTCCGATGCAACGGAGTTCATGCATTGAGCTGCGTTTCTCCAGACTCAGGTTTGAATTAGGAGGAAAACTGAGCACTTATGGGTTAAACCGTGTGCCGTAATGTTGATCCAACGACTAAACTAAACTATAGAAGCTGTACTTTTTTATGGATGCGAAACGCGGACAATGAGCAGACAAGATAAAAAAAAATCATCTAATGGCAATGGAAATGTGGTTTCTCAGGAAAATGGATAGAATACCATTGACAGACAGAAAAACCAATTAGCAAGTTCTACACGAAAGATATCAAAACCGTAAACTGTTTAGAGAAATTAGACGTTGATAGTCACAATATTTTTTGACACTTTATGAGAAGAAATAACCTAGATATCTTCGTGACAACTGGCAATATTGAGGGGAAAAGAATAAAGGGAAGACAGAGAAGTAAATATCTGGATGACTTGGCCATGTGGCAAGGTTGAGACAAGAGCATTGAGCTGATCCACGACTCTAGTGATCGTGTGATATGGCGAAACATGACCGCCCACGCTTATCGGCATGGCAGATTATGATGATGAACGTATAACAGTAGATGCTATTACCTGACTCCCCAAATTGTGTTAGTGACTTCGGGCGGAGGAGCGCAATTGAGAGGGTACATGCCCTACCCTATTGCGAAATAAATGCAACCTAAAGACTAAATGTCGTGGCAGGACACACCAGGCCCTAAGCCTTGGTCGGCAACTGGTCTAAACGGAAGCTCCTATAGGCGGACAGTTCGAGCATTGTTTTGCTGATCCAGCAGTCTCTGTCTTATTTCAGACACATTTGTGTTACCTGTTCTCTGGAGTAAACTAGACAGGCCAACAACGCGGCCGTCCTGCATGGGTACTATATGGTTTCTGAGTTCAGTCCAGACAGTGT
>JACEFZ010023961.1:92500-222500 GCA_014155875.1 Cepaea nemoralis
GCACAAGTCAGGTCTCAGTCAGATGTGACTGAGCTACCGTATGACACTAGACGGTACCCCCTGCTTTCTGTTAGCGGCGGATATTGGGCCAAACCCGACACCCACATTGTGCTAACGATTTCGAGAAGCGCAGTTGGGAGGATACAAGCCTAACCCTAGTTCGAGGAAATTCAACCTAAAGACTAAATGTCATAACAGGGTAGATCAGGTCATAAGCGTTTGTCGGTAACTGGTCTGGAATGGAAGGTCCGACAGGCGATCAATTAGAGCATTGATTTGCTGAGTTGGCTGTCTTCTGCAGCTTTTGTTACAAACACATTTGTGCTACCTTTCCTCTGGAGTAATCTAAGCAGACAGAGAGAGAGAGAGAGAAGAGAGAGATGAGAGGAGAGAGAGAGAGAGAGAGAGAGAGAGAGATGAGGAGAGAGAGAGCAGGAGATGAGAGACAGACGGACTCAGGATGAGAGAGAGAGAGAGAGAGAGAGAGAGAGAGAGAGACAGAGACAGAGAGAGAGAGAGAGAGAGAGAATGCCTCATGGGCAACACATGATGTTCTTAATTAAGCCTGGGCTTTGTGCTATGGAGGGGTATAACACCATTTTACAAAGTATCAACTGTCAAGACCGCAATGTCCCAAACTTCTGTCTAACAACTAAACTAAAAACGCTCCGCACAAGTCCAACCGCTAAAGTACATTTATCTCTGGCCCTATATAACCACTAAACTGCATATGTCCCTGACCACTTTTTAACCATTATACTACATATATCTCTGACCACTGTCTAACCACTAAATACAACTGTCTCTGGCCACTGTCTAACCACTAAATACAACTGTCTCTGGCCACTGTCTAACCACAAAATACAACTGTCTCTGGCCACTGTCTAATAACTAAATACAACTGTCTCTGGCCACTGTCTAACCACTAAATACAACTGTCTCTGGCCACTGTCTAACAACTAAATACAACTGTCTCTGGCCACTGTCTAACCATTAAACTACATCTGTCTCTAGCCAATGTTTACCATAAAACTACATCTGTCTCTGGCCACTATCTAACCACTAAACTACATCTATTCCTGACCACTATCTAACTACTAAACTACATCAATTACTAACCACTATATAACCACTAAACTACATCTATCTCTGGCCACTGTCTAACAACTAAACTACATCAATTACTGACCACTATCTAACCACTAAACTACATCAATTACAGACCACTATCTAACCACTAAACTACATCTATTCCTGATCACTATCTAACCACTAAACAACATCTATCTCTGACCACTATCTAAACACTAAACTACATCATTTACTGACCACTATCTAACCACTAAACTACATCTATTCCTGACCACTATCTAACCACTAAACAACATCTATCTCTGACCACTATCTAAACACTAAACTACATCATTTACTGACCACTATCTAACCACTAAACTACATCTATTCCTGACCACTATCTAACCACTAAACAATATCTATCTCTGACCACTATCTAAACACTAAACTACATCATTTACTGACCACTATATAACCACTAAATTACATGTATTCCTGACCACTTTATAACCACTAAACTACGTTTATCCCTGACCACTATTTAACCGCTAAACTACATCAATTACTGACCACTATCTAACCACTAAACTACATCAATTACTGACCACTATCTAACCACTAAACTACATCAATTACTGACCACTATCTAACCACTAAACTACATCAATTACTGACCACTATCTAACCACTAAACTACATCATTTACTGACCACTATCTAACCACTAAACTACATCAATTACTGACCACTATCTAACCACTAAATTACATTTATTCCTGACCACTATCTAACCATTAAACTACATCTATCTCTGACCACTATCTAACCACTAAACTACATCAATTACTGACCACTATCTAACCACTAAACTACATCAATTACTGACCACTGTCTAACCACTAAACTACATCTATCCCTGACCACTATCTAACCACAAAACTACATCTATCCCTGACCACTATTTAACAACTAAACTACATCTATTACTGACCAATATCTAACCACTAAACTACATCAATTACTGACCACTATCTAACCACTAAACTACATCTATCACTGACCAATAACTAACCACTAAACTACATCTATCCCTGACCACTATATAACCAGTAAACTTCATCAATTACTGACCACTATCTAACCACTAAACTACATCAATTACTGACCACTATCTAACCACTAAATTTCATCTATCCCAGGCCACTATCTAACCACTAAACTGCGTTTATCCCCGACCACTATCTAACCACTAAACTAGATCAATAACTGACCACTATCTAACTACTAAACTACATCTATCCCTGACCACCAACTAACCACTAAAATACATCTATCCCTGACCACTATCTAACCACTAAACTACATCCATCCGTGACCACTATGTAACCACTAAACTACATATATCCCTGACCACTATCTAACCACTAAACTACATCAATTACTGACCAATATCTAAACACTAAACTATATCTGTCCCTGATCATTATGTAACCTTTAAACTACATTAATTACTGACCACTATCTAACCACTAAACTACAGTTATCCGTGACCACTATCTAACCACTAAACTACATCTATCCGTGACCACTTTCTTACCACTAAACTACATCAATTACTGTCCACTATCTAACCAAGAACTATAGTTATCCGTGACCACTTTATTAACACTAATCTACATTAATTACTGACCACTATCTAACCACTAAACTACATCTATCCCTGACCACTATCTAACCAGTAAACTTCATCAATTACTGACTACTATCTAACCACTAAACTACATCTATCCCTGACCACTAACTAACCACTAAACTACATCTATCCCTGACCACTATCTAACCAGTAAACTTCATCAATTACTGACCACTATCTAACCACTAAACTACATCTATCCCTGACTACTATCTAACCACTAAACTACATCTATCCCTGACCGCTATCTAACCACTAAACTACATCTATCCCTGACCACTATCTAACCACTAAACTACATCTATCCCTGACCACTAGCTAACCACTAAACTGCATCTATCCCTGACCACTATCTAACCACTAAACTACATCAATTACTGACCAATATCTAAACACTAAACTATATCTGTCCCTGATCATTATGTAACCTTTAAACTACATTAATTACTGACCACTATCTAACCACTAAACTACAGTTATCCGTGACCACTATCTAACCAATAAACTACATCTATCCGTGACCACTTTCTTACCACTAAACTACATCAATTACTGTCCACTATCTAACCACCAAACTATAGTTATCCGTGACCACTTTATTAACACTAATCTACATTAATTACTGACCACTATCTAACCACTAAACTACATCTATCCCTGACCACTATCTAACCAGTAAACTTCATCAATTACTGACTACTATCTAACCACTAAACTACATCTATCCCTGACCACTAACTAACCACTAAACTACATCTATCCCTGACCACTATCTAACCAGTAAACTTCATCAATTACTGACCACTATCTAACCACTAAACTACATCTATCCCTGACTACTATCTAACCACTAAACTACATCTATCCCTGACCGCTATCTAACCACTAAACTACATCTATCCCTGACCACTATCTAACCACTAAACTACATCTATCCCTGACCACTAGCTAACCACTAAACTGCATCTATCCCTGACCACTATCTAACCACTAAACTACATCAATTACTGACCACTATCTAACCACTAAACTACATCTATTACTGACCACTATCTAACCTCTAAACTACATCTATCCCTGACCACTAGCTAACCACTAAACTGCATCTATCCCTGACCACTATCTAACCACTAAACTACATCTATCCCTGACTACTATCTAACCACTAAACTACATCTATCCCTGACCGCTATCTAACCACTAAACTACATCTATCCCTGACCACTATCTAACCACTAAACTACATCTATCCCTGACCACTAGCTAACCAATAAACTGCATCTATCCCTGACCACTATCTAACCACTAAACTACATCAATTACTGACCACTATCTAACCACTAAACTACATCTATTACTGACCACTATCTAACCTCTAAACTACATCAATTACTGACCACTATCTCACTACTAAACTACATCTATCTATCTAACCACTAAACTACATCAATTACTGACCAATATCTAACACCTAAACAGTGTTGCCATTGTAGTGCTTTTCGCACTAAATTTAGTGCTTTTTCAAGTCATTTAGTGCGAAAATGTTGCTTTTAGCGTGGCCGCGATAATTTGGTGCTTCACAAAATCTTTTTGGTGCTTTTTGGTGCTTTTTTGGGGTGGGTAAAAATTACTTTAAAAATCCTTTTTGGAACACTAAAAAGCCGAATTTGAACTGAAGCGAGGGAGTAAAACAGTCTTAGTACGTTACCGCGCAATATTCAACTAATTTAACTCCCTTTAATATGATTTAGCTGAAAGCGAACGCCATCTTGCAGACAAGTCCAAACGTCAAAACATTAGCTAGTAATCGAGTTCATAATGTTATGGTGTCTACATTATCCTTTCATTTAAGCTTATTTGTGTTTCCCCATGAGCAAGACATATTGTCAACATTTCAGAGAACAGTGGCTCAGTGACACGAGATTTCAATAATGGTTGTTAAAAGTAGAAGGGGATAATACTAAGTGTTTTTGCAAATATTGCAAATGTTCAATTGCAGCCAGGTTAAATGATATTGTGAGGCACAAGAATTCAACGAAACATCAGAAAGCCGAACAGTCATTCAGTACACAAAGGCAAACAACAATTGCATTTGACAAACTGAAAGATGGTGTCAAAGAAACAGAAGGATGCATGTCTTTGTTCATAGCTGGTCATTGTTCGCTTCGCGTTGTTGACCATTTAAGTGAACTCTGCAAGGTACACTTTGGTGACAGCAAAGGTTGCAAGAACTTTAAGCTTAGGAGAACTAAGCGCAGAGCAGTTATTTCAAATGTACTTGCGCCATATATCACAACAGACTTGACAGCTGATATTGGCAAAAGTAAATACAGCTTATTGATTGATGAGAGCAATGACATTTCTGAAACTAAGCTACTTGGAGTAGCTATTAGGTACTATTCAGAGGCAAGAAAGCAGTTTGTGGTTACTTACTTAGATTTAATTGAACTGAGTGACTGCAACGCACAGGCAATATGCAATGCGTTAAAAGATTGTTTAAACAAGAATGGACTTGAGTTGCAAAGACTAGTTGCACTTGGCACTGGTCAATGCGTCTGTCATGACAGGTGTAATCAATGGAGTATATACAAAGTTAAAATCCGAAGTTCCTCATCTAGTACTAATTAGGTGTGTATGTCATTCCCTTCAGCTGGCAGTGTCACAGGCTGCAGCTGCTTGTCTGCCCAGGAACATAGAGTTCATGATTAGAGAAACATATAACTGGTTTTCTCACTCAAGTCTTCGTCAAGCAAAGTACATGGAACTTTTTGCTTCAATAAATGATGGACAACATCCGCTGAAGATTGTTCAATTAAGCGGGACACGATGGATGTCCATTCAATCTGCCATTGTCAGAATATTGCAGCAGTGGGTCGAGCTCAGAACTCATTTTGATATAGCAAGACTCAACGAGCGCTGTTATACAGCAGAGCTTCTACATTCTATGTTTAGCGACATGAAAAACTATGTGTATCTCATATTTCGCAAGCATATTCTCGGAGAAGTTCAAAGTGTGAATAAGAAATTCGAAGCAGATATACAGGATCCAACAAAAAACTCAGCGATCTTTTCCAGGTCATTGATTCTATCAGTTCAAAGATTGCTATTCCTGCGAAAAAAATAACAGAAAGTGATGCTATTCAAGATTATTTAGATCCTAATCCCAATCTAGGTTATGAGTTTGAGAAAGAAATAGCAGACTACAAGTTTCCCGATGAGAAAGAAATTCGTGGAAGGTGCATCCAGTTTTTAATAGAGCTATTGACACAGCTGCGTTTACGTACACCCGATAACGTTCGAGTGTTGCAGTCCATGTCATGTCTTAGTGGAAGTGAATGTCTACAGCCAATGAAGCCCTGTATATTGGATCTTGCTAAAATGTTTGTAGAAGATGCAGCTACTCTCACCCGCATCCATTTCCAGTGGAGAAAACTTCATCATATGCAGTGGACACAGACCTCTGACACACTTGGACTGTGGGCAGAAATAGCCTCATACAGGGATGCCACCGGTGAAAATCCTTTCCAAGATCTTACAGATTTAGCTTTAACTGTGCTCATTTTACCTCATTCTAA
This sequence comes from Cepaea nemoralis, assembly GCA_014155875.1. Lineage (NCBI taxonomy): Eukaryota > Metazoa > Mollusca > Gastropoda > Stylommatophora > Helicidae > Cepaea > Cepaea nemoralis. Next base: position 98,842 of record JACEFZ010023961.1, read on the forward strand.
TGCGGACGTGGAGCGTATTTTCAGTCAGATGGGAGTTATAAAATCAAAATTGCGGAACAGACTGAGCATCAAGAGTTTGACAGCTGTTTTGACTATTAGATATGGAATGAAAAGATATGGCACATGCTGTCATGATTATAAACTACCTAAGGATATTCTCTTATGGCGATTATCCCTACTCTTACGGCGAGAATCTGTAGGGGTTCTGGCCGCGGCGGTGACTTACGGGATACATGAGCCGGTCGCTCAGAAAGCAATGGCAAACTACTGAGCGTAATCTTGCCTAGTACATCAATGGCAGCTGAGAATGCTGGTGTTGACTGCAACGTCCCGTAAGGGATATGCAACATAAAAAAAAAGGATATTCTGCGAAAAATTGGATCACAGGAGGCATATACATGTTTCTTTCAATCATCCTCCTCATCCTCATCATCGCAGAAGCAAACACAGCAGGAAATAGCTACAGAAACTGAAGAGGAGTTGATTGACTGGGATTTAGCAGATCTGGAATAAACTTCATTCTAATATTCAGTGATAATAATAAATTATAATGTGCTACTTTATAACATTTTGAATGAATACCACCAGTGCTTGTTTTAATGATTTCCCAAAAAATAGTATTGCAATTTAGTGCTTTTTTGGCTCGAAAGTAGTTCTGATTGGGATTTGGCGGATCTGGAATAAACGTCATTGTAATATGAAGTGATAATAATAAATTATACTGTGCTACCTTGTTACATTTGTAATAAAAACAGTTGGTGCTTTTTTTGTGTGGTGCTTCCTAAACATTTTTGGTGCTTTTTAGTGCTTTTTGGGTCGATTTTGGTGCTTTTTCATCAGAGGGAAATGGCAACACTGCCCCTAAACTACATATGTCCCTGGCCACTAAACTACATCAGGTCATTTATACTTTATTTATATTCAAATAAACAGTATATGTGACCCGTCACCTGTATACATCATTGCTTCTCATCTCTAGAATGTATTTGTATTAATATCTGTTCTAAACCTTCTTTGTACGTTCTACTTACCCTTAGATTAACCAAATTTGATCCGATCCGATTTATATGTGAGAAAAAAAGAAAAAAAAACAAGTTTCCAATTCATTCTACCGGCTTTTTCAGCCTTGATTATAATTGGGGTGATTCATTGTGCTGTTAAGATTATATACCCTTATGCTGCTTTGCCCATTTATATCGATGCAGTCAGACTTGTGCAGAGTTGTAATAACATTGAGCCGGGAGTGCAGGGAGTGGCCAGCAGGGGCCACGGAAGTGGAAATTCAGCAACTAATTCAGGAAAATTCTCGCCCGGGTGATGTGATTATCTACACGGATGGGTCAGTGTTGAGAGGTAGGAGAAGTGCCTGGGGGTTCTTGGCAAAAACTAATGGTCGGCGTTTGGTGCAGGAGAGCCTGGCATATGATAACACTACATCTAGCTTAAGAATGGAGGTGGAGGCGGTCAGTGCAGCTTTCCGCTGGATAGAAAACACGATACATACACACATTGTGATTGTAACTGACTCAGAAAGCATGCTGAAAAGGGTGAGAACAGGCAAGCTTCGTGCAGAGTGGCTTGCTTCGCTTCGGAGGTCACGCGTAGTAAGCATCACCTGGATCTTTTCTCCTGGGCATGCCAGTGTGCTGGGGAATGAACAGGCGGACAGATTGGCTGGCTCAGCAAAACTTGGTGGAGTATTGATGCATGACAAGGCAGACATGGTTGCGGCCTTGTGGGAGCACGTGTACACCTCGGAGGAGCAGATGGATCACCATAGTCTGGTAAGAATGAGACAGCGAGGTGTGACGAGGGAATCTGGCCGACGCTCGGCGCTCGGAGGAAAGGCGAGACGGACATATAATCAGATTGCTACTGGAACTATTAGTGTTGGAACTCTTCGCTGGCTGCTGAGGATGGGGACGGAGCGCTTATGGGAATGTCCCGAATGCTGTGATGTCGGTTCCTAAATCAATCAATCAATCAATCAATCATATCGATGACGACCTTCAACTCTTGTCCTATATTTTTTCCTTAGCTGATGATTTTCAGGAGATTTGTGTGTCAGTGTAAGTGACCATACCTATTTAGCCCCACTAATTTCTTTTTCTCTCAGTGGCGTCTTTTTATTTTGTGTTGTTCTGGAACTTTATTTATTTATTTGACTTTTGGTTTCCTCCAAGAAGCTGGCTGTATTATCTGGAGAGTCATACTTTAAAAGTTCCAGTTTGATGCGCTATGTTTTCAATGAAATTTCATGTTTCCGTGGAATAACCAATACATCTGGACTTCACCATCATCATACATCATGCCGACAAGCGTTGGCGATCATTATTCGCTATCTCGCACGATCACCATAGTCGTGGATTAAATCTGTGTTCTTGTCTCAGAACGTGCCATGTTGCCAAGCCATCTAGATATTTACTTCTCTGCCTTCCTGTTATTCTTTTCCAATCAATCTTCCCAATTGGGGAAATATGAATAGAAGTATAATACTAACCTTGGGCAGAAGAGATGAGAACTGTGCAGGTCAAGGTCAAAATTCCTAGGAGCTTCATGGCTGGTATATTCTGCATTGGAAACACAAACAAAAATATTATAATATGTTCTAAAAGTTGTATATTCTGCGTTGGAAACACAAACAAAAATATTATAATATGTTCTAAAAGTTCTATATTCTGCATTGGAAACACAAACACAAATATTATAATATGTTCTAAAAGTTCTATATTCTGCATTGGAAACACAAACACAAATATTATAATATGTTCTACAAGTTCTATATTCTGCATTGGAAACACAAACAAAAATATTATAATATGTTCTACAAGTTCTATATACTGCGTCTTGGTCTCTAAGAATAGATATCAAAGCACCCCGGGCAAATACTTCGTCTCCTGCAGTAAATGTCGTCAGGTGTTGATGGTGATCGTTCCAGCCAAACATTCGATGTAATCAGTTCGGATTCGTCTTATCATACGTCCTTCCTTGATGGAGCCACACTTAAATCCAGCTCTCAGCATCCTTATTATTAGACATGAAATCTTCTACACAGAAAATTCAACAAACTGACACAGAAGAAAATAGAAACTAGAGCGCACTATGAACCATCATAATTATAACTAAGGCTGAAAAAGCAGGTTGAGCAAGATGGAAATGTTTGTTGTTGTTTGTACATGTCGGATCGGATCCATACGCTACATCTGTAATTTTATCTTTAGTTGGCAGTCATGTGAAGCGTGGTCAATGAGCAGTCAAGCTGAAAAACATCTAATAGCTGTGGAAGTGTGGTTTCTGAGGAGAATGCAAAGGATACCATGGACAGATAGGAAAACCAATGACCAAGTCCTACAAGAAACAAATGAAAATCGAAAATTGAGTAGAGAAATTAGACGTAGAGAGTCATAATATTTGGTCATGTTATGAGAAGAAATAAATTGCAGAACTTGGTCACAGCTTGCAAGATCGAGAGCAAGAGGACAAGGGGAAGGACAGAGAAGTACATACCTGGATGGCTTTGCCCACGTGGTATGGTCGAGACAAGAACACTGAGCCGATCCCCGACTCTGGTGATCGAAGTGAGATGGCGAAAACATGACCGCCTACGCTTATCGGCATGGTACATGATGAATGTAGCTAGCAGTCACTCATATATCATCTTAAGAAAGGTATCTTGTTCTTCAATAGTGTTTCACCTACTGAAACTCCTGAAGCCAACATATCTGCATCTCTGGTTACCTTGCAATCCAGCATTGGATTGGACAGTAAATCCATGTAAGTCTTTATATGAGAAAAGTGTCATTACCTGGCACGACTGGTGTCACATCTATCTGCGCTCTGCGAAATACGGAAAAGAACCAGACACTAGATTCGTTTGACTCGAGTATCCCCTAACCACCACAAAGTACTTCTAATGTACTGAGACTAGAAATGCCATCATTATCTCAGCTGGATTAAATGCAATTGCAAACGGAACCTGCTAATGAGCGTGCACTGACAAAGAACTTGACTGTGACAAACGCAACTAAATTCACCAAGTATCCACCTTAACCAGGGGAATCTCCATCCGGGCAGCCAAGAAAACTCACTTGTCCCAAAAGCCGGAAATCATCATCAAGTTCTGTGGGTAGGTTTTCTTTGTAACAATTTAACCAGGAAGTAGGCCACTCATACTCTTAACAATCTCCTGTTTTTAATTCGTATCCACTACCAATAAGATCAATGGGGCAATTGGGATGATTAGAAAATAGTGTTTTAACTTAAAATGTTTTATCATTATTACTCTAACCTGGTAATTTCTAAACCATTCATTCTTGCATATTAACGGCGTTAAAAGACATGTCGATCTTATGGAGCCAAAATGGTGGAAAAAGTCGACAGCGAGAAGTATGAAACGATACAAGCGAGAACATAACACTCAGAGATAAAATGTCGGCATTCTGTATGGGTGTATCCCAAGATCAAGAGACATATAATGTTATCAAGTTTCCTAGCGGAATCGATATTTTACTGATTGTTTGATTGATGTGCAGACAGATTTTTTTTATGAGACAAAGAAAGCAATATATGCTGCTGGAGAAATACCTCTTGAATTATGTAATTCTATATTTATTGCAATCCCGAAGAAATCAGGAACCTTGAAATGTGATCAACATTTAACAATTAGTATAATGAGCCACATCACGAAGAATTTGCAAAGAATTATCATGCAGTTAAGAAGAAAATACAACCCAAATTATGGGAAGAACAATGTGGGTTTGTATAAGGCAAGGGTACAGTAAATGTAGTATATATGCTGAGAACATTAATTGAACGTTCTGTAGAAGTAAACAAAGACCAACACCTTTGCTTTATTGACTACACAAGGGCTTTCGATAAAGTAAGACATGTTAACATGATAGAGATGCTTGCAGATCTACAAATTGATGGGGAAAACCTTAGACTGTAAAACCATATGTTGGAAATAACAAGCTGCCATAATGATTAATAATGAAGTAGGTCAATATTAGCCTATTAAGAGAGGTCTGAGAAAGGGATGTGTAATGTTTCAAGATCGTTTTTGCCTGTACAGTGAACATAATTTCAGAAATGTAGAAGATATATAAGGAATCTTTATTGGAGGAATAAACATCATATAACATTAGATATGAATATGATACAGTATTGAATACAGACAATGAGCAGGATCTGCAACATTTAGTAGATGCGATTGTTGCACATAGTCTACAACTAGGGTTAGAATTAGATTGCAAGAAGACACAGATTATGGTCGTCACTAGGAAGAAATAAAAATACCACAATGTGAATATACAAGTAAATGGGAATGTTCTTAAGCAAGTGAATCGGTACAATTATCTCGTAACAGTCATAACATCTGATACGAAATGTCTTGAAGAGATTAGAATAAGAATCACCATGGCGAAGGTAGCCTCTAGCAAGATGAAAAACAGACTGACCAATAAAAAGATGTCATTTTCAACGAGAAAATGAGTGTTGAGGTGCTATATAGAACCTGTGCTTTTAGTATGGTTGTGAAGCGTGGACAATGAGCAAACAGGCTGAAAAATATCTGATGGCTGTGGAAATGTGGTTTCTGAGGAAAATGCAAAGAATACCATTGACAGACAGCAAAACCAATGACCAAGTTCTACAAGAAACAAATGAATATCGTACACTGATTAGAATAATTAAACGTGGACAGTCTAAATTGTTTGGTCACGTTAGAAATAAATTGGAGAACTTGGTGACAGCTGGCAAGATTGAGGGGAAAAGAACAAGAGGAAGGCAGACAAGTACATACCTGGATGGCTTGATCAAGTGGCATGGTAGTGACAACAACACTTAGCTGGTCCACAACTCTGGTGATCGAGTGAGATGGCAAGACGTGACCGTCCACGCTTATCGGCATGGCACATGATGATGATGAATTAGTGAGTTTAAACACATAATAATTTAGAATATTTTTATAAACTGAGAATTTGCGTTCTTAATTATTTGAAATGGCTTGTGGCACAGTGACTAGATAAAATTAGAAGTAATAGTAATAGCGTGTACTGGAGTAGGCATGTCAAGTAGTAGGCCTGCACATATACTAGATCACGCTTTATTAGAAAGGGTAATTGATTCCTGTGTTCTCAGCTCTCGTTCCCAACAAATCTATGAATAATATTTTCTTTGGTTGAACCAGAGCTTTACTTGTCAAGAAAGACGTCCATTTCTGCAACAGCTGAGAGCTGAATCCTGGGCGACACTGGCCGTGTACCAGTCATAATGAAGGGGTAACTATAGCAACGTTTCAGGAAAAAGGCATTTATGTGCGCTTCAGTTTGTGTCTGTCTGTCTGTCTGTCTGTCTGTCTGTCTGTCTGTCTGTCTGTCTGTCTGTCTGTCTGTCTGTCTGTCTGTCTGTCTGTCTGTCTGTCTGTTATCTCGCTCCTACTCGTCGTTCTTCCTCTTCATTATTTCTCACTCTATTGCCACTCTGTCTCCATTCTCTCTTTCCATTATCTTTCAATGTCTTCATTCTCTCTCCTCCTCTGTCTATCATGTCATCCTCCATCCATTATCTCCCTATATTTACCCACAACCTCTCTCCATTCCCTCTTTTTTACCTTTCCATTCTTTCTCTCTCCATTGTATCACCCTTCTTATTCTCTCTGTCTCCATTTCATTTTTTCTTCATTCTCCCTCTGTTTCCATTCTTTCTCTCCCTCTCTCCATTCTCTCTCATATACATTAAGAAAATAATACTTCTCATCGCAGACGTTTGTACGTGTTACAGAAAGTGAAACGTGCCATATACTCGTGCAGTAAAATAACTGTAATATAATCTCAGATTGTATTACAATGTTATACATAACTTATTGTGCTCTATCTCAGCGAATCTTGTAGGAATAATATAGGTGGCTATAGGCATCTGTGCCTTATACCTCTGTTTATTTCGAATGCCTCTGGTAGTTTGTCCTCATAAAGAACTATGAACACCGTATGTGTATTTACATTATTAATGTAATTATTTTATATGGAGTCCCACAATGCCTTATGAATTTCCAAATAGATTCGCTATAAATAATATTGAAGTGGAAAGAACATAAACGCAGCATCAAACTTGGAATATGTAATTATTGTGTTAAATAAATATTTTTTATGAAACAGAAAAATGGAGAATGACTTAAATGATTATTAATTAACTATACTGGAAGGCAAGGTTGAGGGCAAGCAAGCAAGAGGTAGACGATACAAGTGGGAAGATAACATCAAAAGATGGACGAACATCAATCTGACAGAATGTACAGTCAGGGCGAGAGACAGAACGAACGAAACGAAAGAACAATTTTTATTTTCAAAGGGTTAAGAATTGAGCACGCAGGCCCTGTCTGACATTCTGCCCTTCTTCTCTAATTCCTCTCATACATTATTTCATTCAACATCACTTATGAAGCTAATCTTAGACAACAAAAGAAAAATAAGTATTAATACGCATGAAAAATAAGCATTAATACATGACTCACTGAGGCAATGTTTACCATGATAAATTCCTAAGGAAGGTGTAACGTGCCATACATATGGGAATGTTTATTAATTAGTTGTCGTTTGAGATAATTTACCATTATTATTTTTAGGGGGGACATGTAGTCTGTACTGAGGTAGTGTTCAAACAGGTTGCGGCTGTATGTATAATGATTATTGGTATCTTTGATTTTTTGTGGAAGATTGTTACACAACTGAGTGGCAGTGTATGCTAAGCTTGTTTTATATCTATTTATGCTAAGCTTGTTCTATCCTATGTTTAGGGACATGAAGTATATTTAGTCGTTCGCTATGTCTTGCGTTATATTTAAACAATATTGCAGCCAACCTTCATTGTGGAGACGGCACTTGATTGATTGATTGAAAAATTCTGTAATTGGCGCCTGTATAGAATATTACTAAAAAGATGTGACAGAATTACCAAAGTGGAGCGCCTGGAGAGTACTAGACACATACTAGAGCATTAAACCATGAGAAAATGACACTGACGCTGGTTAGAACATTCATTCATTCATTCATTCATTCATTCATTCAATAGCATGTCCTTTGTAGAATCTCGCTCCCATAAAAACTTTCCGGAAAACATCTCGGTCATAAGCAAGATGTCCGCGTCCAAAACACACACCTGGAGATCATCTGCTACATCCTTTACCCTCTTCTCTTTGGCCTTCCTTTTCCTCTCTTCTCGGGTGTATACCCCTCCATGATTGCTCTCTTCAAACATTTATGACGTTTCAAGTGACACAATATCCTTTCCAATTTTCTTTTTGATATCGTCTTTAGTAGCCAACCTTCTTCAATATGCAGTTCTTGTCGTATGGATGCATTTGTTATTTTCTGTATCCAAGTTTTTCTTAGAACCCGTCTTTAAAATGTATATTCACAGGCATTTATGCGCTGTTGAGCTTGTTTAGTAAGTGACCAGGTGTCGCAGGCGTATGTTGCAATGGGAAAAATGCGTTAGGACATGCATTGAGAACATTTGAGAATAGTATAACTAGAAAGTAATTTGTCTGGAATCTACATGGCAAATAAATTAGAGCCTAAAGCACACGGACAAGAGAATTAGAGACAGAAATGGTGAAGTCTTGGACTGAGCTACATAATATAGCAAAGGACAGGGCGGTAGGGAGTGAGCTGGTTGTGGACCTATGTCCTAACGGGCATAGAGGGCGATAGAAGAAAGAGAATAAGTAGTGAATCGCAGAACGTGACAGAACAAATTAGGAAGAGCCGGGAGGAAAAGGAGATGCGGTTCCTGAGATTACATTTGCGTAAACCTTGGACAGCCAGAGTAACTAGCAACCATTGCTCGGAAGCTATTAATGAAACTGGAACATTCAATACAACTGTAAGTATGAGACAAGTGTTTTTGTTTTTAGTGCTGTGGTCTTAAAGTGGAAACCAAAACAAAACAAAAAAAACATCCTGACGACTGGAACGATCCATGGTAAAAGAGTCAGCGGCAGACAGAGTGAAATGATGCTATGTGGAATGAGATGGAATGATCTCATCAACAGAGCTGATCCAGAACACCAGGTCTATGGAGATGGATGAGTGCCCACGTTAGTTGGTAAGGAAACATTGTAAAGATGACGAAGACTTACTGAAGACAGATGAACAGATTATCATCTGGTCTTTGCCTGATGTTAAGAGTGTTTTGGAGTTTGGAGTTGTTTTGCTTATACCAGGTATGTTGCTCAGGCCATTAATATCGCCTAAAGATTATCTGTGATGCCATCAACGTATTGACATCTAGGTGATACGATAATTTTCAATTCTCAAAAATATCGTAACTGATGCCATGATTAAGTATCTATTATTTAAATGTTATAATTTTAACGGGAATCGAAGTGGTGTGTGATCAGAGAAGTCGCTTAGCAGTACACTGTTCATGAGTTCAAAGTCCCATTAATGCATTATAAGTTTCTGAGATCAACTCAACCTAAAAAAAAAGGTGCCTGCAACCTGCCGCAGCAATAGTAATCATATTTATCTAGTGTGTCGTTTGATGCCATACTCAGAGTATACCGGGAGTGAACCGTTTTAAAGTCGTTCTGACAATCTTTTCATTTTCCTGTTTACATTACATTGCTGTCAACACCAGAATTTACTGCTGCTGTTGATGTCTTGACATGTTTATGTTCCGTAGTTTGCTATTGATTTCTGAACTACCGGCTCCCATACCTACACGTTAAAACCCAGCGCGACGCGGTCTGCCGCCAAATCGGTCTCAGCTGTGTTCCGAACTCGGGTAAGCGGGCTCACGTAAGTCTTTAGCCATGGAGAACGGCACTTACAATCTATCGCAATGAAAACGCAGTTGACATCAAACTCACAATATATCGAGGTGGAGCAGTGTTGACATCATACAATATGCCCAAATGGAATAGTTTTGACGTCATACTCACAATATACCGTAATGAAACGGTTTTTATTGTGTACTAAAATATACACAAATGTAAATACCTGTACATAAAAATGGCTTCGACTGACCACGACAAGCAAATACCCCACATCTTCACGATACAAGTACTATGCGTTAACTTTCTACAGCAATATCATAAATTAAAGACATTTAAAAGACAAATATCTATTGCTCTTCAAAGACTGAAACAACTGAATAAATTGTGGCGTGGGACAGATAGACAGGCTTGTCCATGGCATGTCCATATTTTTCTGTCCCATCTCATCCCGTCACATGGTAATCTATGCCTGTCCCATCCTATCCCATCCTATCCCATGGGACCTTTCCCATGGGATTCCCATGTGAAAAACATTCCTATGGCCAAGCCTGTCCATGGGACACATTTTTCTGTCCCATCCCATCCAATCTCATGGTAATTTATGCCTGTCTCATCCCATCCCATCCCATCCCATTCCATGGGACCTTTCCCCATGGGATTCCCATGGGAATAACATTCCCATGGCCAAGCCTGCAGATAGAACCACAAAAATTTATATTTCTAAGAGCATGCTTTTTTCTCATTGCAACAAACGCCTGTAAGACCTGGACACTTACTAAACAAGCTGAACAGCGTATAAATGCCTTAGAATATAAATGTTATAGACGGGTTCTAAGAATATCTTGGGTAAAGAAAAGAAAAAATGCATCCATACTTTAAGAGCTGAATATTTAAGAATCTTTGCTATTAAAGACGATAAAACAAAGAAAATTTAAATATTTTTTTCACTTGGAACGTCATGAAAGTTTGGAGAGAACAATAACGGAGAGATGCCTCGGAAGAGAGGAAGAGGAAGGCCAAAGAGAAGATGGGTGTAGGATGTGGCGGATGATCTCCAGATGGGTGTATCGGACGCGGGATATCTTGCTCATGATCGATAAGTTTTCCGGAAAAGTTGTTACGGGAGCGAAAGTTCTGCAAAGGATATGCTACTGAATGAACTAATATCATACAACATGTAAAGATCCCATTTACACGCCTAAGGCCCATTAAGCATGGAAGCAGACCCATATTTGCATAGAATAAACAGCGCTCAGTGGGTCATGTGATCCGTGTCCCACCGCCCGCCTTTACTTCCCATCACAATTCCTGATATCCATTTTAGGCTACATCGACGTGGGAGCTCAGGTCAATTAAAAAAAAATTGAAAACGCCCCAATCCTGATAGAACTCAAGACCACTGTACTGCAGTTCAGCGTCTAGCCACTACGCTCCCGCAGCACCCACAGCTATATCACAGTGTGTAGTTATGCCACGGAGACCTCAGAGTTCTGGAATGAGACTACCCATACATGTGAAGTATAGATTTATCAGAGTGAAACGTTTAAAAATGTAAAAGCAAGATGGTCGACTTCATTCATTGCACCGGGTGTTATCATGTCTATCTCACTCACTCTCGGCAGAACGGCCAGCCGCTTGCTGAGAGCATCGCACAAAGCACGAACTCCGAAGCTCCTGTTTCAAGCGTTAACACGAATATATCCAGCGAACGAAGCAGTCACTTTAACAGATTCAGTGCCAAAACAAAACAGTAGGTTTAAGCCTAACAAAAACTGATTGCGGACAATGGGAAGTAGGGGTGTGTCACAGAAATGACTTAAAAGTTGTTAATAGGGTAGCAGGCATGTATTGTATATCAAATTAAAGGGAATTCCTTAGGGGAAAGTACTGCTTATGACAGATAAGCGGAGCCACATAAGACGTTGAATCACCCCAAGGCACTTGATGATTAAGTCTTAATCAGTTAACCTTGTGGGAGTTTGACTTCAAATGCAGCGAGTATAGGCTAAAAATAGCTTCCTCTGTTGTGTATATTGGGGGCCACCCATGTGGCATATATTTAATGTCATTTTACTAGTTCCACGTTACATTAATCAGTGTCTCTAATCTTTAGTTTATTAGAAAACGTTGTGCTTCAGTTTGTTGTGCTCTGTACGGAATATGTACATTGTTATCTGTTCTCTTCAATATGTTTGTAATCTGCATTATCTGTCTGGTGGATTGAATGCTCTGTTTTCCGCTCGCTTTCAACTCCAGCGCAGTTCACGATGGAACTGATTTTTGCGCGTGGATTAGCTTTCCCTATTACCAATGTCCTTCGCTATCTGGCGAACCCACTCAGACTTCCGAAGTACTTGTAATTTACGTCAACAAGTCAATGAACAGACGTGAACATTTTAGTCAATCTGAGAGATGTAGGTTGATGCTCATTTGATATTATAATTGCTTCATATAAATTATCATAGGTTAAATCCATATCAATATGAGGAAGGTTCTGCAAAGGATTATGCTACTGAAGACTGGTGAAGTCACCACAACTACATGTAAATATAATAAGACTCTTCATTTTCAGGTATGGTGAAATATGAGGGGATCGATTTTATTACAACCCTTTTGGATATGTTGCATTTAAGCTAAATCATAATAAATTACAAACAGTAAAGGCATGAAGAAGTAGTAACACTCAATAGATAAGAATGCAATAAACAAGAACTTACATGCTGGATATGTGAAATTGCTTCGGTATCCTTAATTGAAATGTCACGTTTAAATTAACTTTTTTTTTCATACGAAATATCTTTTTGTGCCGTTTTTCTTCTTCTTTATCACAAATAGGATCTGGATTCTTGCTTTAAATGTTTCTAGTATAAATGTTTATTTCTGTTCTCTCTATCTTCTCTTTTTTTGTTAGTTAGTATGCTCCTTGTTCTCAGCATAAGTCTTCATCCTGGTTTCTTCTAAATGTTAGCTTTTGAAGCAGCAGTTTATATATGTCCAAGTCTGATCCGCTGATTTGAAAATGTGCGTCCCCCGCCTTTCTCAGCAACGTTCTAAAACTCGACGCTAAGCTCACGGTATGAAGACATCCGGCTCGCGGACTATAGAACTCACGCCCTCGTAGGTCAACCCAAGTGAGGGAAAGTCAACATTCGAGCCGTTTGTTCTGCCAAAATGCAAATGAGATGATGACAGCTTACCTGAAGTTTGTCTGTCATCTTTGCACAGCGAGCCACTCCAAGTGAAGATATTAGCTTGGGCGGACATACTGTGTACTCAGCCGGCACCCACTTCACCCGCTTGTATAACGTCACACGAGAACGGCGCACATTCCTTCCTCAAGTCCTACGACGCGCCAATTTCTGCTGTGAAATCAGCACCAGAATTGTGTGGGTGCCTCTCTGGCATCCCCGCTTGTGTCAGCTATGACGTCATGTAGCCACACCTTTCAATGTCATAATAAAAACACAAAATATGTCTTTGTGCGTTCACTCGCTTTGAACTCAAACGTAGTAAATACACGTTCTGATACTTCTAGTACACTGGACTGATTATTGCGTGTGGATACGGTGTATCTTAAATGACTGTGGTGGTCTTTGAAAATATTGCCGTTCCAAGTTTTGTATTTACCTTTTATGTTGCATGAACTACACAGAGGGTGAATACAAAACTTGGAACGACAATATTTTCAAAAACCACACAGTCATTAAAAATACACCCTATATTCTTATAATTCATCTCCGTAAGTCATGGACGAGAAGTAAATATTTTAGTCCAACCGAGCGGTGTACGGGTTGAACTCGCTACCTCGTCATCAGCACATCGGAAGTTTAATAGAAGCGCTCTAATCCATTCCACCATGCATCAAAATATGACTAAAATGAGATTGTCGAATGGACACAAAGACGCATTTATACAGGCGAACGGTTGAGCCAAAGTCTTCATCAGCAGAAATCACTAACACAACAAAACACTAAGATACAAACAGCACAGTGACATTCTTTTCTGGACCTTCACATGTGATCCGATCAACACAACACGGAGCGGTAAAAGGGTACATGGATCCAGAAAGGGGTGATGAAAATGGTATCTGTTTCAAGAGCCAACAACACAGCATTCATAACATTCCGATACGTGCTCATCTTCAACAGCCATCGAAGAGTCCCAATACTAATAGCACCAGTTGCCGCCTGACTAATTGTCTGCCTGGCTTTTCCTCGGAGAACTAAGTGTCGGTCAGATTATCTGGTCACTTCCTGCCGAATCATTCTCTCCAGGCCGTGATTATTTACCCGTTCTACCACACCATACTAAAAACAAGTTAGTTGCATGTCCTTTACAGGACGTAGCAGTCAACCCCATCATTTTTTGGCTTTTCGTGATTCCTTGACACATTTTTTTGTTATGTTCAGTAATGTTCCATTGCCAGTCTCTCTGGCCCAGGGGTTACACGACTTTATCCGTAATCGCGTTTATCCGCGCAGGGTCTCACAGCGCGCGAGACATGGTAGCGGTTCTCCCCGCGTTGGTGACTTGAGGGATAAGTGAGCCTGCCGCTCGGAAATCAATGGCAAACTACTGAGCGTAATCTTGCCAAGATATCAATCAATAAGCTGAATGATGCTGATGTTGACAGCGATATCCTGTAAAAAAATATGTGCAAAAAAAATTTACCATTGCTTTCTGAACGGCCGGCACCCATACCATTTCATAAAAACCGACACTGCTGTGTTTCGGACGCTGGTATACAGGGTTACGAGCTGCGCCTGTAAACCCTTCGCCACGGAGCAGACCACACTATACACACAATCCCAAATGACTCTGACCGTATTTGCCTTATCATGAACCAATACTCCACTCAGCAGTGCAGACCCAGCCAATCTGTCTGCCTACTCGTTTCCAACCACACCATCTTGTCCTGGCGAAAAGATCCAACAGATGCTTCATATCTTTGATTTTTAAAACATGAAGCATGCCAGCCTGAAGGAAGCATGCCTGTCTTCACCTTTCCCAGCATGCTCCGTGAGTCTGTTACCGGTACGTGTAGCTGTTTTACATGTCGTTGTCTGTAATTAGGTTGTATCTCAGTTGCTGCAGTTCATTGTACTTCTAGTAGAGTGTTTAGAAATAAAATGGATATATTTTCGTATTAATTGAATGCTGCGTACAGCAAAGGGTGAACATAGGGTGGAAAAAGGGTAGACATAGGGTATACACAGTTTGGACATAGGGTGGACAAAGGGTCTGCTATACGATTATGAAAAAAAGATAGTAAAGGTTTCAATCATTTGGCTTTGAAGCAAGTAAACATTTAAAGAATCTCCTATGTCCATTCTATACTATTTATCTTTGTTGGTCGAGGTGAAGAAAAGAGTTCTTAAGTGCTGCATTGAGCCAATCGTGATGTACGAAAGCAAAACATGCATGATTAGCTTGCAAGTGAGGAATTATGTGGCAATTGTGGAAATATAGTTTTATAGGTGAATGATGATAACATGACGTAGATAGTCAAAATATTTTGGACATGTTATGAGAAGAAATGGATTGGAGAACTTAGTGACAACTGGCAAGATCGAAGGGAACAGGCCAAGGGGAAGACCGAGAAGTAAATACCTGGATGGCTTGGCCACATGGTCTGGTCGAAACAGGAACACTGAGCTGATCCACGACTCTGGTGATCGAGTAAAATGGCGAGTCGTGACCGCCCACGCTTTCCGGCTTGGCACATGATTGATTGATTGATTGATTGATTGATTGATTGATGAGAACATCGTGGGTGGGTAGAAAGAATAATGAATATATATTGAATGATGTTCACTTACAAAGAGAAATGGTTACTCACATCAAAAGAAGACAGATCACATTCTTTGGGTTATAGGGGAGGAGAGATGGAATATGTTGTTACGACGAGAAAGTTGGAGGAGAGGAGTTAGAGAGGTAGACCAAAAGAGAAGAAACTGGGCAGTTTGATATCATGGCATGTAGGAACATCAGTATCCAGGAATGATTGACAATATACAACACTGTAGACATATATATCACCAACGCCACACGGCATGCACTACAAGAATAAACTGTCTATATGTTTGCTTATTATTTCAATAGATATCTAACTAATTATTTTGTTGTCTGTTGATTAGGTGTGGATGATTAGGAATGTATTTCTCCTGTTGAACGGATTAAACGGATCTCTTCCCATTGTGACATCACAGGAAACCAGTTGGAGAGGCAAGGGACCGGCCGCGGGAATTCCTCCCTCCCCCTGGCGAATGACAAGACATGAAAGCCTCTGTTGACATAACCGTAATAGGTTGTAATGAGTGAAATGTTTAAACAGTTGCCGTACACGTTTGCTGAGTTTTCATGTCAACATGAATATGCATGAACCAAGGTGGCTAAATATAGCTGTCGTTTAACGGATTATTTCTCCGGAGCGGAGTCACACGCACTTTGATGTGTTGTACGGTAGAGTCGACACTGACACTCGTAGAAATACATTCCATTCCGATCCTTTCTTGATCCAGTCTCATACAAAGTTCTAGCAATGTTAAGTGCGCTGTTCACATTTGACAGTCATAATTGGGGTGTTAGGCGGCCCTAAACCAAATAATGACTACTAAACCTGATGGTTTTTTTTTTTTTTTGAAGTGCGGTATGTACTTTTCCAACCGCCTGGTGCCATCTTAATCTAGGCTCACTTTGTTTCGTTTACAATTCAAGTATATTTTAAAATACATCAGTGGAAGACTGGGTCTAAAAATGTGGATTGACTGGAGACAACGTAAAAGTCATTGACATTTTAAACATACTGTCTCATGTTTAAGGGTCCACTTCTTCAGAGGTCCAAAGGCCCAATTACCACCGGCAAAGTTGACATTACGGCCAGTCCACCTCTGAGATACCTCAACAGGATTAGCACATCCGGTGTGTAATTGTCAACGCATTTACATTTATCGTTCTTTGAGTACTTCCTTCATCTTGATTGACGGCCATCATCTTTCAGTAAATTGTACATGCTTTGAGAAGGAGCTTTTATGGCCTAGAAATTAGTGCGTTTGCTGATCAAAACATTGATCATGGTTCAGTCTTCATATTTGAAAGGATTCTTTTCATTTTTACGAAAAGTATGATTCCGGGATCGACCCAACTACACAAAAATGGAAAGAGTCCAGTGAAGATAGTGTAGAGGAATTTTATAATGACATAGAGTCTGCCTTAAAGAAATGTAAAAATTCAGAAATAAACATCATAATAGGGGACTTCAATGCAAAAGTAGGAAATCAAGGGGATAGATGCACAGTAGGAAACTATGGTTTAGGAGAGAGAAATGAAAGAGGATACAGACTAGTAGAGTGGGCAAAAGAACAGGAATTGATTGTAGGAAACACCTGGTTCAAGCAACACCCTAGAAGATTATGGACCTGGAGGAGTCCTGATAGCAGGATTAGAAACCAGATTGACTACATTCTCATTAGCAGAAGATTTAGAAACGCGCTAACAGTAGCAAAAACAGTTCCCAGTGCTGATTGTTATAGTGACCACAGACTACTCACAGGAACATTGAGGATAAAGTTGAAGAAAGTCAAGTATACAACAGGGAACACTAAATATGATTTGTGTACATTGAGTAATGACAAGGAAATACAAAACAAATTCAACATAGAAGTACAGAACAGATTTGAAATATTGTCTGATCTAGAGATCCTATTCCAGGATGTGGATGATCAATGGGAAATGTTAAAGAATTCAATCAATGTGGCTGCACAAACAACTATTCCAAAATTAAAGAAGGTGGGTCGTAAGAAATGGATGACAGAGGAAATTTTACACTTAATGGAAACAAGAAGACTCAACAAAAATAATCTTGCCAAATATGAAGAAATTCACAGACAAGTCAGAATATTATGTAGGTAGGCAAAAGAATCATGGCTTGAGGAAAAGTGCTTAGAAATTGAAAAACAACACAACAGTCAAAATACCAAATTAGTGCACAAAAGAATCCAGGAACTTACTAATAAAAGAACAAGTACATCAACAGGCTGTCTAAAAACTAAAGATGGCAAAGTCATAATAGAAAAAGATCAGATTCTACATGTATGGACAGATTATGTGAAAGACCTGTATAATGATAACAGAGAGGAACAGTATGCTATTAGATTTAATAATGAAGGACCAGCAATTTTAAAGATGGAGGTTCAAAATGTTCTTAAGCATATGAAAGCTGGCAAGGCCCCCGGTGCAGATAACATCACAACAGAAATGATTAGAGCTATAGTAGAATTTGGACTAGAGCAAGTCACTAGACTGCTGAACACATTATATGATACTGGAGATGTACCTTCTGAATTATGTAATTCTGTATTTATTGCAATCCCAAAGAAATCAGGAGCCTTAGAATGTGATCAACATAGAACAATTAGTATAATGAGTCACATCACAAAGATTTTGTTACGAATTATCATGCAAAGAGTGAGGAAGAAAATACAACCTGAAATAGGGGAAGAACAATGTGGTTTTGTAGAAGGAAAGGGTACAGTAAATGCTGTGTATATGCTGCGAACAGTTATTGAACGTGCTTTAGAAGTAAACAAGGATATACATCTTTGCTTTATTGACTACACAAAGGCTTTTGATAGAGTTAGACATGTCAACATTGTGGATATGCTTGCAGATCTACAAATTGATGGGAAAGAAATTAGACTTATAAAAAACATATATTGGAAACAACAAGCTGCCATAAGGATTGATAATGAAGTAGGACAATACCAACCTATTAAGAGAGGTGTTAGGCAGGGATGTGTAATGTCTCCAGATCTTTTTTCCCTATACAGTGAAAATATTTTCAGAAATGTAGAAGACCTAAATGGAATCAGCATTGGAGGACGAAACATAAATAACATTAGATATGCAGATGATACAGTATTAATTGCAGACAATGCACAGGATCTGCAACAATTAGTAGACGCTGTGGTTGTACACAGTGAGCAGCTGGGGTTGGAATTAAATTGTAGGAAGACACAGGTTATGGTCGTCACTAGGAAGAACGAAGTACCACAATGTAATATACAAGTAAATGGGAATATTCTTCAACAAGTGAATCGGTTCAATTATCTCGGAACAGTCATAACATCTGATGGCAGATGCCTTGAAGAGATTAGAACAAGAATCGCCATTGCGAAAGTAGCCTTTAGCAAGATGAAAAACATTCTGACCAATAAAATGATGTCAATTGAAACGAGAAAAAGAGTGTTGAGGGAATACATAGAGCCTGTTCTTTTGTATGGATGTGAAACTTGGACAATTTGCAGTCAAGCAGAAAAACATCTGATGGCTGCAGAAATGTGGTTTCTGAGGAAAATGCAAAGAATACCATGGACAGATAGAAAAACCAATGACCAAGTACTACAAGAGACAAATGAAAATCGTAGATTGATTAGAGAAATTAGACGTAGACAGTCAAAATTTTTTGGACATGTTATGAGAAGAAATGGACTGGAGAACTTAGTGACAGCTGGCAAGATCGAAGGGAACAGACCAAGAGGAAGACCGAGAGGAAAATACCTGGATGGCTTGGCCACATGGCATGGACGAGACAGGAACACTGAGCTGATCCACGACTCTGGTGATCGAGTGAAATGGCGAGTCATGACCGCCCACGCTTTCCGGCATGGCACATGATTGATTGATTGATTGATACTTTTCATAATTTTATGTGAAGGAAAATCGGTGAGGACGGGAAATAATCGTTACTTGTATTAATTTTCACTCATGGACGTATAGGAAAGCAGCAGAAATGAAACGGTCCAACCAGATTAACAAATGCAAAGCTATAGTGGCTACGCAGGGATATGAATATGCCGCCTCAAAATAACAACAGCGCATGGCTGGTGGAACAAGTATGCTTCGATATACGGCAAACTAGACACCCCTTGAAACAGCTCGTCATAAGCAAAGTCTGTCACCAACATGAGCCAACAATGATTAACCATGGACATAACACACATCGGGCTATTCTTCTCCCCTCTACTTCTGTGAGTGTTAGTCTTCAATGAACTGTTTTCTTATGCTTTGTCAATTGCCTCAGGATGTTCTCAACAATTTACATAGTATAACTGCACAGTCAGAGAGATTAACGACACATTAAAATGAGAATTGTCAAATGTATATTCAACACTACTATATTGGTCGGAAGCCAGGACAATGAATAAGCAGTTAGAAAATCGAATAGAAGCCCAGGATATGTAGATATACAGAAAACTATGTCTTACTTCAAGGACACACCAAAAAAAATCAAATACAGAGGTTCTGCAAATACTAGGAATGAAAAGAGAGTTGGAGAAAGAAATTAGACCGAGGCCAGAGAAATACTTCGGTCACTTTCAAAGACATAACACATGTATAAAAACCATACTAGAGGGTAAGGTTGAAGGCAAGTGAGCAAGAGGTAGACAACTATGCAAGTGGAAAGATAACATTAAGAGACTGACGAACAATAATCTGACACAATGTACAGCCAGGCGGAGAGACAGACAGAGGTGGAGATCCATTGCAGCCAACCTTTATTGCAGAGACGTCACTTGATTGATTGATTGAACTCCATCGTAATGCACTTATCGAGATCAAAACGGTTTAAACATAAGAGAAATGTGTCGCCACTGAATGGCGCCATCTTTGCACTGGATAATTTCACGCGACGTTACAAAACGTTTGCTAAACTTTCTACAAACAAACCAGTTTTTCGGTAATATGATATTAGAAGTTACAAATACGTATTGTTAGACGTGTCAGGTCCGCTATTTAAACTCGGCTAACAAGAATTAAACACCTTTAGAGAAAGAAGTAGACAGAACAAATTGGAATGATGGTATAAAATGTTGCAAGTAGAAGAGGGCACCAAACTAACATGACAGGTTCATACGAAGTCACTCGTTCCACCAGGCACGAATAGTTTCTTGTTTGTCCTCTCTGTATACCTTCACATATAGAAACCACACATAACGTTCCCACACGTTCTGCCACGATTTAGAGTGTTCTAATATAAATATGAAGTGTATTTATATATTTTTACTTTTTCTATACTAGCAATATGTTATACAGAAGTGCTAACGTACCAAAGCCCTGCTTATTGGAACAGGACTCAATCTTCGTCACAGCTGGGGCATCTGTGACACAGACGATTAGAACTTATACCATTGTATGAAAATCAGCGCATTGCGGTCTGCTTACAAATCCCCCGCCGATGTGCGTCAAATGCGGGGTGAGAGATTGCGAGTTACTTACGTAACGCCTTAACCACATCGCCGGTTAGCTTTGAATGTTCGAACTCTTTAGAAAATTCCATATAAGGTCAGAGTGGACGAAAGGTTTAGATAGCTCACTCGTAAATTTCCTGTACGCTGATGGCTGGGAAGTGCATTCCATTCATTTCCTACACCGGTCAATTGGACGTAAACGTAGACCTCTAGTTCAGAAAGCAATGGCAAACTCTGAACGTAAAATTACTGATCAAATAACAGTATTTCAGCGCGGCAGAAAGGTTACGAACACTCGTCCTTAAACTTTCTATGCGCTGATGGCTGGGAAGTACGTTCACTCCCTACACGATCAGATGGACTCACACGTTGAAATCTCTTTCAGAAAACAATGGCAAACTATTGAACATGAAATTACCCAGAAAATCAACTTAGGGTTGATCC
Organism: Cepaea nemoralis; assembly: GCA_014155875.1. NCBI lineage: Eukaryota > Metazoa > Mollusca > Gastropoda > Stylommatophora > Helicidae > Cepaea > Cepaea nemoralis. The sequence continues at coordinate 120,310 of JACEFZ010023961.1, forward strand.
TAATTTTCTGCAATATTTGTTTGACCAAACCACACCAGCTCATGTGTATTTGCTTTAGGGTTACTAGTAACCCTACGGAGGTCAGCATGGCTGAATGGATACAACTCTCGCTCTTAAACTTCCGGTGTGCTGATTCCGAGTTAGCGGGTTCAACCCCTACTTGGGTCAGTCAGACTAAAATGTTGACTTCTCGTTCTTGACTTGGGGATGTAAAATACCAGTATCTAAGAAGTCGGAGTGGGTTCGCTTAATGGCGAGGGACACTGGTAATAGGGAAAGATAATCCACAGGCACAAATCAGTCTAGTTCATTAATTATGAGTACTTACATGGACTACGTTTGATTTCAAAGCGACAAAGCCAACGCAAAAAAAAAACATCAGTATAAATAACAGGCCTGTCCAGTGTGGATACCAGTTCCCTCAGTATAAGTAACAGGCCTGTCCAGTGTGCATACCAGTTCCCTCAGTATAAGTAACAGGCCTGTCCAGTGTGGATACCAGTTCCCTCAGTATAAGTAACAGGCCTGTCCAGTGTGTATACCAGTTCCCTCAGTATAAATAACAGGCCTGTCCAGTGTGGATACCAGTTCCCTCAGTATAAATAACAGACCTGTCCAGTGTGGATACCAGTTCCCTCAGTATAAATAGCAGGCCTGTCCAGTGTGGATATCAGTTCTCTCAGTATAAATAGCAGGCCTGTCCAGTGTGGATACCAGTTCCCTCAGTATAAATAACAGGCCTGTCCAGTGTGGATATCAGTTCTCTCAGTATAAATAACAGGCCTGTCCAGTGTGGATACCAGTTCCCTCAGTATAAATAACAGGCCTGTCCAGTGTGGATACCAGTTCCCTCAGTATAAATAACAGGCCTGTCCAGTGTGGATACCAGTTCCCTCAGTATAAATAACAGGCCTGTCCAGTGTGGATACCAGTTCTCTCAGTATAAATAACAGGCCTGTCCAGTGTGGATACCAGTTCCCTCAGTATAAATAACAGGCCTGTCCAGTGTGGATACCAGTTCTCTCAGTATAAATAACAGGCCTGTCCAGTGTGGATACCAGTTCCCTCAGTATAAATAACAGGCCTGTCCAGTGTGGATACCAGTTCCCTCAGTATAAATAACAGGCCTGTCCAGTGTGGATACCAGTTCCCTCAGTATAAATAGCAGGCCTGTCCAGTGTGGATACCAGTTCCCTCAGTATAAATAGCAGGCCTGTCCAGTGTGGATATCAGTTCTCTCAGTATAAATAACAGGCCTGTCCAGTGTGGATACCAGTTCCCTCAGTATAAATAACAGGCCTGTCCAGTGTGGATACCAGTTCTCTCAGTATAAATAACAGGCCTGTCCAGTGTGGATACCAGTTCCCTCAGTATAAATAACAGGCCTGTCCAGTGTGGATACCAGTTCCCTCAGTATAAATAACAGGCCTGTCCAGTGTGGATACCAGTTCCCTCAGTATAAATAACAGGCCTGTCCAGTGTGGATACCAGTTCCCTCAGTATAAATAGCAGGCCTGTCCAGTGTGGATACCAGTTCCCTCAGTATAAATAGCAGGCCTGTCCAGTGTGGATATCAGTTCTCTCAGTATAAATAACAGGCCTGTCCAGTGTGGATATCAGTTCTCTCAGTATAAATAACAGGCCTGTCCAGTGTGGATACCAGTTCCCTCAGTATAAATAACAGGCCTGTCCAGTGTGGATACCAGTTCTCTCAGTATAAATAACAGGCCTGTCCAGTGTGGATACCAGTTCTCTCAGTATAAATAACAGGCCTGTCCAGTGTGGATACCAGTTCCCTCAGTATAAATAACAGGCCTGTCCAGTGTGGATACCAGTTCCCTCAGTATAAATAACAGGCCTGTCCAGTGTGGATACCAGTTCTCTCAGTATAAATAACAGGCCTGTCCAGTGTGGACACCAGTTCCCTCAGTCCCACACACAAGGGACTGGTTTGAACTATTATATTTCTCATTAGAAAGAAAATAAAAGTTAGTTGTATATCCATCGCAGTCAACCGCAGCTTATTTTGGCTGTTTGTGGTTTCTTGCCAAGTTTACTTTAAGTATTTTGCCATTACTTTCTGAGCTACCACACTCATACCATTTTATAAAAACCAACGCAAAGCATTCTGCTGCCAAAAATTGCCCGCAGATGTGTTTCGAACGCTGTCTGCTGGATAACGATTTGCCTCCGCAAACCACTTTGCCACAGAGCCGGCTTTCTCATGTACTGCGGATTAATTCCTGAAAATATGATCGTCTGTGTTTGTTTTACAATGTTGTATTTAACTTAATAACCCAAGATAGATTTGATCCACTGCTCAATACAGTTGCATCAAAAAGAATGTTGGGCGGGTTGCCTAAACAGAGAAGATATTTATAGTCTGCTCGTGGAAACGGAAAGCAAAACATTGGACTGTTTTAATAGTTGGCATACCCATGGTAGCAGGGAAGGGATAGGGGAGTGTTTCGGTAACTGCAGCTATCAATATAGGAACTAAGCACAGCCAGTACAAGTGTGTTTAAATATTCTACTGGCTCACGCATGCGTCCAGGGTCATGAGATTTAAAAAAAAAAAAAAAATGTCATTTACTGCCTATAGTACCTTGCGGTGTATGGCAAGGGGGAAGGGGGGAGGTGTCTTGAGCCTGGGGAATTAAGGCTGCATGGCTAGTGCAGTTACCGCAAACTGTGCAGGTTAGAGTTTTATTTTTGCCCAGGACAGGAAAAAAAATCCACGCCTTACCGAGGATTCGAACCCGGGTCTCCCGAATGAAAGCTCGGCATTCTAGCCACTCGGTCAGCAGCTCTTCCCATGAGATTTTAACACACACACACACACACACACACAAATTAATAATAATAAAGCGTATGTCATGTTTTCATCATCGGCGTCATTCATGTTCCTCTTCTTCTTGCTTTCCATCTTCATTATCGTCAGTCATGCTGATAACTGTTGTTCATCGCTGTTCGTGGTCACATACAATGACCAGTGTGGAACAGTAATATGTGTCCCCGACAGTGCCACGTGACTACACATATTCATGTACTTATCTCTTTGTCTTCCCTTTGCTCTGTTTCATTTTCTTAACTATGCAATTTGTACCTAAGTGTCGCGCCTTTAAAATGTCGTCTGTCTGCATGAAATACCTCTATTTATTATTGAATTCCGCCTGCTTCTTTACTGTTTTATTTATTTATTTTTAAAATTTATATTCACTAATTATATTCATCAGTGGGCGTGCTGATTTGATGATTAGTACGTGACGCTGTCAATGGCATGAACGCTGTCGGCCCTTAAACATCCGGTGTGCTCATGCCTAGATAATGGGTTCAATCCCTACACCCGCCAGTTGGATTCAAATGTTGACTTCTCGTCCTTGACTTGGGGACATACATTTCAAGTACCTCAGTGGGTTCGCCTGACGGCGAGGGACACAGTTAAAAGGGAAAGCAAACACACAAACATCAATTTAGTTCACTAGTGTATGCATTACGCTTGAGATTAAAGCTAGCGGGAAAAAAAAACAGCAACAACAACAAGTCAAGACACTAGGGGCATGTTTATTTCTTGTGACATAAAAAAAGGAATGCGGAATTTTTGGATTTAACAAAACAGCTTAAAATAATCACTCTTCCGCCTTTAAAAATAAACGTTACAAAAATGTATATAAATTAGTTGGGTGAACGTAGAACAAAATAGGTGTATCCAACAGGAAGTAAATGTTGAAGAATATTGGTTATTAAGACAGACAGAAAGACTTGAAAAGATAATTACAGAACGAACTGTACCAGGGAGGCGAAGAAGAGGGGGCCACCAAGTTGACAGCTTCAAGATTGGCAATTTTCGTATGCGAGCAACAGAGACGGGGTATTTGGCTTAAGATAGAGAGACATTTCGACAGATTGTTATGAGGGCGAAGTTGATGATGATGGTGATGGTGATGATGATGGCGATGGTAATGATGATGATGCTTATATGTGATGATGGTGACAACGATGATGATGGTAATGTGGATGATGGTGATAACGATGATGATGGTAATGTGGATGGTGGTGATGATGATGATGATGATGATGATGATGATGATGATGATGATGATGATGATGATGATGATGATGATGATGATGATGATGATGCTTGCTTGTGTTCGCTGGCTGTGAACTCCAGCGTGAAGTCCTGTATGTCTGTTGAAGACATCCTGTTGACAACATGAGTCTGATGTCATACAGGACCTGAGGTTTGTGTGAGTATCCGTTGTCCCATGTCTGACTTATTGGTGTGCAGACTGGTGGTTCCTCGCCGTGCAGGCAGACACTCTCCGACTTCGGAGGAATCAACAACGATCCTACTGACTTCAGCCAGGACCCCGAAGGGACCTGTTGTCCAGGACGCTCGGCGAGGACGCGTCAATAGGTCTTGGCCAATATAGAACCCAGTCCTGGTGCCTTGGAAACACCTTTGCGTCCCGATGATGATGATGATGATGATGATGATGATGATGATGATGATGATGATGTCATGAAAATGTGATTAGAGGATCAATTTTTGACAGATGAATATTGACAATAACATCAACCATCATTATGAATAATTTAATTGCTTTGAAAGAAGCGAAGACGCAGATATTACATAATGTAGTAGCAAGTCAAATAAAGTTGACACACCGCAAGTCATGTAGTAGAAAGTCAATGAAATGTAAGACATCACAAGTAATGTAGTAGCCAGTCCCTTGCAGAACGTCGCTCTTATCAGTAAATCACAAACAGCCAAAACAATGCCTGGGATGATTGCCACGTCCTGCAAATAACGTTTAACTACGAGAGTAAGTCAATAAGTATGTCACAAATTGCTGTAGAAAAATAACTAAATATGATAACAATTTGAAACCAGTTTATTTTTGTACATACATTGTCCATTTATTTCTCAACATAATTTCCACCAACATTGATGCACTTATCCCATCGTTTTATCAGTCCTCCCAAACTTGACGCATAGAACTGCGTGCCGTGTTTTCATTTACTTGTCATCCCACAGAACTGTGCGACTTACTTATTGACTCGCCCTCGTAACTTTTTCTAACCAGCTACGGGAAATCGCTAGGGGCTAAGTCCATTGAAACCCCACCTTGGCAGGAGGCATTTCGCGAGTGACGCCGAAGTTGAATGTGAAGTGAAACCGTGGTTGAGAAATTATGTTGAGAAATAAAAGGACAATGTATGTATAAAAATAAACTGGTTTCAAGTTGTTATCATATTTAGTTATTTATCTACAGCCATTTGTGACTTACTTATTAACTTACTCTCGTAACTTGTCAACCACGTGGCGTGCTTGGCAGCTTTGAGCAATCACCACAGTCTAACATTTAGGCCTGGTTGTGGTTTGGAGAAATAAACACTCGAATTACTAAACTAATTTGTTCGCTGGGTGTTCCGAGACTAGTTTTCACGTTGCCATCTCACCGATGAGACACCATCTTGTCTGTTATTTCCGCTCAGTGTCACGTTACTCTAATTTTAGTTCAACCCGTTATATTTGATTTAGCTAACATAACACTTCTGAAGTACAGGTCTAGGTCCATGGGTGGTAGAATATATTTCACAGCTCAACAGGTAAAGATAGTCGCCTGGCAGATACTGTCGTTAGGGTGTGAAATGTTAGGCCTTTAAATGTCATAGATTGCAACATATGAGGTGAGATGGTCGTTTCCTTTCCTCGTCGCCTTTCCTTAAGCAGGTAATTTTCATAAAATTAAGATAACAGCCTGATTCCCATTTTATGATGCTGGACCTACCACAGAAAATTACTTGGTGGTACTAAATATTCCTGTTGATTTTGGGGATTGAGCCCTGACCACTCACTGTCTTGGCAGGCAAGCATTCTAACCATTATGCCACCGGAGCTCCATATCAGGGCTCCATATCAGGGCTCCACACCAGGGCTCCACACCAGGGCTCCAACTATGATACCACAGCCACAGGTCTTAAAGGTAATTACCAATGCACTCTCAGCCCAGTCCATTGATAATGCCTGTAACATCCTCAACCAGGTGAGTTTGTCGCTTGTCGACCCCGGGATCGACACAGCCTCATCAAATAGATTACATACACATTTGACTCAGATAAACGGTTAGTGTGCTACTAAGATGTGTAAGCGTTATCTGGGCTCCCACTCCGATCAGGCTTACGCGGGTACCAAGAACTGTTTTGGGAAGTGAAGGCCTGATACTGACCACAGTTATCAGTTATCAGATGAGGTATCTTCATTGCACCCCGCACAGGTCCATAGGTGCTCAGATCCCAACCCCCCCCCCCCCCCCCCAGCATATGCATCAGCGTTCGGTGGCTAATAGTGTTAGTTCTGAGTCGGATGACGAGGCACCTCGTTTTCACGATGTACTTCTCGTGTCTGGCCATGCCAATGCTTACTCCCAAGTCTTCCATCCTGGACAGCGATGTGGATTCACTGACGTCAAAATACTTAAGCCAAACACGACTGACCACATCAACCCTCAAGTGCCGATTGGTTTATTCAAATATTTGGCTAGAAAAGAAAATGCCCCAAGGCGTTCAAATTTGTTCCCCTTCTTACTAGTTAACCAGGGGACCTGACCGACAGTCAGGATTCCGAGGAAAGGCCATCCAGACACATAATCAGAGCGCTGCTGGTACTATTAGTACTGGGACTCTTCGGTGGCTGTTGAAGATAAGGACAGAGCATGTATGGGAATGTCGCGAGGGCTGGGATGTCGGTTCTAGACTCAACTTAACTCTTTACTATCGACTTCTAAATGCCCTTAAGCAGTTTCCTGCAATCTATCTGTGATGTAATAGGGCACATGTTGCATCCTTGGACGAATGGAGGAATACGTGACCAGTGTCTCCCTCACTTTCACAAGCGACGAGTCCAGGAATAGAACCCGCGTCATGCCATGCTCATGCCGTGACAATACCAGCTCAGTTCGCTATCAGTTTCTCTTGCGCGCTCGATCATCTTCCTTGACTTTTACGATAATATCAACCATCTTTACGCTCCACTCCCACTTCCTGAAACCTAATTTATTCTGGGTCGACCAGGTCCAGATTGTAAAGAGAGTTGCATATCCTTTACAAGACATTGCAGTCAACCCCAGCATTGTTTTTGCTGTTGTGATCTCTTGGGATGTTTACATTCAGTAGTTTGCCTTTACTTTCTGAACGACTGGTACGCGTGTAATTTCGTAAAAAGACCAACGCAAAGCGGTCTGCTGCCAAATCGCTGTGTTTCGAACGTGTGTATACGGAATTACGAATTACGCCCGTAACTCCTTCGCAACGGAGCCACCACAAATCCAGATGAGTGTTTAAAAATTCTCTTCGTCGAGAAGGATTTGACAACATGAGTACGAGGCCAGGTGGAGTGCTGGATGGTAAGTGAGCTACCGCTGCTCCCACTTGTATGAGTAAACATTGCAAAGGATCCTTGCACACAACTTGAAACTGATTGGGTTTACAACGCTATCTCCATATTTTTTTTTAGACCACGCCGCACTTGTTGCTTGATTTTGTCAATATTACCCCTGTGGAGTTTATTTCTATGGAGATTTCCTGGTGTCAGTTTTAGGCTTGGTCGTCCTGGGAAACCCGGTACATTTTTAAAATTCGCCTCGCTAGAGATTCAAAAACGTGACCAGGGACGGGCATAAAAAATGTGCCAGCCACGGAGGTAATTTCTGATAGCCTTCAATATATCTGTTGTTATTTAAAATGGGTCGAGAAGTTTTATAGCGATAACCAACGATGTAATCATATACACAGATTTCTGTCTTAAGTGGTAAAACAGAATTGGTGGGGATTTTACCCCAAAGACGATTAGACACTGTTAAAAAGTGGGGAGTTTGGCATATACAATTACAACATCTAGCATGAGAATGGAAGTTGAGGCTGTGACGGCAGATTTTCGATGGTTGGAGGGGAGTACAACCAGACGTGTGTCTGTAATTTACTCACAACAGAGTTTGCTTCCGAAAGTGAAAACCTAAATGTTCCAGGTGGAGTTGGCGGCATCGGTTGACATAAAGGAGATTGCGATTATACCATGCATTTTTTTAAAACCAAGAGCTTGTAGATGGGCGGGGCAATCAACATACTGCTAGTTTGGCTGTAGTTGCCCGTCTGGGTGGGGAGCTACTTTATGGTTTGCGTTTGGTTATTAAGTTAAATATAACATATTAAGACAAACACAGGCTATCATATTTTAAGAATTCAACGGCTTTGCCTTATAAATGTAAGAGTTCAAGCCCATGCATTGTGGAGAAGGGGAGGTTGTTGCCCGAACTAGAAGGACGATGTATTTATAGCGGTATACGTAATCCAATGCAAACACACCTGCGCTGGTGTGATGTGATGGTAGTTCATGTTTTCAAAGTTACGACATTGTAGTGGCTGGGTGAAGGGGTATTTCATTGACACCCTGGATTTGAACATTCATGGGACGGGTATGCAGTAGGACATATATGGACTACGTTTGAGTTCAATGCGACCGAACGCAAGAAAAGCCAATTGTTCTAGATCTTTGTTACTAAACCATCTGCTGTCAGCGATAAATTATACTAACCACACCCCCACCCGCTGTTGTACCGCACGGTTATTACCAAAACTCCTGTCCAATATTAGCAAAAAACCATGTCCATTCCAGTTGTGTAGTACAGTTTAAAAAGTTAGTTGCATATCCTTTACAGGACGTCGCGGTCAACACCAGCATTTTGTGCCGTTGTGATCTTTTGCCAAGTTTACTTTCAGTAGTTTGTCATTACTTTCTGAACGACAGGCACCCATACCATTTCGTAAAAAACCAATGCAAGGCGATCTGCTGCCTAATCACCCGAAGCTGTGTTCCGAACGCGGGTATACGGGATTACGAACTTCGTCCGTATCCATTTCGCCAGGGAGCTTGTAGTGTGTAGTAATAATGGTAAACCAGTGATGAAATGGCTGTGTCACGGTCGGCAAGCAACAGACTTTTGGGAGCCTATCCCTCAGTGCAAGCACAATGTGGGTACCGGTTACCCATCATCATCATGGAACATTTCTTTTTCTGCCATCATCATCTACTGAGGCATAGGCCATCAATAAATTCAAGCGAAGCTTGCATCTCGCACCTCATCATCCCATATTATTAATTCCCATTTTTCTAGACAGACTAGTGTCTGATTCCCGCTTGTCTAGACAGACTAGTGTCTGATTCCCACTTTTCTAGACAGACTAGTGTCTGATTCCCATTTTTCTAGCCAGACTAGTGTCTGATTCCCATTTTACTAGACAGGCTAGTGTCTGATTCCCACTTTTCTAGACAGGCTAGTGTCTGATTCCCACTGGTCTCAGACAATGTATTCCTTTTGTTAATTGAAACAAAGACGCCATAAATTAAATAAGCTGGAGGAGAAGAGGGAGTTGTGTTCGTATAGGCAGGACTCAGGTATTTCACCACATCTAGATATCCCTTTGCTAGGACAGAATATGTTGAAACGTATAAACCCACTTCATATTTATATTAGAATACTCTGACATCCGCGGTAGAACGTGTGGGAACTTTTATGTGTGGTTTCTATATTTGAAAGCAGAAAGGGCAAACAAGAAACTACGGGTGCCAGGTGGAACGAGTGACTTCGTATGAACCTGTCATGTTGGTTTGGTGCTCTCTTCTACATGCAACATTTCATATCCTCATCCCAATTTGTTCTGTCTACTTCGTTCTCTAAAGGTGTCTAATTCTTGTTAGCCGAGTTTAAATAGCGGAACTGATACGTCTAACAAAACGTATTTGTAACTTCTAATATCATATTACTGAAAAACTTGATTCTTTGTTGAAAGTTGCGCAAACGTTTTGTAACAGTCGCGTGAAAATTGACGTGCTCGGCAATGGCGTCATTTTGTGGCGTCAGATGTTTCTTCGTTTTGCTCTCAGTTACTGCACTGCTGTTGAGCAATATTCTTTTTTGGTGAAACCCCCAGTCAACTAAGCAGGTATGAGAAATACATTCATAACTGGCACTATTAGAAGTAGACGATAGAAGTATTCATTCATCGTATACCGATAACTGTGGACGGTCATGGCTCCCCATCGCATAAAATCACAAGTCTTTTGAGGTTTGCGTTGCCGAAAGGTTAAGAGAGACTGTTAGTAGTACTCTAGGAGGTTTATCAACACTAAATGCGGTTCAAGATCCTTAATATTTCCTTATATAGATCAATGTGACGTCACACCGATACAGTGAAAATGGGTCCCGAATATTTGCTTATATAGCTCTATGTGACGTCAATTTTCCAGAAATATAACTAATAAATACCTGATTTTTGACAATCTTACATCCCTTTATTTATTTTATTTTCTTATTTTAATATTGAATTTATTAATATGGCGGATATTATTGGTTTTTATTAGTCAGTGATAGGGCGGTGGCGGGAGGATTATGGCGATGCACGCGAGGTGGTTTGAACCCACCGAGTTTAAGAGTCCTCTAACCTGTTACGCTGTATTGATCACGAAGTACAGGCCGACTTGACCTTGCCACAACCTCATGGTACATGATACCAATAGTGACGCTCGTGAAAACTTTCTACGTCATACACCGGATCGAGCTTGCCGCAACCTGGATCATATAACACGGCCAGAAATGTTTCAGGGTAAGATATCGGTGACTGATATGCGTCACGACCTTGCTACGTCCTACGACCTGTCAGATATGTTCAGATATTTTCCAGTGAGTGACGTACTTTGCATAAAGACAAGGTTACATGTTAATTCAGCGTGACATTTTTATACATGACATTTAAGCCTTATCAGGGGGACAAATCAACGCGTTAGTACTGAGTGTCCTATGGGCTGTTTTCTGTAGCAATCTTGTCATGGTTGCGGTGACTTGGCGTTTGTCTGAAAATGTTACCAGCATGCTGCTTACACGACATGAAAGTTGTATAAATACCACATGCACTGCTGTGACAATTTATTCTACTCCAACTCAACGATGAGGTGAGGTCGATGTTGTGATGTGCCGTGAAAGATTGTTAGATAAAGTAAACTTATTTCCACAAATTATACACCAATGACCTTCTTTTTGTGTACTGGTTATTTCGGTTCTTGATGAAACGATGTTTTTATGGTTGATGAATACTGTTTTACCACAGGTCTGAATACGGTACACAAGTTGCTGTAAAGAAAAAAGACACGACACTATTTTTACATGTCAATTTTTAAATATTCAAAATATAAATCTTTTTCCTTATTTGCATTGTTTATATCCTACATTTTTTAGTGTTCAATATTTGCATGGTATTTTTATTTTGGAATATTTACATTTACTTTTATATTTTATTTTTTTAATGCGCAGTATTTACATCGTTAAATTTTCTCAAGATTAAACTGTAATGTTATATATCTTCAAACAAGCAGATGTGAAATTCCAATAATCTGACTTTTTTTTTTTACATATATGTGTGTGTGTGTGTGTGTGTGTGTGTGTGTGTGTGTGTGTGTGTGTGTGTGTGTGTGTGTGTGTGTGTGTGTGTGTGTGTGTGTGTGTGTGTGTGTGTGTGTGATTTAGAGAGACAATATATAATGAACCAACCTATTTCTACTGTGGACACACTTTGTGATGACAATTTGTCCACTTGTTGCGCTGATTTCTCTCCTTGCTGGTAGATACAGGTCAATGTTGCAGCACGACAGTCTGTTGTAATTACCAAACACCTTCCATGAGATATCAAGAAGAAGGTAATGTGTGTGTGTGTGTGTGTTCGTGTGTGTGTGTTCGTGTGTGTGTGTGTGTGTGTGTGTGTGTGTGTGTGTGTGTGTGTGTGTGTGTGTGTGTGTGTGTGTAAGCGAAATAACATTAATAAAAATTAAGCCAGTGGCATCATAGGTAAATTGGTATAATACATGCAATGAATTTGACACAGTGTGAAGGCATATAGATATCAGACAGGACAATTGATATCGTATAATTAGTGATATACAGATGTTTTATGTAATACTTTTAGCACATAGTGAACACAGAGCAATGAGGAAAAACCTATCACACTTACCGATATTCAGTTCAAGTTGTATTAAGATTTATCTGGTCACACACAAAGCTTGATAATATGAACACAGCTCAAGTGGTTCCTTTCCTTTTTAGCAAAGTTGCAATCTGTGGGAACAAATCATAATACTTTAGTGAACCGAAAGGAAACAACACAAATCTGTAAAAATAAGACACTTTGGTGATCATACATGTTCATGATTCAACACTGGTGTTTCATAAGACACATGTAGAACATAAGAAAGCTTAGAAGTGGCATAATTGTGGTGATATGACAGAATAAGAGAATCAACAAACCTTTATTCTGTGAATAAAATTTGGTGGAACTGCGGTAAAGCTGTGAAAGTGTAAACAATATAAAATGACATAAAGTAGTGCAGCTTTACATAACAGAATTAAGACACATACAGGACGTTACGGCGACTAGCCTTCATCAGCAAACAAACACATTCACAAACACAACATAGAGTCAAGGAGATCTCTTGTGACTACATCAGAAGGTGACGACAGGACGAGAAGATCAAAAGGATGAAAAAATGAAAGTAATGAAGAGAAAATGAGAATTGAAAAAAAAATGTTTATGCTCACCTCACAGTTCCAATCTGTAAGCAACTGAGAAAATCTCCGATGTATTCTTGTTATACCCGGTGATAGGTGTTACGGTTCAGTGAGCACATTGAAAGAACGGGGGCGGAGGCAGGAGGGCAGGAAGGGTAGTCTGGTAGGGGTATCTGAGCAATCTCAGTGGATGTACTAACGAAGCATGGGGGGTGCAAGCATGATGGTGGTACTAACCAAAACCCCATTATGTACTCATATATGTTATTATGAGGCGGGTCCTAAAGTCTGGGTGGACTGATATGCGTGAACGCACATACATACATATACACCGCTCAACAGACATAATGCTAGTGTATATGGGCATGTGCAAGGTATACATAAGAAGAGAGAGAGAGAGAGGTAGAGGGAAAGAAAGAGAGAGAGGTGGGGATTGTTACTGTTTCATATGAACCAGTGTTATCGGGGTTGTATAAGATCCAACCACTGGTAATACAAATGATGTGGGTAGGCACAGAGAAGCAAGATTGTTTGGAGAGAGCGAGAGAGAGAGAGAGAGAGGGGATATAGAGAGAGCGAGAGAGAGAGAGAGAGAGGGGGGGATATAGAGAGAGCGAGAGAGAGAGAGAGAGAGAGAGAGAGAGGTTGGAAAAGTGCCTGCGACATACCACATGAGGTATGCGGAGTAGGTCGGTCTACAAATGCGAGGCTTCACTCATACTGTTCCCTATGAAATAGAGTCAGTAACGTTGATTGTTATACAACGTATTTAAGGATCAAATCGCCCAGTGCTTGTGTTATTGGGGCTGTATAAGATCCAACCATTCGTAATACACATGTTGTGGGTAGGCACAGAGAAGCAAGATTGTTTGGAGAGAGAGAGAGAGAGAGAGAGAGAGAGAGAGAGAGAGAGAGAGAGAGAGAGCGACAGAGAGAGCGAAAGGTTGGAATAGTGCCTGCGACATACCCCATGAGGTATGCGGAGTAGGTCGGTCTACAAATGCGAGGCTTCACTCATACTGTTCCCTATGAAATAGAGTCAGTAACGTTGATTGTTATACAACGTATTTAAGGATAAAATCGCCCAGTGCTTGTCTTATTGGGGCTGTATAAGATCCAACCATTGGTAATACACATGTTGTGGTAGGCACAGAGAAGCAAGATTGTTTGGAGAGAGAGAGAGAGAGAGAGAGAGAGAGAGAGAGAGAGAGAGAGAGAGAGAGATTGGTAAAGTGCCTGCGACATACCACATGAGGTATGTGGAGTCGGTCGGTCTACAAATACGAGGCTTCACTCATACTGTTCCCTGTGAAATAGAGTCAGTAAGGTTGATTGTTATACAATGTATAAGGATCAAATCACCCAGTGCTTGTGTTATTGGGGCTGTATAAGATCCGACCACCAGCAATACACATGACATAGGTAGGCACAGAGAAGCAAGATTGTTGAGAGAGCGAGAGAGGGGGAGAGAGAGATAGAGAGAGAGACAGAGAGGGAGGGTTGATGTAAGATTATTAAGAGAGGGAGAGAGAGCGAGAAAGACATATATATATATATATATATATATATATATATATATATATATATATATATATATATATATATATATATATATATATATATATATATATATGTGCACATACACACAAATACACATATGTACTAATGTTTATGTGCATGCGCACAACCGCATATACAGTGTAGCTGCTAACTGGTTAGGGGATTATTGGGTCTGGGGAGAGTAGTGATATCATTACGGGATCACACTATATTGCGTATGAGAGGAGTGCCAAGAGAGGTAATATGAAATGCCCAGGTAACTACTGGTTCGGTCACTCGGAATCGGGCTGAGGGAGATGGGGTAGAGGATAATGTTAGTAGAGAAAAGGACTGGTTAGAGCCCGGAAGAGGATCACACCTAGGAGGGTGTGGAAGCAACAGAGTGGGGAGGGGAGGTGAAATGGCTACGATTAGATGAAACTATGTTGGGTGTTGAAGCCGTGTGGTGTTAGGCACCACATATTTTATTTTTTATTCTGTGACAACGTTCACTTGTGCAGAGAGTGACAAAATACCAGTTGTGTCGAGCTTTCTCGTGTTAGCACAGTTTGCTTTAATCTGTAGAGCATAGCCTACGATGGGTAGCGTTGTGATATTCTGTTGTGATAATTTGGTGTGTCCAGTGTGTGCCGCGTGGTTACACACCCGCTTCACACGCGTGATCCGGGACTGTTTCCGGATCCGGTCAGGGATATGCACTACTGACGAGCTCAAACGAGGGCGAAACTCGAGTATAGTGCTTCCATATTGACGTGGATAGGCCTTAGGTTCATACCAGAATGTGATCAGTGTTGCCAGTAGTGGGTTGTGCTCAATATTTAATCTGTAGAGACAATAAATCAGATACTTTAGTGATCAGAGGAAGGGAAACCTTGTTACTTCCTTAACTTTAACATTCTGACACTGTTTTAAATGTTTTCAAAATTTTTAAAAAATTCTTTAAACTTGTTTAAACTTTTAGAGATCACAAGTTTTTAAGACGTTTAACACTTTATACTTCCTTTACTTTAAGTTTCTGACTTTGTGTCACTGTTTTAAATTAAAATTTTTTTTAAAGTCTGTAATTTTTAAAATCTTATTAAAATGTGTAGTTATCTGAGCACGGAACTAGACGGTGCTAATGAACATTACGTTAATGCACCTGTAGTATTATTTATCACAAGGAAATACCACAATTTAATAACTCAGTACAACTTAAACATCTGAAGCTGTACAATCCTATGATGTCTTGAGAGATTAGCATAAGAATCACCAAGGTTAAGAAAAATGCAAACCATCAAAATAACATTTTGCCCATTGGAACTAGAGTGTTGAAGTACTTCATAGAAGGAAAAATAATACAAAGACCAGACATAAAAATAAGAAGCAAACTGTTTAGAGAAAATATACAGTCACAAGAAGAAATAAACTTGAAACGTAATTACAACCCGACACATCACAACATCGACCTCGCATGAGTCTGGAGTTGGAGTAGAATAAATTATTACAGCAACGCATGTGTTATTTATACAACTTTGATGTCGTGTCAGCAGCATGCTGGTAAAATTTTTAGACAAACGCCAAGTCACCGCAACTTTGACAAGATTACTACAGACAACATCCCAGAGGACATTCAGTACTAACGTATTGATTTATCCCCTGATAAGGCTTAAATGTTACGTGCCCATAACGCTGAATTAACATTTTACCTTGTCATTTATACAAAGTACGTCAAGCACCGAAGAATATATGAACATACCTGACAGGCTATAGGACGTTGCAAGGTCGTGACGCATATCAATTACCTCTATTTAACCCTGAAACGTGTCTGACCATGTAACATGATCCAGGTTGCGGCAAGGTCAACCCGATGTATGACGTAGGAAGATGTTACGTGCGTCACTATTGGTTTCACACGCTGACCATGTACCATTAAGTGTGGCAAGGTCGAGTCGGCCTGTACTTCGTGATCAATTTAGCGTAGCAGGTTAGATGACTCTTAACTCAGTGGGTTCGAACCACAGCACGAGAGCACCGCCGTTCGCCACCCGCCAGACCGCCGCCTACTACAACCAGTAATATCCGCCATATTAATAACAAATATTTAAATAAGAAAATGAAATAAATAAAGGGATGTAAGATTGCCAAAAATCAGCTATTCATGAGTTATACCCCTGGAAAATTGACGTCATATACAGCTATATAAGGACATATTCGTGATCCGTTTTCACCGGATCGGTATGACGTCACAGAGAGCTATATAAGGAAACATTCCGTATATGGATCCGGATTTAGGGGTGAATAAACCTACTAGTGTACTACTTCTAGGCCAGTCGCAGGTTTAAGACAAAAATCTTACCTGAGGGAGTCCGTCCCCCATGGCATGTCAAAGCCCCGTTAGCCCATGATCTTTCGGTCATGGTTTTCCAGTCTGCACTACGTTGAGGTAGTAGATTGCGGGTCATTGGTAGGCTACTAATTTTCACCCCTCCTGGGAGACGCTAGCCGTTCCTAACCATAGTGACTGCAGGCTCAGGCGCAGTCCACACCCTGTAGACTATGTAGACATTAAGCCTATAAGCGGGCACTCTCCCGCTGTTTATACTTCACCTCGACATCTCAAGGTACAAGAGGAGCCTGATGAAATTATATATATATATATATATATATATATATATATATATATATATATATATATATATATATATATATATATATATATATATATATATATATATTCTTTAAAAGTTTGTATACTGCTTTTCATTGTATAGAACATACGGACCAACAAATGTAAAAGATTATCCTTATTCCTTCGCCTAACATGAATAAATGTGACGTCGTTTATTGTTCGAATCAAAAGTCGCCATCTTTCATCTTTCCTGTGATCTGGTAGCCATTGAGAGGCTCGTGATCCGGCTTTACTCGCTATCCAACAACTAATCTTACATTAACAAACACACCTGACAATCTATTCCGAGTATATGTTACAAGGAATTGTAAGCATTGAGTGTTTGCTAACAACATTCATGCCGTTGCTAAAATTTGGAGCCAAGCTTGCAGCGCGTCATAACACAGATTCAGATCAAAACAATTTTCATCAGCAGCATCATCATCTTCATCATCATCATCATCATCATCATCATCATCATCATCATCATCATCATCATCATCATCATCATCATCATCATCATCATCATCATCATCATCATAATCATCATCATCGTCGTCGTCGTCATCATCATCATCATCATCATCGTCATCGTCACGTTAACTGATTCTGTGCCGAAGGATAATATTACAAACAATGTGACCTCCAATTTGAACAGAAGGACGATGTATCGCCATGCTAGGGTCATCGTATTAGTTGTTTTGTTTCGTGGTATCTTTCCCAATTTCAATGCTCAGTGAATGGAAATTTGCATTATAATACTTGAAGCAAGCAAGGGCCACAGGTTGTTAAGAGGAAGATCTTGGATGGCTAAGGCAGAAGATACCATAAGAGAAGTTTGCGCACTTGAGAATATTGGCAGAGACAAGGAGTGGATCAGAGTGGTGAATAGAAATTCAGACTTGTGTGGGGTTATAATCACATTGGGATGTGAGTGTAGGGAGAATACTTAATTCCTGGGGATGTGATTATCTATACCAAGAGTTCTTTGTTAAGAGGCAAAAAAGTGCCTGGGGATTCATAGCAAAAGCAAATGGCCAATGTTGATTAAAATAAAGCTTGCATTTGACACCACAACATCAAGTCTGAGAGTGGAGGTGGAGGCGGTTACTACAGCTTTCCGCTGGTTGGAGAACAAACTGTATACGCATGTTATGATTGTAACTGATTCACAAAGCATGCTGACAAAGTTAAAGACTGGTATTCTCCGTGCTGATGGGCATGAATTAATTCAGAGGTTGCGACTTGTGAGCATTCTCTGGATCTTTTCTTGAAGACACTCTGGTGTGGTTGGCAATTTATAAGCAGACAGATTGGTTGATGCCGCATCATTGAGGGGCGATTTGATGAATGATAAGACAGGTGAAATAAAGGCCCTCTGGTAGCACGTGAATAATGCAGAAGAACAGAACGACTATCATGGTCTAGAAAGAATGCGGTAGCAAGGGGTGGTCATAGGATCTGGTAGACAGTCGCCACTTAGAAGTAAAGCAAGACGGACATATAATCAGATTGCATAGTGCACTATTAGTATTGGAACTCTTAGCTGCCTGTTGAAGGTAACGACCGTAGGCGAATGCCCCGAGTGCAGTGATGTCGGTTTTAACTAGTGCTTGCGAAATTGTCCATAACTCACATCCTGATCTTGCCACAAGAAAGATACCTATTACAATAATATAATTTTAACCTGTTTGCTTGTGGTGTGCCATAGCTTCTTATTACTGTTTAATCTCTGTAGTTTTTTTTTTTTTCGCGTTTCCATCCTGTTTCAGGATATTGCGGTCAAAACCAGCATCTTTCAGCTGTATGTTGATTCCTAGGCTAGATTACGCTCATCAGCACGCCACGACTTTCTGAGCGACCGGCTGCATACTCTCATAAGTCACTAGCGTGACTCGAACCACTTCTAATTCTCATCCGCTCACGTTGACCACGAGAGTATTCGGGATTAACGGAGAAAGCTGCTAACTCCTCTGTAGTACTATGGCTAATCTGCATCTGATTCGATGTGAACGTCACATACAAGAGAATAGACATATACTGTGCATCTACGTCACATACAAAAGTAGAGACATGATATTAAACTTTTTATATTCCACATACTTATTGGAAGGTCATACAAATTAGGTCTATAAGGAAAGAGACGAAAATACATAAACAAATGGTAATCCGATCTTCTTTGGTAAAAGATCCCTTCTAGTGATGGAATCATACAACTCTTTAGCAAGCCATTTAAACACATAGGCACCTGAAGGTCTTGAGAAACGATAGCTTGTTACATTGTGCTTTAATAAGACATAACAGCTAAACCCATGGGGCGGTAGCGAATGTGACTGATCAGGCCAATTCGCGCTGTAAATGTTCCTCCACAATGATTGCGTGTGAACTTATGATCTTCTTCTTCTTCTTCTTCTTCTTCTTTCGTTCGCTTGAAACATGTCTACAACTGCAATGTCGTCTCTTGTATGAATCTAACAGTCTTTTTTAGTTCATTCAGCGGTCCATAGAGTTTATCTTCCACCGTTGTCTCTCTAGGCCAGAAGGTTCGCCTGGATATGTTGTAGTTTGGGCAATCCTGGAGTATGTGCTCTGTTGTCTGCGACGCCAAACCACATGTGCACATGGCTGAGTCACCAATCTTGAATTTTGTATACAAGTGGTTGCGTAATCTATTGTGTCCTGTTCTGAGGCGCAGAAGAATGACCTGTTCTGATCTGTCCATAACGTGGTAGTCGTCTTGAGTAAGGTTTGGAGGCTTTCTGATTGATTTGATCATTCTTTTCTTTTGGTGGTATGTAATAGGCACATCAGGTTGTTCTTCTTTTGCTCCTTCCTAAGCCAATCGATCAGCTCTGTCGTTTCCGGGGACTCCACAGTGGGATGGTATCCACTTATGATAATTTTCACCATCACACACCATCTTGCGTCTCACACGCTTGGTGTATGACCTATATGCAATCATTTTCTCCTTTGGCTTTATTCAATTTATGATCTTTGCCCTCCATGCAACACGATCAGCGGCGACTTGCTCCCAAAGTGCAATATCAATGCCTGTATCAATCATGTCTCGCTTACACACACCTATGTGTCGCAGTAGAGGCAGATCCCGAGACCTTTTACCCATCTTGGCGCCAGAAACACTGTGTAATCTCCGTATATCGAGGTCTCCGTGGCGAAGTGTCAAGCCGTCTGACTCGGGCTACGAGGGTTGTGGGTTCAATTCCGGGCCGCGTCCTTCGGTTCACAAGTGCATTTTTTCGGAGACTCCTTACTGGAGCTACGGAGTTCGTGCTTTGTGCTACGCCTTCGGCAGTTCGCTGCGGACAGAGTCTAAGCCATTGTAGTATACAGACATCTGGCAACCGCCACATTGCTGCTTAAAATTCCCCTTACTACCCCTTCAGTTTGCAACAGCGCCAACTACTACCACCATCATACTCAAATTCAAATTTGAAAAAGGAAGGAATTAGCACCGATAGCTGACAAAGGATGAGACGTGCATCACCCCAAGTTGGAAAGAGCGCTGATTCCTAAAGGGGACAACAATATTCTAATTATAGTCTAAAAATAACTTCGCCATTAGTCATGATGTCATATCCGCAAGCTAGGAAGGAGAGGCTTTAAATATGGCGTGGAGACGGGCGGAAGGCTTCTGTGTGGAAAAACCTTCAACAAGCGTGAAAAGAGAAGACGGTTGTGATATACATAAAACGTCTCTACCAACATCCTTTTCCTGACGCTTTAAGAATATCACATGCCCTAATAATTACTGTTTAAGTACCGTACTTTTGGGGAAGAAAACAGAGCCAAACTAACCCGTAGGGCAGACACATTTATTTGGCCGTAGTTTAAATCTTAGCACCAAAATTGAGCAAATACCTGGCCAAGACCGGGACTAATTTTAAAACAAAGAGATGAGTAAGCCATTTTGGTTCAAGAGAACAAAGGGAGCAGACGTCAGCCTTTCCCTGAGGGGAGGGCAGTTTAGCCCTAAAATATGTCATTCTCTGCAGCAATTGGTATGTTAAATCTACATTATTAATGAGTATTTATGTATTTTGATAAGGTACATATACTATTGCGTTAATATAAGAATTATTAAGATGTTAAATCAATGATTCTTGTAAAATAGAGCCTGATTGGTTTTTACTACTAAAGGGTCATACTGTACCACGCTTCCAAATTTCCATATTTACTATTTCTAATTTCCTATGTTAAAACCTCTTCTAGGCATTGTGAAACTATATCTAACTATCAACGCTTATAATCTGTAAATATCCTTTGTAGTGTAAATTCACTGTTAAGGAAATTTCAGGAAACTTATTATCCATGCGGAAGCATACTATTGATCACGCATATTATGGACTCTAGTTCATTTTGGATAAATGTGTTGCTAAGTGTTAATCTGTAACTGAGATATCGTGCCAAATGTTGGTACAATCTTCTTGTTAACATATTAGTAACCACACAATATGTTTGGTGGACATGTAATAAATCTCATAAATATGATAGCAAAATGCCTTGTGAGATGAATAGATAATCCCATGAAGGAAAGAAAACACATGATATAATCAAAGGTTCTGGAAGGATATGTCTTCAGCCACACCGCATCAAGGGTGATGGACAACTGGAATAATATTATATATTCCGAACACTTATCAGGCTGCATAAATCATTTCTAATAAATAAGACATTTTCTTACAAGTAGCAGAAATTGGTAAATTATATCACGGCGGTCACAAACCTCTTGCGCTGCAAGCAGTGGTGGAAAAGGAATATTTATTTTAGTTTATGGATTAACCAATGAGGAATTCCCCCCCCCCCCCCCCCAAAAAAAAAAAAACACAGGCTCCTGCATTATTATTATGAATAATTATTATGTATGATTATCATGTTAACTCATATATGTGAAATGTACATGTGTGTTTTTTCTGTTAGGAGATTTATATATATATATATATATATATATATATATATATATATATATATATATATATATATATATATATATATATATATATATATATATATAATGTCATGATTGTTACTTTGCTGTTGGGAATATACATTATAATGTCACCCCTGGTGACATGATGATGGTGATGTAAGAATCCGTGTGCATGTCAGTACATAAGAAGACAATGTTGAATAGCTTTGACATAATGCTGATTATAGCGAAGGAAAGAAGACGAGGCATTAGAAACAACAGAGATTATGTATAGGTTATTCTCTTAAAGTACGAGAGAGGCAATATCAACACGTTTGGATGGAAAGAATGGCTTCACTCATCTAATAGTCCCAGTAACAACATAGAATATAATACTGAGTGAGAAAATACCTTAAACTCCATAAGAGCTAGAATAGCTAAACAACAAGCGACGAGGGACATTGGAACGTGGAAAACCCACTCCTTTTACCTTCTCCTTTTTTTTGTAATTGTGTTATAATCATGTTACCATACCACAGTATGTTAATGCCCGTGTTGTATTCTTTGTAATCCATTTCTATAGACAGTAGCGAGTGGTGGTTTGTTGGACTATATCACTAAAACTGGATCCTGGGTCAACAGCCAGAAAGTGATAAAATGGCAACCTGTCCTACACATAAAGTCTGGATCAATACACCAATGTTGACTGCTGTACTTATTAGCTGCCATAGCCAGCACAAGACAATTTCGAAGAGGACTGACACAGTTAATGATGAAGTACTACTTTAGTAGGAATATCCAGGACGGACTTCAGTATCTAATAATCTACAAAGATAAAGATCTACAGAGTAACTGACAATGGTGCACCGTCTGCTTTACTTCTGAAGAAGTACCGCCTGAAGCATCATCAGTCCGCAAAGTCAGTGAGACTATGGGACAGTCCTACAAGTTTAATACAACTAACAGCAGTAAGAAGCCTCCATCTGACTGTTGGACTCCCAAGTTCAAAGGATACTCATCGTATTCTCCTCCGAAAGAAAAGTCACACGACAGCAAAAGTCAACATAAGGTTCAAGACACTAAAATAACATAAGCAAGTACAACCAAGGTACCAACTGAATACCAACTTAATATCAACCGAAAAACAACTGAGAAACCAGATTACCCAAAGGTTCAAATCTGCAACTCTCTGAAAGAAGCCAGATCCACTCGAGATCTCTGACTGGAACACAATCAAGAAGACGATATGAATGAAGCTAGCGGAGTAAATGTCTCAATGCATGCAACAACACAAATCATCTTATTGTTTTGCGACTCCCAGTTGGTGTGTTGGAACCGACATCACAGCATTCGGGACATTCCCATAAGCGCTCCGTCTCCATCCTCAGCAGCCACGAAGAGTTCCAACACTAATAGTTCCAGTAGCAATCTGATTATATGTCCGTCTCGCCTTTCCTCCGAGCACCGAGCGTCGGCCAGAACCCCTCGTCACACCTCGTTGTCTCATTCTTACCAGACCATGGTGCTCCATCTGCTCCTCCGAGGTGTACACGTGCTCCCACAAGGCCGCAACCACGTCTGCCTTGTCATGCATCAATACTCCACCAAATTTTGCCGAGCCAGCCAATCTGTCCGCCTGTTCATTCCCCAGCACACCGGCATGCCCAGGAGAAAAGATCCAGGTGATGCTTACTACCCGTGACCTCCGAAGCGAAGCAAGCCACTCTACACGAAGCCTACCTGTTCTCACCCTTCTCAGCATACTTTCTGAGTCAGTTACAATGACAATGTGTGTATGTATCGTGTTTTCTATCCAGCGGAAAGCTGCACTGACCGCCTCCACCTCCATTCTTAAGCTAGATGATAATAAGTGTTGGAATTAAGATTCTTCAGTTCCATGCTTGCAGCAGAACAATCCTGAACATAGTGCCAGATGAACCAAATGAATGATTCAGCATTGTATGTTCTACACTGAAATGAAATGAATCAGATCTCTACGCTGGTTCCATGTCAGCCTAATTGCCCCATCACCAAGTGTGGGATGGCCTATCAACATGAAACGGGTACGTGACAAAGCCTCTTGAACTAAATTGGGAAACGGTTAACATAAACAGAGCTGTTGGACAGTCGTCATCTTTTTCATCGATAAGATGATATAGGGAAGAACCTTCTGCAAGAGCTTAAGTTGCATCTCCTGAAAGTAAGACAGACCTAGGCACCAACTTCAATTGGAAAACAGAGCCCACTTGCAACAGAGTACTCTTGAATTCAGCCCCATGGAGGGGATATGTGCTTGTGTATAATTCTATTCTTGGATTATGTATTATAAGTATTCACCAGCCAACTTCAGTGGACATAATGTAAGTAGAAAATGACTGAGTGCATTTATTTCTGCCCGGATAAATATGGACATTATCTGCTTCGCACTGGAGAAGAATAACCGACAGCAACACCTAAGGAAAAAGACAATAATTAAATAATTAGTTTAATTATTAATACTAGTGATGCTTCTACATGTGGGTATTTTTCCATGCCATGGATGTGCGAGGTCAGTAGTTTTCTTCAGTGAATGGTAAAATCAACAGGTGGTTGTTGTTTTGGTTGAGTACTCTGACACCATCTCATTATTTTTTAAATATGAGAATTGTAACTGGTGTCAGAAACATTTGTTTTATTTGTTTGGTTTTTCTGAACTTAGACCATTGTTTATCTTTATCTATGTAAAATAAGTCAAAGATGAGGAACCAATAAGTGGTTGTTGTGTTGTTTGTAATAACATTGGGTTTTTTTTTGGGACAATGTGGGTAATGTTTGTTTTATTTTTGTCAAATTGAAAATCATTCCCATGCCTGTTCTAGAAATTCAGTGTGGTCATTACAAATATACATATTCAAAAAAGAAGGTAGCATTCAAAAAATGGATCACAACTAAATCTGAACAGGACTATATTACTTATAGAATAGCACGACGTAATGCCAAACGAACAATTAGAGCATCTAGAGATGAATCCTGGAGAATATACGGTGAACTGATGGCGACCCTTAGCAAAGACTGTCCAAAAGAATTTTATAAACGTGTCACCACAATGAGAAACAGAGATGCATGTTACAACCCAACCACCATCATAAACAGCAAAAGAGGTATACCGATATTTAATCCACAACAAAGACTAGAAATGTGGGCAGAATACTTTCAAGAACTACTTAACCCCACACATAACATAGAAAACCTCACTTTTGTGCCTAAATGCCAGGGACAGCAAGAACCAAATTTCATACCTGCAGAAGTCAAAGCAGTTATACAGAAAAGTCCTAAAAACAAATCAGCAGGTCCAGATGGAATAACCACAGAAGCTATTCAGGCCTGTGGGGAAACAGGAGCTAAATGGCTAACAAGACTTTTTAATATAGCATGGGAAGAAAGAAAAGTCCCAGATGATTGGCAACAGGCAATAATAGTACCAATATGGAAAAAGAAAGGCAATATGAGAGAGTGTGAAACATACAGAGGTATATCACTCCAGAGCCATATAGGGAAAATGTATGCAAAACATTTGGAACAAAGAGCTAGACCAATAGTTGAACAACAGTTAAGCAAAGCACAATTCGGTTTTCGGAAAGGTAAAAGTTGCACTGATGCATTATTTACACTTAGACAAATTTGTGAAAAAACTATCGAATATAGGGACCAGCAGAATATTGTGTTTGTAGATCAGGAAAAGGCTTTCGATAGAGTAGACAGATAAAATTATGGACCATCCTTGAAGACTATGGGATAGAAGGGCAACTGCTAGAAAACATCATAGCCATGTACCACTCGAGCCAAAGTGCAGTAAGAACACAAGAAAGTATATCAGATATGTTCAAAGTCAATACAGGAGTGAGGCAGGGATGTGTGCTCTCTCCCCTGCTATTCAATATCTACATGGACATAATTTCCAAAGAAGCAAGTCTCGACAGAACAGATTCAGAAAATTTAGAACTCTTTACACCAGATGAAACAACTGACCCACCGGGAATAAATGAACTTCTATTTGCAGACGATCAGTGCCTGTTTTACAGCGATGAGGGCAGACTACAAAATCATATTACTAATCTGAGTTCAACCTGCAGCAGATACAATATGAGTATAAACACAGCCAAGACCGAAGTAATGCAAGTTGGCAGATCGCCAGGCCCACTAAGTATACAGATAAATAACACACCTCTGAAACAAGTTAAAGAATTCAAATATCTTGGAAGTATGATCACAGAAGATGGCAGATTGGACAGAGAAATTGAAATCAGATGTCAAAAAGCTAGTGCACTTACATATCAACTATCACCCTTACTGAAACATCCAAACATACCCATGTCCACAAAACGACAGATAATAAACGGCATATTCACACCAACCCTATGCTACCAATCTCAAACCTGGACTTTATCCAAATTACACCTTCGCAAAATCAACACCTGCGAAATGAGATGCCTGAGGAGAGCTGCCAACTTAACTATACGAGACCGAATAAGAAATGCTACTATCAGACAGACTGTGGGATCAACACCTTGTGCCACATTTATTGAAAGACAGAAGATCAAGTGGTTTGGCCATGTCGTTAGAATGCATCATCAGCAACTACCATCACTGGCCTTACATCAAAGATCATCTGCGACGAGACCACGAGGACGTCCAAGAAGAAAATGGATTGACGACATCAGAGACATTGTACAACCACACGGAATGACACTATCCAGTGCCGTGCACCGGGCGCTGGAACGCAAATTATTCCTCCCCACGACGCTTGACGGCAGAAGTGGAAGATGATGATGATGATGATGATGATGATGATGATGATGATGATGATGATGATGATGATGATATATATATATATATATATATATATATATATATATATATATATATATATATATATATATATATATATATATATATATATATATATATATATATATATGTATGTTACAGCAGATCTTGATTTAATGCCTGAACTGTTTGTCCAAAAGCGTTGTTTACGTCAAATCCAGTGTTGATATGTGTTCAATCGTGGTTGTGTATATGTTGTAAACAATCAATATCGTCTAACACTATAGTACATTTTTAAGGTGATAAGTGAGAATGTAGAAAAAAGTCGCTTAAAAGTCGACAGGGTCGACTTCATTGCACCGGGTTTTATCCCATATGGCTCGGTCTCTTTCCGCAGCACGGAAAGCGTCGCACAAAGCACGAACGCCGTTGCTTTTAGCGACGACCCACAGGAGTTTCTGAAACATTTAACTCGTAAACCGAAGGACACGGCGCGGAATCGAACCCGCAACCGTCCGGAGCACGAGTCAAACGGCTTGACCACTTCGCCACAGAGACTCCCTGAGAATGGAGAAGTACACATACATACAGTTATGAACAGGAGTGAAGTATTTTCCTTCATGTGTTTATGGTAGAGTTCCATGATCACCTCAAGTGGCTAAAATAAAAGAGAATCAAAACTAAAAATCCCAGTTGGGATCCCCTCGACATAAAGTAGCGAATATTCTCTTAGATTAAAATCCACATCCCACAACGGTCTACTGACGGCATGGTATCCTCTACTAAACCATCCATCTTAAGATTAGCATCGAATTGAGTATAATCGAATAGAGGAAGAGAGAAGTACGGCCTCTAGGCAGCCAGCGAACTTGGAAACTCCAAAACCGAGTCTGAAGCCTGAAATCTGCTGACGTTATGTTTGAAGAAGACATTCAATTATATTGAAGGTAAGCACATTGTAATACATATTATGTTAGTCATGCTCCGTTCCCAGAAAATGGTAAGTTGATGTGTTGTAACAATGTGGTTAGACTTTAAGAACTTAATTCCGGTGAGACTAAGCACTATATTCAGATGTTGTAGTTCATAGATAAACTGTGCACTAGGTTAAACCGTAGTGAGGCTTTTTCATCTATTTAGACAGCTTCTGTGAATTCACAAGCACTGGACCTAGGTTGTACACTTTTACCCCTTAAGCAGTTAAGCTAAATCAGCAGTGATTTAGGAGTTTGAGATTAACTTAAGATTTAGAAGGCTAAACTACTTAATTCAATAATAAGGAACTATTTTAAATGTGCAATCACTAGTATTAGGATTTAGTGTAATTTGTAATAGAAATAGTACACGAGCACATGACATTTTAAATAGTTCTTTATGTGTATCATATAATCTTGTGTATTCGGTAGAAGCATTCATGTGATGATTCAATTATGATTTCATTGGTATTAAATATGGGAATTTATCATTTGTGAGTCACATATGCATGCCTAATTATCATTCATACAAGTATGGTTATGATTTCTGATGAATGATTGTGGATTGAGTGAAGAGAAGTGACATACTGAGAAAGAGTATGAGCAATCAATCAATCTCTTGATAGCAGGAAATTTGATGTATTATGTCCTGTCTATCAGAGGGGAAGATGTTAGTGATAACTCATACACTAATGAATAATTTAGTGCACTTCTAAGCATGACACCACTCTGTGTTCCTTATCACTCATGTTACAATCATATGGTTGTGTGTCCTGAATTGTGTTGATAATGATGATGATGATGATGATGATGATGATGATGATGATGATGATGATGATGATGATGATGATGATGATGATGATGATGATGATGATGATGATGATGATGATGATGATGATGATGATGATGATGATGATGATGATGATGATGATGATGATGATGATGATGATGATGATGATGATGATGTTGATGATGATGATGATGATGATGATGATTGTCACATAATATTCCAACATGATTTAACCAGTGATTAGAATAAAAGGCGATCTGAATTAGCGGATATTCGAGGCCATAGGTTGTTTCAACAAATCCAGGAAATGTAGCGGCACGTGTTTACATCTGGTCGACGGATTGGGAACATTCGGTGGTGAGTGAGACAAATCCCGGCATCGCTTTGACAGTTTGTCAACATTTGAATACAGATGGAACCCGTGGGATCATGGTGGCAATCGGATGTCGGCCATCACATGTCGGGCAAAATTAACAGTTGCAGATGTGTAGGGGAAGTGAATGAGCTGAATCATACATCGGTTTGACAGATTCTAAACAAGTCGGATTGGAAGCGGAAGTACTCAGCTCGGATGAAAACATTCCGTCTGTCAATTCATAGTTTCCGGACGTAAAGAAGATTGCCAGCTTGTTGGGGAAAACTTTTGTTGGGATCATACAGTAACTCGTTAGTTTGTTGGGGGAATCAAAACAACTGATGACAACTTTGACATTGATGGAGCCAGGGAAAATCGATTCTTGACAATGGATGATATGCCCAAATAACACCCGCAGGACATCAACCATGTCACGTGACCAATTTTAGGTTTTGCAGAAAACCCTGATTGGAGAGGACAGTTGAACTCAAACATTGGATTTTAGAGGACGTGTTTCGGAACTGCGGTTCTGATTGGAAAATGTCTACCGTGTGCGAATTGAGTTAATTTAATTTTACACGTGCCTGTCATGGCAAGAGTGGATGTAATTTGATCTAACTGCAGTGTTGCCTAAGGTAGAACCTATTATAATTAGTTCTAATTAATATAGGCTGTAGCCTTGTTAAAACTAAAGTGTGATGATTAGCACTGTTAGTGGAAAACTAGCTAGAGTAGGAGAGTGATACTTAGGCTCTGGTTAGTTGAAAATAGATTAGTGAAGTGTGGATAAGCTTTACTAGTTGAGAATTTAGTAATGAGGGATAATTGGGATATTCCAGTAGGTGTCCCTGGTGGGCGGGGTTCCGCATTCTGGTTGTTGATTTTTTTTCTTGTCTTGGCCTGATGATAACCTATGTGTTCAGTCATCTGTCCCTGAAGAGTAGGTTCATTATATTTTCTGAGCGAGGCCGATGGCCACGATCATCTAATAGAGATCAGTGACGGGGAGACTATCACCGGTTGTATGCTTTATTTTACAGGTTCCTCTGGTTGGAATGAAGAACCCGGAACCAATAAAAATCCGATCCCGGAAAAATTATGATGTGGAGAGATGGGCCAGCAACTTTCGCAACGGAAGAAGTTAATATACATTGCTTGGTGGAGCCTAATGGTATAAGTATCCTACATGAGTGCATACCAATCGTTAACACACCTGAAGTGATGGATGTTCAGCCCATGTGGAACTAGATCAGTAGGAACTGATGTTCACATTAGATGAAACCAAACATTGAAGTGTAGTTGTTCCACGTATCAAGGAAATCAGAACTGTCAGACTATATCTAGTGAATAAAGCAAGCCATTTTTGCCTAAGATACATTGACTGTTTAAGAGTGAAAATACAGAACATTTCGCAAGAAGAAAACGATATGTTTATGAGACAGTGTTCCATTATTTTTCTCTGTGCAGGAATTATGAGATCTTAGATTTCTATAAACTAATAGGAACCGTGGTGTTAGGAACAATAATAGTATTTTCCACGGATTATATATTTACATGGGATTCAGATCTCATGGTCATCAGAGCTCCTGGAGGAGGACATGTCTGGAGAGAAGGATACGACTTCGGTGAGGTCTATTGTACTGACTCGTGTGATGTCGTGTAATCCTTGCCATGATGTGTGCACTATGATCCTGAACTTTGAAGGCTGACATATACATTTAGGTTATTATACACGACACACATTTTTCTTCGCATACACGTCTCATATACGTTACACTTTTCTTTTAATAAATTAATCTTTATTAATTTTTAGAAGCAAGAGTTGTTGAGTATGTTGCGTTGGGGAAGTATGAGAGGGGGCATAGTACGACAGTGAGAGAGTGATAGGAAAAGGTTTCCATGGGCTGATGGAGTGTGTTGGACGGAGGCTGGTGGATTCTCCAAGATATTGATAGGAAAGTAAAATATTATAATGTGGGTGTTGACTCTCTTCACTCCAGGGACGACACTTTAAAGGAGGATACGACATTATTGGGGGCTCGTCTGGGATCTTTGGACAGCGGGATCTCTCGTAAACGGAATCTTTGGACAGCAGGATCTCTCGTAAACGGAATCTTTGGACAGTGGGATCCTCTGACAACGGGGTCTTTTGACACAGGATCCTTAGTTATAAAACGGTGATATCATATTGAAGAATCCAGCTAGAGTGAATGTGGATAGGGGTTAGGACTAATATCTTACATGTTCACACTTCACACGTCTGCATAGGTCTGTGGTCCTGATTCTACTCTTGTCACCGAGTGAATGTGCTGTGTGTGGTAATATCTAGATTTATAGTACTTGTTCATATATCTGTATAGTAATTTGCAGTTATATTGTACTCGACCTGCTAGCTTACCTCTCTGTAAAATGGCCACTCCTAAACTAAGCACAGCAGAATTAAAGGCAAAGGGGGAAGACATGGGATTGTCGGGTTCTGCTCTAACGGATTACATACAGGAAGTGAGAGAGAGTATCGTCAAGCAGAAAGGGAAGATCGAAAGGCCGAGTTGGAATTGAGAAGGATGGAGTTGGAACAAGCAGCTAAGAAATTGAAGCTAAAGCAGCTAAGATATTGGAAGCTGAGCAAGCAGCTAAGAAATTTGAAGCTGAGCAAGCAGCTAAGAAATTTGAAGCTGAGCAAACAGCTAGGAAACTGGAAGCTGAACAAGGAAGCTCAGAAAAGGGAGCACGAGTACCGGATGAGGGAACTCGAGTTGAAGAGTCAATCTAATGGAGAAACTGAGGGAGCAGTTGGAGGTTCCTCCATCCAGGCTCAACACCAGTAGGTGGACATGGGTACCATGCTATGAAGTTTCCTTTAGCGGTCTACGAGGAGGACAAAGAGAAGATTGACCAGTACCTTCAACGCTTCGAGGCTATGTCAGTTACTATGGGTCTGCAGCGTAACAAATGGAATCTCAAGCTATCCCAGGGATTACGCGGGACCGGATACGAGGTTTATTCTCGCCTGCCACCAGGACATGAGAACAATTATGACGAGTTAAAGACGGCTCTGCTGAAACGATTCGAGGTTACGTCACATACCTACCGGAAAAAATTTCGAGCAGCGAAACGAGAAACGGGGGAGTTGTTTGCCGCCTACAGTTTGCGTCTAAAATCTTATCTCCATAAGTGGATGGATTTGGCTGGGTTCGCACATGACTATGAGAGTCTGGAAGAGGCTCATGGTGGTCGACCAGTTGAAGAAGCAAATGTCTAAAACCTCTCAGGACGTTACCTGGGAGAACAAGGAGCGGAACGTATTGACCTCGTGACTAAATTAGCAGAACGGTTCGTCGAGGTACATGGGAGGCAGGGGAAAACCTTTCCACCAACACCAAAAGTCAGAAGAAACATGACAAGAAGAAAGCCAAAAACTCAGGAACAAAAAAGTGGGAACCTTATGTGCAAAAATCAGAGGATAGTTCAGAGAAGAAGAAGGAGGAAGCAAGAGCACTTCAAGCTCTACACCAAAACGAACCGTGTCGGAGAAGTGGTGTTTCAATTTGTAAGTCACCCTCTCACAATACGAGGGACTGCAAATCGAAGGCTAAGAACCCTCACTTCGCAGCATGTCAAGTGACTTCCAAGGAGGTTGTCAGCGGAAAATGCCAAGGTCACAAGGAAGCTCGCCACCAGGAGAGCTCACTCAAGTCCGGCAATAGAAAATCTAGGACAGGGAAATGGTGCAACCAATTGGAGTCAAACACGCACAATGCTATTGACTGCAGGGGAAAGCAGGAGACACTCAATTCGTCGTGTGCCCCGGGAAACCTAAGGTGGAGCCCACTGAACAGGTCGAGGCCGAGGGAGAGACTCCAGACCAGGAAAAACCACCTGTAGTGGAATTGGTAGAGGTTAACGGTCGTCAAGTGGAGTGTTTATACGACACAGGACTGGACGGTGAGGCCGTGATTTCTGCGGATCTGGTACATCCAGAATAATTCACAGGTGAGACCATGGAGATACAGCCTGCACAGAAGAGTGCTGTAACCATGAAGTTGCCCATTGCTAATGTGGAGATTCGGTCAAGGTACGTCACCGGCACCATTAAGGCCGCTGTATTGACCGATCCCATTTTCCAGTATTCCTAGGTTGCCGGTATGTCTTTCTGGGAATGCCCAGGGAGCCAATCCATATGGGCGCAATGCAGACTCGCTCTCAGACGAAAACGGAAGAGGCAGACGCAATTGTGACTAACCCAATACCGGGGGAGCTACGAACTGCCCAGAGTGAGGATGATACTTTACGTCCTTGCTACAAAAAACTGCAGAAAAGTGCTGATCCACCAGGACGGGGGCAGTACTACATGAAGAATAGGATACTCTACAGGAGAGCAGGAAGGGGAGACAACCTATACGGTCAGTTGGTCGTCCCGAAAGCTCACCGGTCCCAGATTCTTCATATGGGGCATACCACCTCCTTTAGTGGACATATGGGTATTGCCGCCACCATGCAGCGGATGTCCTGCCACTTCTATTGGCCGGGAATGACAGATGATGTGCGTCGGTATGTGAAATCATGCCCTGAGTGCCAGAGGATGGCACCGAAACACTGGACAGCACCGGTGGTGTTGGGTGAGATGCCCATCATGAACTCTCCTTTCGAGAGGGTATCCATCGATATCGTGGGTCCACTTCCCAGGACTAGGAAGAGGAACATGTATATACTCACAATGGTGGATTGCTGTACAATGTGGGGTGAGGCCATACCGTTGACCACGATTGACTCGAAAAGAGTGGCGGACGCACTGATGGAGGCCTTTACCAGATTAGGCTTTCCGGATCAAATTCTGACGGACAATGGGTCTCAGTTTTGTGGAAAACTCATGGAGGAGGTATTTAGGGTGTTTCACTCTAACCACATACATACCAGCCCTTACCATCCTCAAGCCAATGGACAAGTAGAGCGTTTCAACGGCACGTTGATGACAATGCTCAGGAAACTAGCGCAGGAAAAACCTGATAGGTGGGATGAATATATCCCAGCAGCACTCTTTGCCTATCGGGAAGTTCCTCATGGCTCAACCGGACTACCACCCGCTACGTTGCTGTTTGGTCGTCCAATCAAAGGACCGTTGGAAGCCATGTTGAGGAGTTGGACTGAAGAGGGGACGTCAGAAGAAGTGATCTCATCCTATAAATACGTGGAGGAACTGAAAGAAAAACTCCACAAGGGATGGACTCTGGCAAATCAAAACTTGAAAAAGGCCAGGAAAAGACATGCGGCTTACTACAACCGTAGGTCTAAAGAAAGATCTCTAGAGGTGGGAGACAAAGTCTTGTTGCTACTCCCAACGGGAAACAACAACTGGAGATAGGTTGGAAGACCATTTCCCGTGGAAAGGGTGATATCCAGAACCAACTATCAGATCCGGATCCGGGGAAAGTCGAAGATTTTCCATATCAATCTCTTGCGGAAATATGAAGAGAGACCCGGAGACAAGGCAGCTCACCTCATGGCAATGGCAGTTGCAGTGGAGACTGAAGTGTGAACCAGCGAGGGCAGGGAATATCCCTCGGTACACCAGGAACCTATAGGGATGTACAAGTGAACCCTGATCTGACCTCACAGGAGAGGGAAAAGATAACCCAGGTTCTCAAGTCTCATAAGGAGATACTGACTGATAAACCAGGACGAACGAGGTTGGTGGAGTTCGAGATGACTTTGACCACACAGGAGCCTGTTCGCCAAAGGTTTACCCATGCCATTCTCTAAAGAAAAGGCCCTGTAGGAGGAAATACAAAAACTGCTGGAGGATGACGTGATTGCACCATCCACATCCCCATACAATGCAGGGTAGTTTTGTTACGCAACCAAGTGGAGAACACGCGTTGTGTATAGACTAACGACTTCTGAACAGTCACACACAATTTCAGGTGGACCTTTGCCGAATCCAACTCAGTTATTCGCTAGGCTTATAAGGCTCGGTACTTTTCAAAGGTGGATCTGAGTCGGGGGTACTATCAGATACCAGTCAAACCGGAGATTCGACAACTGTTGGCTTTCAGTACACCCAGTGGACACTACGAATTCAAGGTCTGCCCTTTGGACTCAGCAATGCACCTAGTGTGTTTACACGCATGATGAGGACTTTACTAGATCCGTTACATGATCCATCCATCAATCTCATCATGGATGATATTCTGATTTCCAGTGACAGCTTGGATGACCACTTACAATCCTGGAGAGAGTGTTTTAATAGGCTCAAGGAAGCAGGGCTTACTGCTCGTCCAACCAAGTGCATGATTGGTACCAGACTCTGGAATTTCTAGGTCACACCATCACTCCAGGACACATTGTCCCAGAAGAGAAGAACCTGGAAGAAATCAGAAATGCACAAGGCCAAAAACGAAGAAGGATGTGCGATCTTTTCCCTCTCGTTGTGTGGGTTCTATCACAAATTTATCCCACATTTCACTGAACTGGGAGCTCCGTTGACGGAAACCTTGAAAAAGGGATTCCCGAACCAAATCATTTGGACACCAGAATGTGAGAATGCCTATAGTCAGTTAAAGGAGGCCTTGGTAAGCAAACCTGTATTACAGCTCCCTGACCTTTCCAAACCCTTTGTGTTGAGAACAGATGCGAGTGGAATTGGGATTGGGGCAGCTCTGTTACAGGAAGGAAAAGACGATGCTTCGGTTTTGAAACCTGTGGCATACACAAGCAAGAAACTTCTTCAGGCGGAGAGGAATTATTCAACCGTCGAGAGAGAGTGCTTGTCCCTCGTATGGGCAGTGCACAAATTCCAGCCATATTTGTATGGAGTTAAGTTTCGAGTCCAGTCGGATCATCAGCCCCTGATGTTCCTGGCTACTTCTCAGAAGCTCAACGTTCGTTTGATGCGGTGGTCGTTGTTACTGCAACCCTATAATTTCACAGTGGAGTACATTCCTGGGAAGGAAAATGTTGGAGCGGACTTCTTGTCAAGACACCCAGCTCCTGAAGAAGAAGAATGAATCATCTGGATTAAAATCACGGTGGAGATGAGTGAGGTGGACTACTCTCTTAAGAGGCGGCCTATGTCACATAATAGTCCAACATGATTTAACCAGTGATTAGAATAAAAGGCGATCTGAATTAGTGGATGTTCGAGGCCATAGGTTGTTTCAACAAATCCAGGAAATGTAGCGGCACGTGTTTACATCTGGTCGACGGATTGGGAACATTCGGTGGTGAGTGAGACAAATCCCGGCATCGCTTTGACAGTTTGTCAACATTTGAATACAGATGGAACCCGTGGGATCATGGTGGCAATCGGATGTCGGCCATCACATGTCGGGCAAAATTAACAGTTGCAGATGTGTAGGGGAAGTGAATGAGCTGAATCATACATCGCTTTGACAGATTATAAACAAGTCGGATTGGAAGCGGAAGTACTCAGCTCGGAAGAAAACAGTCCGTCTGTCAATTCATTGTTTCCGGACGTAAAGAAGATTGGCAGCTTATTGGGGAAAACTTTTGTTGGGATCATACAGTAACTCGTTAGTTTGTTGGGGGAGTCAAAACAACTGATGACAACTTTGACATTGATGGAGCCAGGGAAAATCGATTCTTGACAATGGATGATATGCCCAAATAACACCTGCAGACATCAACCATGTCCCGTGACCAATTTTAGGTTTTAGCAGAAAAACCCTGATTGGAGAGGACAGTTGAACTCAAACCTTGGATTTTAGTGGACGTGTTTCGGAACTGCGGTTCTGATTGGAAAATGTATACCGTGTGCGAATTGAGTTAATTTAATTTTACACGTGCCTGTCATGGCAAGAGTGGATGTAATTTGATCTAACTGCAGTGTTGCCTAAGGTAGAACCTATTATAATTAGTTCTAATTAATATAGGCTGTAGCCTTGTTAAAACTAAAGTGTGATGATTAGCACTGTTAGTGGAAAACTAGCTAGAGTAGGAGAGTGATACTTGCTCTGCTAGTAGAAAATAGATTAGTGAAGTGTGGATAAGCTTTACTAGTTGAGAATTTAGTAATGAGGGATAATTGGGATATTCCCGTAGGTGTCCCTGGTGGGCGGGGTTCCGCATTCTGGTTATTGATTTTTTTTCTTGACTTGGCCTGATGATAACCTATGTGTTCAGTAATCTGTCCATGACAGAGTAGGTTCATTATATTTTCTGAGCGAGGCCGATGGCCACGATCATCTAATAGAGATCAGTGACGGGGAGACTATCACCGGTTGTATGCTTTATTTTACAGGTTCCTCTGGTTGGAATGAAGAACCCGGAACCAATAAAAATCCGATCCCGGAAAAAATTATGATGTGGAGAGATGGGCTAGCAACTTTCGCAACGGAAGAAGTTAATATACATTGCTTGGTGGAGCCTAATTGTATAAGTATCCTACATGAGTGCATACCAATCGTTAACACACCTGAAGTGATGGATGTTCAGCCCATGTGGAACTAGATCAGTAGGAACTGATGTTCAAATTAGATGAAACCAAACATTGAAGTGTAGTTGTTACACGTATCAAGGAAATCAGAACTGTCAGACTATATCTAGTGAATAAAGCAAGCCATTGTTGCCTAAGATACATTGACTGGTTAAGAGTGAAAATACAGAACATTTCGCAAGAAGAAAACGATATGTTTCTGAGACAGTGTTCCATTATTTTTCTCTGTGCCGGAATTATGAGATCTTAGATTTCTATAAACTAATAGGAACCGTGGTGTTAGGAACAATAATAGTATTTTCCACGGATTATATATTTACATGGGATTCAGATCTCATGGTCGTCAGAGCTCCTGGAGGAGGACATGTCTGGAGAGAAGGATACGACTTCGGTGAGGTCTATTGTACTGACTCGTGTGATGTCGTGTAATCCTTGCCATGATGTGTGCACTATGATCCTGAACTTTGAGGGCTGACATATACATTTAGGTTATTATACACGACACACATTTTTCTTCGCATACACGTCTCATATACGTTACACTTTTCTTTTAATAAATTAATCTTTATTAATTTTTAGAAGCAAGAGTTGTTGAGTATGTTGCGTTGGGGAAGTATGAGAGGGGGCATAGTACGACAGTGAGAGAGTGATAGGAAAAGGTGTCCATGGGCTGATGGAGTGTGTTGGACGGAAGCTGGTGGATTCTCCAAGATATTGATAGGAAAGTAAAATATTATAATGTGAGTGTTGACTCTCTTCACTCCAGGGACGACACTTTAAAGGAGGACACGACAATGATGAGGATGAATGGGGTAAAGGTATATTACATACATGTTGAAGAGGAGGTAAGATACTCCCCCTCGGAGCATTTGATTAGGAAGAATTCTCCTGAATGTTATACATGTGATGATACTATAATGTACTTATATTGTTTATAAGCAAATAATAATTGCATTTGGGAATGAATTAAAACCCGTAATATGTGAGCCCCTTTCTTTTAAATGGAAGGATGTCTAGAGAAATTAATTATGTACAGAGAGGAGTGGCGAACAGAGTTATCAAATTCTGAATCAATCAAGGTGTTACTCAACCTGTAGATCATGGGTGACAGGCATGGGTGAAGATGACACTGCTTATCTGGTAGTCAAAACCTTTAGCGCCCTATAATGACCGATTGGATGGAGAGTAACCAGTCGTGGGGTTGATAACAATTAGAAAACACCAAGACCTTCTTCCTTCCTTGTTTATTTTTCCTTGGGTCAAAGTCTCCTGTATTTATTTTCCTTGTTTTTCTTGGGAGTTTTACAGTCTTCCATTTCTAATGTTCATATTGATGATATCAGTAGATATATGTTTGATGCTAAAATTTCAGGTAATAGCTAGATCCATCTAGATCCAGACCTGACTTTTGATTGAAGCACCTAGATAAAGTGATGCAGAAAACTATTCAAAAAGCAACTACCTGCAAGAAGTTCCACTAAACATTTAGGTCACATAGAGAACTTATTCTTGTACCTGAGGGTGGAGAACTAAAGCCACTATCCTATTAGTACCTGGAACATATCAACACTATAGGGACATTTAATATTCATAATTTCATTGAACTGTTTTCCACAGGGATCCAAGAACCCTGAAATAAATCGGATCCAAGAACCCTGAAATAAATCAACCTGAGTGTATACCCAGTTTCAGACTTAACCTACTCCAATGGAAGACGTGTAGTAACTATCAATGAAGAACTAGAATATAGCTTGATGTTAGTGAAATGTATGCTTGAGACATCATCATCATCATTGGCACCTTGCCGTCTTGACAGACGATAGTTTGTGCTTTAAAAAGGCATAATACCTTTTAACTATGGCGGTAGCGAGTGTGACTGATAAGGCCAATTTGCGCTGTAAATGTCCGTTCACAGTGGGTGCATGTGAACACGTGGTCATTTCCACCATCATGCACCATCTTACGTCTCAAACGCTTGGTGTGTGACTTTTCTGCAATAATTTTCTCCTTTGACTTTATTCCATTTCTGATATTTGCCCTCCATGCAACACGTTCAGCGGCGACTTGCTCCCAATGTGCATTATCAATGCCTGTATCAATCATGTCCCGCTTACACACATCTTTGTATCGTAGTAGAGGCCGACCCTGAGATCTCTTACCCATCTGTAATTCACCAAAAAAGATATCCTTTGGTATTCTACCATCATCCATCCTCCTAAGATGTCCTATCCATCTAAGTCTACGAAGACTGAGCATGGAATAAACTGTCACACAACCTGATCTTTCCAATACTTCAGTATTTGTGATTTTGTCTTGCCACTTAATACTAAGAATTCTTCGCAGACACCGCATATGAAAGCTGTTTAAGTTGTTCTCTTGGTGTGAGTAAGTTGTCCAGGTTTCACTGCCATAGAGAAGAGTACTAAGGACACAGGCTTGATAGACAAGGACTTTTGTTTTGGCAGTAAGCTTCCTGTTCTCCCAGACTCTTTTTCTTAACCTGTTCATTGTTGTTGCTGCCTTACCAATCCGGATGTTGATTTCCTGATCTAGGGATAATTTGCTATTTACCACTGATCCTAGATACTCAAGCATTTGAGCCATTGAAAGTTAAGATAATTAGAACGGGCAGGATCACATTTGGAAAGAGGAACTTTAGTATCCACTATCTTTCTGGGGTTGTCCCAATGTTATCCGACAGCCATATGGGATAAAAACCCGATGCAGTGAAGTCGACCTTATCCACTTGTAAGCGACATGTTTAAGGCTGTGTAATCATTTCGCTGCAGAGAATATAGCTGCCAGGGATCGCATGACTGTTGCTTCTTCTCATCTAGGTGTTGATGGGTCTTTGATTACAGCGCTCATACATATAACTATTCTGAGATATCTTGAATCTTCTGTGAGCGCTGGATGCAGGATCCCTGACTTGTTTCCGACGGCGATGATGGTGCATGCCTATTCTATATCTGTTGCTACTGTGATCACACTTCTGCCTGCCGATGTTATAATATTCTCACCGTGGCTGGTCTCTATTGTTATCTTATATGCTGTTTAAACTCTTTCACTCTGCACATTTCACAACTGCTACCTACTTAGAACAAACTCAACGCATCTCGAATAACGGAACGCAGTTCAGTTTTCACTCTATATTGACCCCAAGCATTAGACAATTCACATTATCAGTTTCACAACATGTCTGTCACTCTTCACCAGACTTAGAGTCTACACCATAACTATACATCTAACTAACAATGTAGAGGCTCAGTATATGGCCAACCTAAGGGAACGAAAGAACTAGGTCCAGCTCCGACCATAGCTCCAGTCCAACTGATTTGACCGTGACATTTTGTCCTCTCGCAAAACGTCCAGAGCGCTTTTCCCGCAATATTGACCAACGCTTGTGATAGCAGCAGCAACAACAACAACAACAACAACAACAAGTAAGAAGGAGTAGAATGATTATAGTAATAATCCACATAATTATACAGAAGCAGTGTTGTGTTCTCATATACTTGAGCTAGTATTTCTACAGTTTGCGAAGAGCTGATGGAAGGTCTCCCTGTACTTGGTGCTCATAGTGTAGTACAGAAGCATGTTCACGCTGGAGTTGATGGCGTTGCAGACAAACGCAAAAGACCAGACGGCAAAGAAAGAATTCTTATACTTCCCTATAATGATAAATTCGGGTTCTAATAATGTTGCCAAGGACAGAATAGCTCCTGGGGTGTAACAGGCTATAAGAATAGCCGCTATCACAACAATCATCTTTATTGTCTTCTTGTCCCGCAGAGACCTGGCTTCTGAATTTGCTTTTTGCGCTGACGCGATGCTCTGCCAGTTTGATTTTTGCACGAGTTTAATGGCAAGGAATGTGGTTAGCATTATGACCGCTACAAACGACAACATTCCTGATATTGAGGTCAGTGTATAAACCAAACCTGCATGCTCTGTATTAACATTTCTAAACACAAGTCCATATAAGGTATTGTTTCTTTCGGGAACAAATTTCCAGTCTAAGTATGCAATACAGTAGTTAGGGACAAGTGTCATCAAGTTTATAGAAAAAATTGCGCACATGAAGAACGTGGTCTTTCTGAGAGATACGATCTGTTTGACTTTCAGAGGTAGAGCGACGCCCAGGCATCTCTCCGCCGTGATGTAAACAGTGATCCAGCTGGTGACTCTACCAAAACAGACATGAAACCAGCCTCCTGTCAGATAAGGAAGATCTAACGGCACAAAAGGAACCGCATCTGTCTCCATATAAGGATTCAAGCAAATATTACACCATTCTAAGGTTAATAGACATAAAAAGTCGGACAGGGCCAGCGCAAAGAAACTAATGTTGGCAGTTGTGAATCCTTGTTTGTGAAACACGATCATGTTTATGATGTTGCTGTAGATGCCGAACAGAGCAATTAAAGAACTTAACACAGAGTAATTGACCAGTCGGAAAATGTTGCTCTCTTCAGCAGTGATGA
Organism: Cepaea nemoralis; assembly: GCA_014155875.1. Taxonomy (NCBI): domain Eukaryota; kingdom Metazoa; phylum Mollusca; class Gastropoda; order Stylommatophora; family Helicidae; genus Cepaea; species Cepaea nemoralis. The sequence continues at coordinate 161,925 of JACEFZ010023961.1, forward strand.
AGTCAATGTCTACTGAATGTCTCGTGATGTTCATCTCGTGATCATAGTCAGAAGACTGTAACGGGTTGCTTTTAATAGTCGTTGACAAATTTCTTAACAGACCATGTTTTTGTTCGTGAAAATCTACAAAATGAAAAATGTTGATAACATGTTATTGTAGAGAAATAATGCATTCCATATGTAAGCACAGCAAAAAGAGCTTTCATAACATCTTTCACAAATTGAGCTGTTGCTTTGTGAAGACTGTAATTTCTACTTCTTTTACTTATCCACACTATTCTTCTATTGGAAAGAATTTCATAATCCAACACATGCTAACATGTTCTATCTGTTGCTATCTCTTGCATCTAGCTCCATGTCCTCCCACTATTAACCACCCCTGTCTCTAATTCTCTCCTCCATCTGGTTTTAGATTTCCCTGTGTTTAGTTTACCAAATGGGTTCCAGGTATAGACTTTCGTGTTAAACTCTAATCATGTTTTCTCACTGTCATATCCAGAGAAAGCGTCTTTTTCCTCCACTCTTGATTCGCTTGAGTCTGTCTAGATCTCTCCTTATTCTACACATTAGTTCTGAAGGGCAATATATATTCGTCTTTTAATTTCTTTCATTGTGTCACCATTGATGGTAATTAATGAACCAAGATAATAGAAATTTTCCGCCACCTCCATTTCGTTTCTCATTAACATATATTTCTTTCTCCATATTAGTTTTATCTGTATGCATTATCTTTGTTTTTACTATGTTAAGATATAAGTTGAAATTTTCACTACTATTGTGTCAGTTGCAGTTGCCTTTGATCTTGATGCCATAAAAGTTACTTGCCTTTTGTAATCTTATTTTAATTCATTAACTGTTCTTAATTTATCAACAACTTTGACAGTGTGAGCAGCTCGTCTAACTTGACCTATAATGTAAACTTATAAAATTAATTAAGTCGAAATGTATCCGTTTATATTCGTCTAGGATGCTATATTCATGCATTATATTTCCTATAAATTAAAGAGGCTTTTAATGACTTAAACATTTCATTTATACAATTAACTGAAAGAACAGCAACATTCATGAAACTCCAGAGATTCATACCCGTCGATCTTTAGTCCTGTGACCGCCTGATAGCCTGTAAGTAAATAAGAAGAAAGTAAAACTCTGTGTCCACTGTTACGTATTGTGTATAAGGTGCTGTGTCATATTTATTTTCCTAGAACAATCGGCACTTGATTAGTGATTTTGTAAATATTAAGACGGCCGCTTTCATTTCTCAGGAAACTTTCTGGTACACATTTTAGGCAAAATAGACGTAAGAGCCCGGAACAATCCTTATAATTTCTTTGTAGAAGTCTTAATTCTTTCGTAAATATTGCTTTGTGTAAGGATGGTGTATTTTTGTGCTTGACTATGTAGCGTCAGTGGTATATTTGGTGTTTGTTTACAAGCCCAGGGCTGTCTTATATGCTTCTCTGATCAGTTGTATGATATTAGATTTGTAACCTAGTTATGATAAAGCGGTCGGTTCATGTCTTAGATATGACTGAGCTACCATATAACAGTTAGTTAGTTAGTTAGTTAGTTAGTTAGTTAGTTAGTTAGTTAGTTAGTCGCGGTTCCAACTTCACGGCAACGGGTCGTCCCCGTTATGTTCCGTTCCAGTGCCAGTGAATATCACACAAAATGCCCCTCACTGCCCAATGTGAAAAGTGGAAAAGACAAGAGTCTCGGCAAACCAACAGCCCGTACATATAACAGTATCCGGAACTACCTACATTCTGTAAGCGCCGAATGTTGGGCGGTGCTTACCAAACCTGACACCCGATATTGTGCCAACGGCTTCTGGTGGAGGAGTGCAATTGGGAGGGTACAAGCCTTACCCTAGAGCTAGGAAATGCAACCTAAAGACTAAATGTCATGGCAGGGCAGACCAGGCCTTAAACCTTGGTCGGCAACTGGTCTAGGGTCGAAGCTTTGACAGCGGACCGTGAGAGCATTGTTTTTCTGATCTGGCAGTTTCTGCGATTTGTCTTGTTCCAGACGTATTGGTGTTACCTTTCCTCTGGAGTAAACTAGGCAGGCCGAGAGAGGCATCATGCTGCATGGGAAACACATGGTCTCTACAATTCAGTCCAGGCTTTGTGGTAAGGAGAGGTATAACATTCGCTACTATCATGTGTTGAAGATGTTATGCCTTGTTATAAGCACAATGTTACAAACTATCGTTTGCCAAGATAGCAAGGTGCCAGTTGATAAGACGATAAGGGTACGAGGCTTTGGTGTCCACCTGCTTCACACGCTGTGGATGATTTTTATTTACGAGAAATATTTGTGTGTAACAGCACCAAACTCCGAGGAAGGGCCAGACGTACACAAAATAAAGCTGCTATTGCTATCATTAGCATTGAAACTCTTCGCTGACTGTTGAAGATGAGGATGGAGCGCGTATGGGAATGCCCCAAGTGCTGTGATGCCTGGTTTGACTCAATTCAACTCATCTAGACTCGACTCAATTAAACTCAACTAAGCTTGACTCAACTCGATTATACCAAACTTACTCCTTGATCTCAATTATACCAAATACCCCCTCCCCCCCCCCCGCCCCACCCCCACCTTGATTTCAGTACCAAACGTCCTCCTTGATCTCAAAGATACCAAACTTCCCCGTTGATTTCAATGATACCAAACTTCCCCCTTGATCTCAATACCAAACTTCCCGTTGATCTCCATGATACCAAACTTCCTCCATGATCTCAATGATACACAACTTACAACTTAATCTCAATACCAAACGTCTCCCTAGATCTCAAAACCAAACTTCCCACTTAATCTCAATACCAAATTTCCTCCTTGATCTCAATGATACCAAACTTCCCCCTTGAAATCAATGACACCAAACTTCCCCCTTGATCTCAATGATACCGAACTTCCACCTTGATCTCAATACCAAACTTCATGCTTGATCTCAATGATACCAACCTCCCCCCCCCCCCCCCCTTTGATCTCAATACCAAACTTCCCCTTGATATCAATGATACCAAACTTCCTCCTTAATCTCAATACCAAACGTCCATCTTGATCTCAACGATACCAAACATCCTCCTTGATCTCAATACCAATCTTCCCCTTTGATATGAATGATACCAAACTCTCACGTTGATGTCAAAGATACAAAATTTCCCCCTTGATATCAACGATACCAGATTTCCCTCTTGATCTCAAAGATACCAAACTTCCCCCTTGATCTCAATGATACCAAACATCCCTCTTGATCTCAATGATACCAAACGTCCCCCTTGATCACAATGATACCTAACTTCCCCCTTGATCTCAATGATACCAAACTTCCCGTTGATCTCAATGATACCAAACTTCCCCGTTGATCTCAATAATACCAAACTGCCACCTTGATCTTAATACCAAACTTGCTGCTTGATCTAAATGATACCAACCTTCCCCATTGATCTCAATACCAAACTTCCCCCTTGATCTCAATGATACCAAACATCCCCCTTGATCTCAATGATACCAAACGTCCCCCTTGATCACAATGATATCTAACTTCCCCCTTAATCTCAATACCAAACGTCCGCATGATCTCAAGGATACCAAACTTCCTCCTTGAACTCAATACCAATCTTCCCCCTTGATCTCAATGATACCAAACTCCCACATTGACGTCAAAGATACCAAATTTCCCCCTTTGATATCAATAATACCAGACATTCCTCTTGATCTCAAAGATACCAAACTTTCCCCTTGATCTCAATGATAACAAACATCCCCTTGATCTCAATGATATCTAACTTTCCCCATGATCTCAATGATACCAATCTTCCCCCTTGATCTCAATGATACCAAACTTTCCCCTTGATCTCAATGATACCAATCTTCTCCCTTGATCTCAAAGATACCAAACTTCCCCCTTGATCTCAATGATAATAAACATCCCTTGATCTCAATGATATCAAACGTCCCTCTTGATCTCAAAGATACCAATCTTCCCCCTTGATCTCAATGATAACAAACATCCCCTTGATCTCAAAGATACCAAACTTCCCCCTTGATCTCAATGATAACAAACATCCCCTTGATCTCAATGATATCAAACGTCCCTCTTGATCACAATGATATCTAACTTTCCCCATGATCTCAATGATACCAATCTTCCCCCTTGATCTCAATGATATCAAACGTCCCTCTTGATCACAATGATATCTAACTTCCCCCATGGTCTCAATGATACCAATCTTCCCCCATGATCTCAATGATACCAATCTTCCCCCTTGATCTCAATGATAACAAACATCCCCTTGATCTCAATGATAACAAACATCCCCTTGATCACAATAATACCAATCTTCCCCCATGATCTCAATGATACCAATCTTCCCCCTTGATCTCAATGATAACAAACATCCCCTTGATCTCAATGATACCAAACTTCTCCCTAGATCTCAATGATAACAAACATCCCCTTGATCTCAATGATATCAATCGTCCCTCTTGATCACAATGATATCTAACTTCCCCCATGGTCTCAATGATACCAATCTTCCCCCATGATCTCAATGATACCAATCTTCCCCCTTGATCTCAATGATAACAAACATCCCCTTGATCTCAATGATAACAAACATCCCCTTGATCACAATGATATCTAACTTTCCCCATGATCTCAATGATACCAAACTTCCCTCTTGATCTCAATATCAAACTTCCCTCATGATCTCAATAACCAAATTTCTCCATTGATCTCAATGATACCAAACGTTACCCTTGATCTCAATGATACCAAACGTCCTCCTTGATCATGGTGATACCAAACGTCCTCCTTGATGTCAGTGATTCCAAACTTCCCCAGTGATGTCAATTATACCAAACTTTCCCCTTGATCTCAATGATACTAAACGTCCTTATTGATCTCAATTATACCAAACTACCCCCTTTATCTCAATGATACCAAACTTCCCCCTTTATCTCAATGATACCACACTTCCACCTTTACCTTAATGATATCAAACTTCCTCCTTGATCTCAATACCAAACTTCCTCCTTGATCTCAATACCAAGCTTCCCCCTTGATCTCAATGATACCAAACTTCCCCCTTGATCTCAAAACCAAACTTCCATCTTGATCTCAATACCAAACTTCCCCCTTTATCTCAATGATACCACACTTCCACCTTTACCTTAATGATATCAAACTTCCTCCTTGATCTCAATACCAAACTTCCTCCTTGATCTCAATACCAAGCTTCCCCCTTGATCTCAATGATACCAAACTTCCCCCTTGATCTCAAAACCAAACTTCCATCTTGATCTCAATACCAAACTTCCCCCTTTATCTCCATGATACCACACTTCCCCCTTTATCTTAATGATATCAAACTTCCTCCTTGATCTCAATACCAAACTTCCCCCTTGATCTCAATACCAAACTTCCCCCTTGATCTCAATACCAAACTTCCCCCTTGATCTCAATACCAAACTTCCTCCTTGATCTCAATACCAAACTTCCCCTTTGATCTCAATGATACCAAACTCCTTCCTTGACCTCAATGATATTAAGATCATACATCTAACCTTCTCGTATAAGTACAAAATAATAACAAACAGGTCAGGAGTGCAGGTTGCACACGTTAAGATCCCACCACATGTGGACGTCCTAACACAATGCCTAGCCCTTACATCACTATCTCATAGACATTATTCTCTCAGGTGGACTGTCTAGAAAAGGTAAACCTGGCATAAATGGTTGCCTGGGAGCCTCGGTAGCGTAGTGGCTAGCCTACCGTCTCGGTGGTTCAAGGTTCGATTCCGCATGGAACTTTTCTTAACTTGACCAGAGCTACTAGGATGCTCCAGTCTGAACTGGGTAGCATTAAAAGACCTGGAAGTAAGAAGTAAAAAGCATGTCAGGTAGACAGGAAGAAAGAAAGAAAGAAAGAAAGAAAGAAAGAAAGAAATAGTAAGGTATGAAGGAAACAAACAAGGGAGGAATGAAGGAGGGAAGTCAGGTTGAAAGAAAGGAATGAAGAAAGAAGAAGAAGACGAGGAAGAGAGGAAGAAGAAAAACATAAAGAAGAACAAGAAGTGACAAAACTGTTGATGTTGATAATAATATATACAAGCAGTGGCGAGCTCATGACCAAAAATGAAGAATTAAATAAATAGTCAAACCGGTATGTCATATAGTTCCCACAATACCTTATGTCTTCTGCATATTATTCAACTGCCCCTGTTTTCCTCGTAATTCACCATCTCTTGGACATATCGGAACTTATTGTTTGAAACAAAGGAAACCGGTTACAGAAAACCGCAAAATCATGTATTTTAATTATATATTAAAAACACAGAATTTAGCCATTGCAAATTATCTACGCGAATTTCAGTCAATGTGTTTAATTTACGCGTCTAAATTAAGAAGTCGCGGCCAAAACATTTCTGTACGGGTTTGCTCGGGCAATATTATATTTCTTTTAATTCCACTATTTTTCTTGTCCTTCAGCCTTGTTGACGATAATGATATTCATTTCTGTAGCTAGCTCGCTGCTGGTATTCATGATAATTACAGGGGTACAGAGCTCTTGGATATCAGTCATCCCACGGAAAATATGACCGACAATTGAATTGTCCTTATGCTGTAGATGTCGAGCTAGCCTGGAGAATGTTAGATCAATTGTACATTTGTAGACAGTAATCTAATATTTCTGGTCAATAATTTCACTGGTTTACACACATTTTTGTGCCTTAAAATGTATAGCTGTTCTTGGGTAATTTTGTGTTGCTGATTTCAAAAATGTAATAAGACTTTTTTTTTTCTATCAGCTCTAGATTGTGAGATAACTAAGAATGACATTCTTAGTAGGGAAATTGTTATGTACAAGTCTATAGTTAGGTGCCATCAGTGACATTTTGACTGTAATCTGCTTGCATGTTATATGTAACCAATGTGCATTTATGGCCTTCATATAAAACACCAAAAATGTATTAAAACTTTATCGCTAGCATTTTAAAAAAATCTGTAGTCAACACACAAACAGCTTCTTTTGTGGACTTCTGGAATGTTATATGACCGGACAGTCACCCTTAAGAGTTCAACATTAATCTGCCATCATGTGGGCATCCCAAAGTTCCTGGTACCTCTCTCTTCTATTGTTTTTATATCTCGGTGAAATCTTTCACCTCGCTCCTCAGTAAAGTCGAAAATATTCTCGGAGAAAGAAATGTCAATGGTTATGGAGGAAATGCAATTTGATGCTCATGTTGCATCCAAACTTACAAAAACTCGACAGCATGTTTTCAACTAATTTAGAATAATTCGCTGCTTTACAGTTACCCAGAAAGTATTGCACAACTAAAACAAATAATGACCAGGATGTGTTCATCGTATAAATAAAATGTTGATCGTTTAACAACTCTCTAATTTGAGGTCTATCAAAAACTCAAGTTTTGAGTTTGTCTATGCTCGATTCAGAAAACTTTCTGCATATGTAATTAAAACAGGTACCATCTTTGTTCAATGCCTTAACAAATTGCTTCATCAAGCCATGCTTTATATGTAATGGTGACAGTAGAACTCTTTTTCGATCAATGAGAGGCTTGTTGGCAATATGTTTTCTCCAACTTTAAATTAATCCATCAACGGCCACTGTTTCTTTGTCCAGTGCGTATCTTTTGTCCTCTTATCCCACAAAGCATGGCTTTTTTTGTGAATCCCATGTGCTGTCCAAGCAAGAAGATCATCATTTTAAGATCTACATAAATCATCCAGTTATGTCCTAAATAATTCATTTGTTTACAACTGTGTCTATTGCAGCATACCCCCCTTTATTTTAGTAGCAGAGCAACTGGAATTGAGCCATATTTGTTACCATAATGTAAGAGAACACCCTTCAAACTTCTTTTAGAGTGTCAATGAAAAGTCGCCACTCATTCAGGTGTATAATGTACTCCCATTTCGTTTTACAATACCTCTTACATTAGTACTAAACACATGGTTGTTTTCTTTACAAAAGAATGGAAGAAAACTTGCTCTCTGCTGCGATAAAATGTATCCTTTGTTTCAGCAGTCAGTAAGTTTCTTTCTTTCAACAGGTTGTTTAGCAGAATCTGAATCTGGGTATTTCCATTTGTGTGAGTTTTTTTCATTTATTCCCTTAATGTTGACAACAAAAAAATAACGGGGCTCCACACCAAGTTTCAACACCAGTGTTCCACACCAAGGCTCCACACCAGGGCTCCACACCAGGGCGCCAGACCGGAGCTCCACACCGGGGCTCCACACCAGGCGGTAATACGGGAGCTCCACACGAGAGCTACATACCTTGGCTCACCGGGGCTGCCCACCAGGGCTTCACACCATTGGGCAATACCGGAGCTCCCCACCTGGGCTCCACACCAGGGCTCACCGGGACTGCACACCAGGGTTGCACACCAGGACTGCACACCAGGTCTGCACACCAGGGCTCCACACCATTGGGAAATACCGGAGCTCCCCACCTGGGCTCCACACTAGGGCTCACCGGGACTGCACACCAGGGCTCCATACCAGGGCTCAACACAAGGGCTCCACACAAGGGTTGCACACTAGGGCTGCACTCCAGGGCTCCACGCCAGGGCTGCACACCAGGGCTGCACAACTGGGCTACGCACCAGGTTTTCACACCAGGGCTTCACAAAAGGGCTGCACACCAGGACTGCACAACAGGGCTACGAACCTGAGCTCAACACCAGGGCTTCACACCAGGGTTCCACATCGGGGCTCAACACCAGGGCTTCACTCCAGGGATCAACACTAGGGCTTCACACCAGGGCTTGATACCGGGGCTCCAAACCAGGGCTCCGCACTGGGGCTTAAAGCCAGGTCCCACACCAGGGATCCACACCGAGGTTCCACACTGGGGCTTAAAACCAGGGCTCCACACCGGGGTTCCACACTGGGGCTTTGAACCAGGGCTCTACACCAGAGCTCCACATTAGGGCTCCACACCAGGGCTTCACACCATGGTTCCACACCGGGGCTCCACACCAGAGCTCCACACCGGGTATCCCACTATGATATCACAGCAACGGTTGTTAAACGTAATTACCAATGCACTCCTAGCCCAGTACATTGACTATATCTGTAACACCCCCAACCAAGACGGATGTCGTTTGTCGACCCCGGTATCGCCACAGCCTCATCAAATAGATAACATACAATGTTGACACAGATAAGATGGTGGTGTGCTACTGAGATGTGTAAGCGTGGCCTGGGCTCCCACCTCAATCAGGCCTGAAACAGGTACCAGCAAATTTCTTGGGAAGTAAAGTCGTGATACTGACCACATAAGCCCTTGTATTCCGATTGATTTATTCAAATATTTGGTTAGAAACATGTAACCCAAGGCGTGCAAACATGTTCCTCTTCTTACAAGTTAACCAGTTGAGCTTGCCGATAGTCCGAGTAAAGCCCAGACGGACGCATATCAGAGTACTACCGGTACCATTAGTACTGGGACTCTTCGATGGCTGTTGAAGATTAAGACAGAGCATGTAAAAGAATGTCGCGAGGGCTGTGATGTCGGTTCTAGACACAACTCAATTCTTTACTGTCTACTATGAAATGTCCTGAAGCAGTTTGAAGCTATATATCTGTGATGTGACAGTGACATCACATTCTGGAGCCTTGAACGCATGGAGGAATACCTGACCAGTCTCTCCATCACTTTCATAAGCGACGAGCCCAGGAATATAACCCGCGTCATGCCGTGCTCATGACATTACCAGCTCGGTTCGCTATCCGTTTCTCTTGCGCGCTCGATCTTCTTGCTTGTTCCTGACGATAATATCAGCCATCTTTACGCTCCACTTACACTTCATGGCACCTAGTTTATTCTGGGTCGACCTGGAAATCCAGATCAATTAAAACAAAATCTTCACGCCCAGAATGATTTGACAACATGAGTACGAGGCCAGGTGGTGTGCTGGATGGTAAGTGAGCTACCGCTGCTCCAACTTGTATGAAGTAAACATTTCAAAGTTCAAGAGCCTTGCACACAACTTGAAATTGATTGGGTTTACGACGCAAGCTCGCATACATTTTTATAGACCACACCGAAATCGTTGCTTGATTTTGCCAATGTTACCGCGATCGCGTTTACTTCTAATGAAATTTCCTGGTGTCAATTTTAGGCTGGGACGACCTGGAAAGCCCGGTCAACGTTAAAAATTCACCTCGGTGGAGATTCAAACACATGGCCACCGAACGGCAGATTAGCCCCAAAGAACAAATCACTGGGACACGATGAAATACCAAATGAACTAATTAAAGCAGCAAGAGAAGTAGGAGCAGCATGGCTACATAGACTATTCAACCATGTTTGGATAGAACAACAGACACCACAGGACTGGGGAAACGCCATAATTATCCCAATTTGGAAAAACAAAGGCAGCAAAAGAGATTGCACACAATACAGAGGCATTTCACTGTTGAGTCATACTGGGAAAATATTTTGCAAAATTCTTGAGAAGAGATTACGACCTATTATAGAACCCCAGCTAAGCGAAACACAACTTGGATTTAGGAAAAACAAAGGATGCACAGACGCCATTTTTGCTCTTAGACAACTTATAGAAAAATCAATCGAATTCAATGAAACACTCTACTTAGCCTTTGTCGACCAAGAAAAGGCATTTGATAGAGTAGATAGAAACAAGCTGTGGGAAATCCTTAAACAATATGGAGTGAGTACACATCTAACAAACCTATGTAGAAGCTTATACAACAACAGTGAATGCATAGTGAGAGCAACTGGAGGACACTCAGAACCCTTCACCATAAGATCTGGAGTACGACAAGGTTGTGTCCTGTCCCCTCTCTTGTTCATAACATATATAGACAACATATGTAAAGAAACCAGCCAAACAGAGACCGCAAGAATACCGCATGACGAGAACACAGAAGAAGAACCATCTGCAAATCTAACCATTAGAGAACTCCTGTTTGCGGACGACCAAGCACTAATAGCAAAATCAGAAGCTGAATTACAAGACCACATGAATAGTCTAAACGAAATGTGTAGGGAACATAACATGAAAATTAGCACAAGCAAAACAGAGGTAATGACTATAACTAAAGAAGAAAAAACAACAACAATTCACCTAAACGAACATCCCTTGAAACAAGTAAAGAGTTTCAAGTACCTAGGAAGTATAATATCATCAAATGGCAGATCAGAAGACGAGATCGAAAATAGATGCAATAAGGCAAACCAACTCATTGGACAAATGGCACCAATACTAAAGAACAAACATGTATCAATAACTACTAAGAAAGCACTTTACAACATAATCTTCCTACCAACTCTATGCTACCAATGCCAAATCTGGACAATGACAGAAAAAGAGAAGAGAAAAATCACAACAACAGAAATGAGATTCCTGAGAAGAATACTCAATGTATCAAGAAGAGATAAGATCAGAAATGAAGAAATCAGGACTAAAGTGGGGGTTATAGCAGCACTAGATTTTATTAGAAAGCAGCAAGTCAAATGGTTTGGCCATGCAAGTAGGTTACCATTCAACAGCATACCACAACAAGTAATGATGTACAGACCAGATGGAAACAGAGGAATAGGCCGACTACGTAAACTTTGGACGGAGGGAAAAGCAGAGTCCATGGGAATATCGATACATGAAGCCCATAATCGGGCACTCTCACGATGTTTATACTTCACCTAAACACCCCAAGTTACAAGAGGAACATGATGAAATGAGATGATGAGATGGCCACTGGACGGCAGACAAGTGTTCCAGCCACGGAGATAATTTATGTGCCAATTAATATACGTGAAATTACCTCTTATGTTATTTAAAAGGGATCGATCATCTTTATAACGATAACACACACCCTGGCGACGTAATTATAAACTCCAATGTATGTCCTAAGAGGTACAACAGAATGGGTGAGGGGTTTACTGCAAAGACGAATAGACACTGTTAAACTATGTGTTGGCATATGCTACTACACCATCTAGCATGAGAATGGAAGTTGAGGCTGTGACGGCAGCCTATGGTTGGAAGGGTGGACAGCCTGACATGTATCTGTAACGGACTCACTGAGTATGCTTCCGAAAATGGAAACTGTAATGGCTATTTTATGGTAAGGTGGTATAGTGTAGACTCTGGAATAAGGTTGAGAGTACATATGAACAAATTGAATGCACACACACATACACACACACACACACACACACACACCCACACACACACACACACACACACATATATATATATATATATATATATATATATATATATATATATATATATGAAAATACCTTCTCGGTGCCTCTCCGTGGCGAAGGGTTTCGGACTCAGATTGTAATCTCGCATACCGCATAAGACAGCTGCGGGTGATTTGGCAGCAGACCGCCTTGTGTTGGTCTTTTTACGAAATCGTATGGGTGCCAGTTGTTCAGAAACCAATTGCAAACTACTGAACATAAACGTGCTAAGAGATCCTAAACAGCAAAACAATGCTGAGGTTGACAGCGACGTCCTGTAAAATTATATGCAGCTAACATTTTTTAGCTAGCTCAGGAGAGAGTCAGTAGTCGCACGATGCTCAAACCGTAGCGAGAGAACCAGGAGGACGTGCAGTAGTAAAGTTGCTACTCGAATGATTAGTACAGTAATAGTGTTGGCAGATGCACCGGGTGCACAGTTACCGCCCTCCCCCCCCCCCCCCCCCCCACCCCCTTGAGGGCGGGATGGCTTCAGGGTCGACCCAGTCTCATTAACATTGGTGCCAGACAATGTTCAGAATTACCTGAGAGCTGTCTCGGTAGGAAAGGCGAGGAAAGGGCGATGACCAGCAAATGCGGCTAGCATATGTGAAAGCCTAACACTGCTTGCTATAGGACTACTTTTATCATGCAGAGAGACAAGTATGAACCATTTGTGACAACTGGCAAAGTTATGGGAACATAGTAATATTAAGATAAAGAGATAAGTATCCGAAGAACTTTAGCCAAATGACGTTATCCGAAAAAGAAAATTGTCAAAACTGGCGATCATGTGAGAGTGAAATGTGATCATTATAATCATCATCATCTTCCTTCCACTTTTGCCTAAAGCGTCGTGGGGAAGAAAAGTCTGCGCTCCAGCGCCCGATAGGTGGCATTGGATAGTGTCATTCCTTGTGATTGTAAAATGTCTTTGATGTCGTCAATCCATTTTCTTCTTGGGCGTCCTCTTGGTCTCGTTGCAGATGATCTTTGATGTAGGGCCAGTGATGGTAGTTGATGGTGTTTCATTCTGATAAGATGGCCAAGCCACTTGATCTTCTGTCTTTTAATAAATGTGGCACAAGTTGTTGATCCAACTGTCTGTTTGGTAACATCATTCTTACTCGTCTCAGATATCTAAGTTGGCAGCTCTCCTCGGGCATCACATCTCACAGGTGTCGATTTTGCGAAAGTGTGATTTGGATAATGTCCAAGTTTGAGACTGGTAGCATAGATTTGGTGTGAATACGCTGTTTATTATATGTCCTTTATGACGACATGGGTATATTTGCATGTTTCAGTATGGGTGATAGTTTTTGACATCTGATTTCGATTTCTCTGTCCAATCTGCCATCTTCTGTGATCATACTTCCAAGATATTTGAATTCTTTAACTTGTTTCAGAGATGTGTTATTTATCTGTACACTTAGTGGACTAGGAGGTGTGCTGTATTTAGACTCATATTGTATTTGCTGCATGTTGAACTCAGATATCATAATATGATTTTGCAGTCTTCCCTCGTCGCTATAAAACAGGTACTGATTGTCTGCAGATAGAAGTTCTTGTATTTACTGTGGATCAGTTGTTTCATCTGAAGTAAAGAGTTCTAAATTTTATGAATCTGTTCTGTCAAGGCTCGTCTTTGGAAGCAAGCTTTGACATAACAGATTCACAAAATTTGTGAAATGTGATCGAGAACATTAAACTGTATGGTTGATAATTATAATGAAGAAAACGATAATTGTGATATTGATGATATCAAAAATAATCTTGTGTGTACTTTACAGGACGTTGGCGTCCTCACAAATCTCAGGTTGATTTTCTAAGCAATTTTATGTTCAGCAGTTTGCCTTTGCTTTATGAAGGAGAAATTAGTGGACTGAGTGGGCTCGAGGTATGGTGTCCGCCTCGAGTACTGGAGGTCCCGGGTTTAAGCCCCTGTGGGGTCGGGATTTTTTTACGTGGACTTCTAGTAACAAACATGTTCCTTGGTTTCTGGGTAGTGAGATCGGACGCCCATGTGTATTATTGCGCACGTAAAAATCCCTTGGCAGTTGGATATCGAAAAAGAATTACCTAACCGTGCTCACCGGCCAGAATTTCGAGTTAAACAACTACCCAAAGTATGTCAGGATCCTCGCCTGTGTTACGGAGTTCGTGCACTGAGCTGAGATTCTCCGGACCCAGGCTTGAGTTAGGAGTAGAAAGGAGCATTTATGGTTTACACCCGTGTGCCGTGATGTGGATCCGTCGACTAAACTAAACTAAAACAGGAGAAATAAACATTGTAGTCCAACCGAGCAGACTAGGAGTTTATCCTCGTGCCCCGTCATCAGCGCACCGGATATTTAAGCGCATGAGCATTACGTTCCGCGGGCCCGTTGACTTTTGATGGTATACATGAAGATTATTATTATGGTTTCGCTGATAGTAAAACAAATTACCATATTTAATTAATTTATGCATTTATTGTTTTATCGGAAAGCCTCAGATACATTTGATTTAACATCTACTGTGTCAATCAGTTCAAATCTGGAGATTTGGCTCACATGCGTGGTCACAGCGAGAATATTTGAATACACTTTGTTCTGAGTTGGGTTTGGTTAAGTTAAGTTAAGAACCGACATCACATCATTCGGGATATTCACATAGTGCTCCGTCCTCATCTTCGACAGCCATCGTAATAGTCCACATACTAATGGTAACAGCAGTCTGATTGTGTCCGTCTGGTCTGTCTACCCTCCGGGTTTTGAATGTTGGCCAGATCCTCTGGTCACTGTATAAAGCATTATTCTCTCCAATCTTGATGATCTCTCTGTTCTTCTGCATTATACACCCAATTCCAAAGGGCCCAACCTCTTCAGCTTATCATGCACCAGGACCCCACCAAGTGGTGCAGACCCAGCCAATCTGTCCTCTGTTTCCACCACACCAGCATGTTCTAGTTGTGTACTTGTTCTAAGTTGTATTATTGTTCTATTTTGAATACTTGTTCTATACTGGTACCAGTATTTACTCACACACTCCAATGACGTCCCTGTGCTAAAATATGAATGCCAGATATTGTCGTTCACGAAAGAGAACATTTCAGTCCGTTGTTTCCCGCTTCTGTTGGTAGACTTTCACAATCTTCTGTTGATAGACTTTCATAATGTTCTGTTGTTAGTTGACCCAGCTAACATTCGATTTGGTACATCTGCATGGGGATCACATCTGCGTTTGGTTGCTAAGTTAAATATAACATTTTAAAACGAACACAAGCTATCATATTTTAAGAATTCAACCGCTTTGCCAGAGAACTATAATATTTCAAGCCCATGCATTGTGGAGAAAGGGGAGGTTGTTGCCCGAACTAGAAGGACGATTTATTTATAGCGGTTTATGTAATCCAATGCAAACACACCTGTGTTGATGTAGTGTGACGGGAGTTCATATTTTCAAAGTGACGACATTGTAGTGGCTTGGGGTGAAGGTGGTGGGGTGGGGGGGGGGGGTATTTCAATGACACCCTGGATTTGAACATTCACGACGCGCGCATGCAGTTGTACATGTATGGACTACGTTTGTTTGAGTTCAAAGCGAGGTAATATAAAATAAAAACCCATAGTTCTTGATCGTTGTTGCTAAACCTTCTCCTGTCCATGATCGAGGATACTAAACCGCCCCGTTGTACTGTATTATTATTACCAAAACTCCTCTGCAGTACTTTATCATTAGTTTTGCAACAACCACATCCGTTTTCGGTTCTCTGCTACGCCTTGTAGAAATGGGAAACTGGTGATGACTCAGCTTTCTCTCTGCTGCGAGCCTGCTCTTTAACTATCCATGCAGTGTGGGTACTGTGAGGTTACGGATTTCATGTCATCATCATGGAGAAATTATTTTTCTCCTCATTATCAGATACTAAGGAATAGGCCGTCAATACATAAAAGCGAAGCTTGCATCTCGCACCTTATCATCCCCATACTATTTATCCCTATAATTAGTTCACTTCTCCATGTGGGGAATTTGTTGTGGCTCTTTTTGCTTTGTTACTGTATGTCACGTTTCTATTCCTTGACAGGAACCATCACAGCTAAGATTATGATCGACCCTCATTTTTCTAGCCAGACTAGTGTCTGATTTGCACTTTTCTAGACAGACTAATGTCTGATTTTTCGTTGTATAGCCAGACTTATGTCTGATTCCCACTTTTCTAGCCAGACTAGTGTCTGATTCCCACTTTTCTAGCCAAACTAGTGTCTGCTTCCCACTTTTCTAGCCAAACTAGTGTCTGATTCCCACTCTTCTAGCCAAACTAGTGTCTGATTCCCACTCTTCTAGCCAAACTAGTGTCTGATTCCCACTCTTCTAGCCCAAACTAGTGTCTGATTCCCACTTTTCTAGCCAAACTAGTGTCTGATTCCCACTTTTCTAGCCAAACTAGTGTCTGATTCCCACTCTTCTAGCCAAACTAGTGTCTGATTCCCACTTTTCTAGCCAAACTAGTGTCTGATTCCCACTCTTCTAGCCAAACTAGTGTCTGATTCCAACTTTTCTAGCCAAACTAGTGTCTGATTCCCACTCTTCTAGCCAAACTAGTGTCTGATTCCATCTTCTAGCCAAACTAGTGTCTGATTCCCACTCTTCTAGCCAAACTAGTGTCTGATTCCACTCTTCTAGCCAAACTAGTGTCTGATTCCCACTCTTCTAGCCAAACTAGTGTCTGATTCCCACTCTTCTAGCCAAACTAGTGTCTGATTCCCACTCTTCTAGCCAAACTAGTGTCTGATTCCCACTCTTCTAGCCAAACTAGTGTCTGATTCCCACTCTTCTAGCCAAACTAGTGTCTGATTCCACTCCTTCTAGCCAAACTAGTGTCTGATTCCCACTCTTCTAGCCAAACTAGTGTCTGATTCCCACTTTTCTAGCCAAACTAGTGTCTGAGTCCCACTTTTCTAGCCAAACTAGTGTCTGAGTCCCACTCTTCTAGCCAAACTAGTGTCTGATTCCCACTCTTCTAGCCAAACTAGTGTCTGATTCCCACTCTTCTAGCCAAACTAGTGTCTGATTCCCACTCTTCTAGCCAAACTAGTGTCTGATTCCAACTTTTCTAGCCAAACTAGTGTCTGATTCCCACTTTTCTAGCCAAACTAGTGTCTGATTCCCACTTTTCTAGCCAAACTAGTGTCTGATTCCCACTCTTCTAGCCAAACTAGTGTCTGATTCCCACTCTTCTAGCCAAACTAGTGTCTGATTCCCACTCTTCTAGCCAAACTAGTGTCTGATTCCCACTCTTCTAGCCAAACTAGTGTCTGATTCCCACTTTTCTAGCCAAACTAGTGTCTGATTCCCACTCTTCTAGCCAAACTAGTGTCTGATTCCCACTCTTCTAGCCAAACTAGTGTCTGATTCCCACTTTTCTAGCCAAACTAGTGTCTGATTCCCACTTTTCTAGCCAAACTAGTGTCTGATTCCCACTTTTCTAGCCAAACTAGTGTCTGATTCCCACTTTTCTAGCCAAGACAGACTAGTGTCTGATTCCCACTCTTCTAGCCAAACTAGTGTCTGATTCCCACTCTTCTAGCCAAACTAGTGTCTGATTCCCACTCTTCTAGCCAAACTAGTGTCTGATTCCAACTTTTCTAGCCTGACTAGTGTCTGATTCCCACTTTTCTAGCATGACTAGTGTTTGATTCCCACTTTTTTAGCCAGGCAAGTATATATATATATATATATATATATATACGAGAGTCGGTCAATAAGTAACGCCTCGTGATATTTAATTTCATTCAATAGGAGGGGAAAATACACAGATAAAATTCATGTTGAAAGGAAGCCCTAAGCCTGTACTTCAAAGATCTTCTCTCAATGATGTGTATCCCAGAACTGTAAAATTTTGTGTCCTTTTTCCTAACTCACTGGCGTACGGCGCGTTTCTGGGTTTCGGTGTCCTCAAAGTGAAGTGATGTCCGAGACGATCTTCATTCAGTGATCTAAGCTAATGGAAGTCTGAAGGTGCTAAATCGGGAAGGAAAGGGGGATGTGGTAATAATGGCCAGTCAAATTCCACAATCGTATCAATGGTGTTTTTAACGGTGTGTGGCGTGGCATTATCGCGCAACAGTAGTGCAGTTCTGGGATCTTTGAATGGGTAAAGTCGTCAAAGACGCCCATTTAAGCTTTTTAAACTGTCAATGTAACGATTAGAATATACCGTGTTTCCTTGTTCCAAGAAGACGAGAAGAATCACACTTTTCGCACCCCAAAACACGGAGACCATAACTTTCCCTACAGATGGTGACATCTTGATTTTCTTTCTTGTCGGGGATGTTATATGATGCCATTCCATTGACTGCCTTTTGGTTTCTGTTTCAAGATATGAACCCAAGTCTCATCACCTGTCACAATATTCGATAAAAACCCTTCTCCTTCAGTTTCTTAACGGTGCAGGAGGTTGATGGCTATGGTTTTCCTTGCTTCTTTATGTCTGACTGTCAACATTCTGGGTACCCACTGTGCACAAACCATTGAATAACCCAGATCTTTAATGAGGTCTGGGCACTTACTTTACTCATGGATAACATGGATACGTTTCATCCAATTTTAGATGGCGGTCACCACGAATGATGCCATCAACTCGATGAATGTAGTGTGGAGTCCATGCGGTTAGTGGACGGCCAGTCCGCTTTGCGTCAGCCAGTGAGGATTATTGACCTACTTCAGCTTCATCACAGCCCATCATCGAACAGTGCTACCATCCACTGTTGAATCCCCGTAAACAATACTCAAACATTCGTGGATGCGAATCGGGGCCTCGCCTTCAGCATTGAGGAATTCTACGACATTACGTTGCTTTAACCGAACTTTTTTGGTCGCCATTTTTAAACCGTTACTGTTGTGAAACTAGTGACAGAATTGGTGGTGATACACAGTGCTAAACTGATAAATTACACGCAATGAAGTATTTGCATAGATAGACAATAGGAGTCATTAATTATTGACTGCCCCTCGTATATTAGGGTAATATTTATGTTTATTGTTCTTGTGAATTTTATTTACAATTTTTTTTCCCATTATATATACAATTCTGAGCAATAAACATTTAAAGATTATCCTCATTATTTCGCTTAACGTGAGTATTTGTGTCTTCTTTTATCGTTTGGATCTCACGTAGCTATCCTTCCCGTGACCTGCTAGCCAATGAGAAACCGTGTATTGTCACGAGGCTCTTGATGTAACTTTACTCTCTACCCAACAACTAATCTTACATTAAAAAACACCTGTGACAATCTATTCCAAGTCTATTTTACAAGTGATTGCAAACATGGAGTGTTTGATGACTAAAAACACTCATGACGTTCCTAATATTTGGAGCCAAACTTGCAGCACGTGATAAAACAGATTCAGATCATAACAATGTTCATCATCATCATCATCATTATTAATATCATCATCATCATCATCATCACCATCATCACGTTAACTGACGCAGTACC
This sequence comes from Cepaea nemoralis, assembly GCA_014155875.1. Taxonomy (NCBI): domain Eukaryota; kingdom Metazoa; phylum Mollusca; class Gastropoda; order Stylommatophora; family Helicidae; genus Cepaea; species Cepaea nemoralis. The sequence goes on from JACEFZ010023961.1 coordinate 181,666, forward strand.
GAAGGATAATATATAGAAAATGTGACCTTCCATTAGGACAGAAGGACGATATATCGACATACTAGGGTCATCGTGTTATTTGTTGTATTTCATTGTATCTTCCGCAATGTGAATGCTCAGTGAAGGGAAATTTACACTATTATACTTGTTCATTTGAGTTCATGCCATGTTTGGTCCAAACCTACGTTTTGTTTGGCAACGAATCAGATAATGTATCCAATTGTTCAATGTGCAGTAAAGATAATATATAAGTAAATAACTGCCTAAGCTACTAGACGTCTGTCTTTCTTCCTTGATAATCTATAGCTTCTATGATCCTTGATCGTATTCAAGCTTCACAACGAGCCTGCTCTGTAATGACTTGAACCAGGCAGTGATAATTGTGCACTTGTTCGTGGTCCCTTCCTAAATGCTAATACTTTTTGTTTTGGTTTTGTTTGTCAAGTATCACGACGCTTGTTTTACTAGAATTTATCTCTGTGCCAAATACTTTAGCTATGTCTCTGATTTTGGAACACCTTTGTTGAAATGAATGTTCTTAACCTACTTTGATTGCTTGGTTATTTGCAGAGCTTGATGACACATTTATCCGCTCATTTCTCTTGACACCCGTGTCATGATTTGTATTTGCTTCGTCCATAACAAGGGTAACCTGCAAACCAAACACAAAAACCGCTTTGGTTTATAAGAGGCCACCAATTGATTAACACTCGAAAATGATAACTACCAATTGTTGTAGAAGTTAAAATAAAGAGAAACACGGACAATCTAGCACCATATACTTAATGCACGCAAAGGTCCTTTACTTTTATTTTATTTTAATTTTGTCCAGAGAGTTTTTTTTCTTTTTCTTTTATTATTATTTTCTTCTACCCCCCCCCCCCCTCCCTCTCTCTCTCTCTCTGCTGCTCTCTCCCTCATTCTTTCCTTTTCCCGCCCCCCTCACACCAATTCCCCCTCTCCCTCTCTCTCTCTCTCTCTCTCTCTCTCTCTCTCTCTCTCTCTCTCTCTCTCTCTCTCTATATATATTAATATGTCTGAGATGACATTCATTGACAACATGGGTGGACACATTAGAACAAAAAGTCAATTAACTGTCCTTACCGAAGAGGACAAGTCCGAGGCCGCCACTCATCGCTGCCCTACATGCACCACTGTAGGGGAATTACATAGTCCCCATAGTCATTATACACAGGTACCGGGTGGGAAGACAAGTGAGTACGCTGGTCTCACTCCCACAGAATCAAGCCCTGTTGGAGACTCAGGTGATCTGAAAGCCAAGACACTGCATCTAAGAGTTAACCACTCACATTCTTCCCAAAGGTTCACATATAACAACACATCATCCTTAACATCAAAAACAACACAAAAAAACACAGTAAAAATAGCAAACACAACAACACAATAATAGAAACATCAAAAACAACAACACAGTAAAAGTAGCAACAACAACACAATAACGTTAACATCAAAAGCAACAACGCAGTACAAGTAGCAAAAACGAAAAACACAATAACAGTCACAAACAACACAACAACAACACAGTAAAAGTAGCAAAAACAACACAAAAACAGTAACATAAAAAACAACACAGTAAAAGTAACAACAACAACAATACAATAACAGTAATATCATAAACAACAACAAAGTGAAAGTAGCAACAACAACAACATAATAATAGTGACATCAAAAACTACAACACAGTAAATATAGCAACAACAACAACATAATAATAATAGTGACATCAAAAACAACAACACAGTAAAAGTAGCAACAACAACACAATAATATTAACATCAAAAATAACAATACAGTAAAAGTAGCAACAACAACACAATAATAGTAACATCAAAAACAACAATACAGTAAAAGTAGCAACAACAACACAATAATAGTAACATAAAAACAACAATACAGTAAAAGTACCAACAGCAACACAATAATAGTAACATCAGAAACATCAATAGAGTAAAAGTAGCAACAACAACACAATAATAGTAACATCAAAAACAACAATACAGTAAAAGTAGCAACAACAACACAATAATAGTAACATCAAAAACAACAATACAGTAAAAGTAGCAACAACAACACAATAATAGTAACATAAAAACAACAATACAGTAAAAGTACCAACAGCAACACAATAATAGTAACATCAGAAACAACAATACAGTAAAAGTACCAACAGCAACTTAATAATAGTAACATCAAAAACAACAATACAGTAAAAGTAGCAACAACAACAACAACAAGACAATAATAGTAACATAAAAAAACAACAACACAGTAAAAGTAGCAACAGGAACAAGACAATAATAGAAACATCAGAAACAACAATACAGTAAAAGTACCACCAGCAACACAATAATAGTAACATCAAAAACAACAATACAGTAAATGTACCAACAACAACACAATAATAGTAACATCAAAAACAACAACACAGTAAAAGTAGCAACAAGAACAAGACAATAATAGAAACATCAGAAACAACAAAACAGTAAAAGTAACAACAGCAACACAATAATAGTAACATCAAAAACAACAATACAGTAAAAGTACCAACAAGAACACAATAATAATAACATCAAAAACAACAATACAGTAAAAGTACCAACAGCAACACAATAATAGTAACATCAGAAACAACAATACAGTAAAAGTACCAACAGCAACACAATAATAGTAACATCATAAACAACAATACAGTAAAAGTAGCAACAACAACAACAACAACACAATAATAGTAACATAAAAAAACAACAACACAGTAAAAGTAGCAACAAGAACAAGACAATAATAAAACATCAGAAACAACAATACAGTAAAAGTACCACCAGCAACACATAATAGTAACTCAAAACAACAATACAGTAATTGTACCAACAACAACACAATAATAGTACATCAAAAACAACAACACAGTAAAAGTAGCAACAAGAACAAGACAATAATAGAAACATCAGAAACAACAATACAGTAAAAGTACCAACAAGAACACAATAATAATAACATCAAAAACAACAATACAGTAAAAGTACCAACAGCAACACAATAATAGTAACATCAGAAACAACAATACAGTAAAAGTACCAACAGCAACTTAATAATAGTAACATCAAAAACAACAATACAGTAAAAGTAGCAACAACAACAACAACAACACAATAATAGTAACATAAAAAAACAACAACACAGTAAAAGTAGCAACAAGAACAAGACAATAATAGAAACATCAGAAACAACAATACAGTAAAAGTAACAACAGCAACACAATAATAGTAACATCAAAAACAACAATACAGTAAATGTACCAACAACAACACAATAATAGTAACATCAAAAACAACAACACAGTAAAAGTAGCAACAAGAACAAGACAATAATAGAAACATCAGAAACAACAAAACAGTAAAAGTAACAACAGCAACACAATAATAGTAACATCAAAAACAACAATACAGTAAATGTACCAACAACAACACAATAATAGTAACATCAAAAACAACAATACAGTAAAAGTAGCAACAACAACAACAACAACACAATAATAGTAACATAAAAAAATAACAACACAGTAAAAGTAGCAACAAGAACAAGACAATAATAGAAACATCAGAAACAACAATACAGTAAATGTACCAACAACAACACAATAATAGTAACATCAAAAACAACAACACAGTAAAAGTAACAACAAGAACAAGACAATAATAGAAACATCAGAAACAACAACACAGTAAAAGTAGCAACAACAACAAGACAATAATAGAAACATCAAAAACACCAATACAGAAAAAGTACCAACAGCAACACAATAATAGTAACATCATAAACAACAATACAGTAAAAGTACCAACAAGAACGCAATAATAATAACATCAAAATCAACACAACAATCTTAATATCAAAAACAACACAAACAACACAGTAAAAGTAGCAACAACAACACGCAACAGTAACATCAAAAACCACAACACAGTTAAAATAGCAGCATCAACACAACAACAGTAACATCATAAACAACAACAGAGCAAAAGTAACACCAACAACAACAACAACAACAACAACAACAACAACAACAACAACAACAACACAATATTAGTAACATCAAAAACAACACAAACAACACAGTAAAAGTTTAACAACAACACAATAATAGTAACGTCAAAAACAACAACACAGTAAAAGTAGCAACAACAAGATAATAATAGTAACATCAAAACCTACAACACAGTAAAAGTAGCAACAAAAACAACACAATAATAGTAGCATCAAAAACAACAACACAGTAAAAGTACCAACAACAACGCAATAATAATAACATCAAAACCAACACAATAATCTTAATATCAAAAACAACACAATAATCTTAATATCACAAACAACACAAACAACACAGTAGAAGTAGCAACAACAACACAAAACAGTAACATCAAAAACCACAACACAGTAAATGTAGCAACAGCAACAACAACACAATAATAATAACATCAAAAACAACAAAACGGTAGAAGTAGCAACAACAACAACACCAACAACAACAGCAACACAAAAATAGTAACATCAAAAGCAACAACACAGTACAAGTAGGAATAACAACACAACAACAGAAACATAAAAAACAACACAACAATCTTGATATTAAAAACAACACACACAAACAACACAGTAAAAGTAGCAGCAACAACACAATAATAGTAACAATAACACAAACACCAACATCAACAATCCATGTGAAGCATCCGACAATCTTCTCATCCGTCGCCACATACTTTCACACAACTTACTACAGGCATGTCAAGCAATTCTAATCTTCTTATATATAAAATTCAATCTCCGTCTGTCTGTCTGTCTGTCTGTCTGTCTGTCTGTCTGTCTGTCTGTCTGTCTGTCTGTCTGTCTGTCTGTCTGTCTGTCTGTCTGTATGTCTGTATGTATGTATGTATGTATGTATGTATGTATGTATGTCCTTTATTTGTTCGCGAACGGCCCATCCGATTGAGATGAAATGTTCTACACGCCTTCCTTTCATTCCAGCGCTGCCAACTGTGATATTTTGTTAGTGTGAAATCGCCTACTTACTCAGTATTATTTCATTTTTCATTTTTCATTATAATTTCATATATCTCAGGGGACCTAACTCCGTAAAAGTTATTTCAAGGGGCATAACTTTTCTGTATAACTTATAGTCATATTGTGGCATCGTTTTCAAAGATTTATAAACTCTTTGTCCATAGTTATGTACCGGCATATGAGTTATAATAAATAATGATACAATCTGTAAGGCATTTTCAAAGTTTTCATAAAAATAATGCACAATGCATAACATTGTAACTCATCTTTTTTTGCTTAAGAAGTTACTGTAGTCATGCAGGTGATTAGAAAGAGTTTTCATTAAAAATAATGGATGTTGTGTGGAAGGACATTCTTTTAAGTTACTTTTTTTTGTTGTATGAATTTAATGAGACGCTACCCGTCAGGAGCTGGGCGAAGCCACGCCGGGTCAGATAGATAGACAGACCCACCTTTTCGCTGCAGTTGTCTACTCCTCCTTTTCCTTCTTCTGCTGATGCTGCTGCCGCCGCTCCATTTACCCAAGTTAATTTTTGGGGGAAGATGTAAAGATTTTTCAAGTGCTCTTTCTAATGCTTTTTGTAATTTGGTCTTCGTTTATCTAAGGTTGTTCTAACTGCAACCAATAAATGATTAGACAGACAGGGAGACAGACAGACAGACAGAGAGGGAAGGAGGGACGGACGGACAGACAGACAGACAGACAGACAGACAGACAGACAGACAGACAGACAGACAGACAGACAGACAGACAGACAGACAGACAGACAGTCGGGAACGGGAACTTATATGACTACTTATATGAATTAAATGAGATGCTCGCCATCAGGGGCTGGGCGAAGCCGGGCCGGGTCAGACAGACAGACAGACAGACAGACAGACAGACAGACATATAGACAGACAGACAGACAGATAGATAGTCGGGAACGGGAACGGGAGCTTATATGACTACTTATATGAATTAAATGAGATGCTCCACACCAGGGACTGGGCGATGCCGGGCCGGGTCAGACAGACAGACAGACAGACAGACAGACAGACAGACAGACAGACAGACAGACAGACAGATAGTCGGTAACGGGAACGAGAACTTATATGACTACTTATATGAATTAAATGAGATGCTCCCCACCAGGGAAGAGGCGAAGCCGGGCCGGGTCAGCTAGTTCACTATAAGAATGACAATGACATGAATATTTATAACTTAACAAGTTGACCGTTTATCGCGATGTCAACTGTGAAGAAATGTTCTTTTTCCTCAAAACTGTCAGTTCAGTGTAACCTGTAATCATATGTATATTACTTCAACATGTATGATTTTGTAGCCATCTGCTCTAACCCTATCACTAGATCGCCCTTTCACTAGTGTCCATTGTAAATGGAAGACACTACGGTTGGTAAAAAGCCTAACTAACCAAGGCTTGTGTTAAGTAGATCAAAAATATGTACAGCTAAGGAAATTAGATGGTGTGTCACGTGATGGTGACGTCATCGGTGCTAGAAAAATCGACCAGACATGTCCTAATCGTTGTAATCATGACGTGGCTATATTTATAGGACCATGTAATCTGTCAGGACCGTGAGCTAGATTTTCTCTGTATGATGAAAGTCATTGAAATTCCGCCCCTTAAAGCGCTGCATACAGATTTTGTAATTATTGAATGATTCAAATGGTATTTTGATTTCGTTGCTTATGCCGCCCCCTTACGGTGCAGCCTGGTGCAACTATGTATTTGTATCATAGCACGGAACGGCCCTGTTATCTGTCGCAATACAGTCCGCAGTCTAGATACAGACCCCATACCCACCAAGTGACGATCAAGTTAGTGGCATATCCTTTACAAGATGTCGCAATCAACCCCAGTTTATTACTTACAGTTTACGTTCAGTAGTTTGCCAATGCTTTCTGGACGACAGACGTCCGTATCATTGCTAAAACTCAAACGAGGCGGTCTGCTTCCTCATCGCCTGCAGCTGCCCTCGGACGCGGGTATGCGAGATTACGAAATGCTCGTTACCCCTTCGCCTCAGAGCCATTTAAACAATGCGTAACGTCCTTTGCAGGACCCAGATTGTTTTTCTATGCAATTTTACGTTAAAAGTAGTTTGCCATTGATTTCTGAAAAGAGAGGTCGGCATTGAACCAACTTAATGATGGTATAAGGAGCGAACCCCTCACCTAACCGTCAGCGCACCAGTACTTTAAGTATGAGCGTTATTGTCCTTTCGACCACGTCGACAGCTGAGTGAGGATTGATCTATTAACATAGGTTTTTAGCACTATATGCCAGTACGTCTTAAAGAGGTACAAGTTTTGTTTACCTATTCAATGACAATTCTGTCGTTCCTACTCATGCTCTCAGTGCCAATTATGTCTTTTCTTCTCATGCTCTCAGTGCCAATTATGTCTTTCCTTCTCATGCTCTATATGCCAATTATGTCTTTCTCTCTCATGCTCTCAGTGCCAATTGTGTCATTCCTTCTCATATTCTAAGTGCCAATTATGTCTTTCTTTCTCAAGCTCTCAGTGCCAATTATGTCTTTCCCTCTCATGCTCTCAATGCCAATTATATCTTTCCCTCTTGTGCTCTCAATGCCAATCCTGTCTTTCCCTCTCATTGCTTGCTTGCTTGCTTGCTTGCTTGCTTGTGTTCGTTGGCTTGAGCTCCAACGCGAAGTCCTGTATGTCGGATGAAGGCATTCTGTTGTCTAACATCAGTGTGATGTCATACAGGACCTGAGGTTTGTGTGAGTATCGGTTGTCCGACGTCTGGCTTATTGGTGTGCAGACTGGTGGTTCCTCGCCGTACAGGCAGACACTCTCCGACTTCGGAGGGATCGGCGATCCTACTGACTTTAGCCAGGACCCCGACGGGACCTGTTGCCCAGAACGCTCGACGAGGACGCGTCAATAGGTCTTGGCCAGTATATAACCCGGCCCTGGTGCCTCGGAAACACCTCTTCGTCCATTTCCCTCTCATGTTCTCATTGCCAATTCTATCATTCCATCTCATTATCTCAATGCCAATTATGTCTTTCACGATAATGCTCTCAGTGCCAATTCTATCTTTCCCTGTCACGTTATTAGTGCCACTCCTGTCTTTCCCTCTCATGCTCTCAATGCCAATTCTGTCTTTCCCTCCTATGCTCTCAATGCCAAGTATGTCTTTCCCTCCCATGCTCTCAATGCCAATTCTATCTTTCCCTGTCACGTTATTAGTGCCACTCCTGTCTTTCCTTCTCATGCTCTCAATGCCAAGTATGTCTTTCCTTCTCATGCTCTCAATGCCAATTCTATCATTACCTCCCATGCTCTCAATGCCAAGTATGTCTTTCCTTCCCATGCTCTCAATGCCAAGTATGTCTTTCCTTCTCATGCTTCTCATGCTCTCAATGCCAATTCTATCATTACCTCCCATGCTCTCAATGCCAAGTATGTCTTTCCTTCTCATGCTCTCAATGTCAATTCTATCTTTCCCTCCCATGCTCTCAATGCCAAGTATGTCTTTCCTTCTCATGCTCTCAATGCCAATTCTATCATTACCTCCCATGCTCTCAATGCCAAGTATGTCTTTCCTTCTCATGCTCTCAATGTCAATTCTATCTTTCCCTCCCATGCTCTCAATGTCAATTCTATCATTACCTCCCATGCTCTCAATGTCAAGTATGTCTTTCCCTCTCATGCTCTCAATGCCAAGTATGTCTTTCCTTCTCATGCTCTCAATGCCAATTCTATCTTTCCCTCCCATGCTCTCAATGCCAATTCTATCATTACCTCCTATGCTCTCAATGCCAATTCTGTCTTTCCCTCCCATGCTCTCAATGCCAAGTATGTCTTTACCTACCATGCTCTCAATGCCAAGTATGTCTTTCCCTCCCATGCTCTCAATGCCAAGTATGTCTTTCCCTCCCGTGCTCTCAATGCCAATTCTGTCTTTCCCTCCCATGCTCTCAATGCCAAGTATGTCTTTCACTCCCATGCTCTCAATGCCAAGTATGTCTTTCCCTCCCATGCTCTCAATGCCAATTCTATCATTACCTCCCATTCTCTCAATGCCAATTCTATCTTTCCCTCTCATGCTCTCAATGCCAAGTATGTCTTTCCCTCTCATGCTCTGAATGCCAAGTATGTCTTTCCCTCCCATGCTCTCAATGCCAATTCTATCATTACCTCCCATGCTCTCAATGCCAATTCTATCTTTTCCTCTCATGCTCTCAATGCCAATTCTATCATTACCTCCCATGCTCTCAATGCCAAGTATGTCTTTCCCTCTCATGCTCTCAATGCCAATTCTATCATTACTTCCCATGCTCTCAATGCCAATTCTGATTTCCCTCTAATGCTCTCAATGCCAATTATGTCTTTCCCTCTCATGCTCTCAATGCAAATCTGCCCTACCCTCTCATGCTCTCACTGCCAATTCTGTCCTTCCCTCTATGCCAAATCTGGTTTCCCACTCATGCTCTCAATGTCCATTCTGATTTCCCTCCCATGCTCTCAATGCCAATTCTGATTTCCCTCTAATGCTCTCAATGCCAATTATGTCTTTCCCTCTCATGCTCTCAATGCAATACTGTCCTACCCTCTCATACTCTCAGTGCAAATTCTGCCATACTCTCTCATGCTTACAATGCAAATCATGTCTTTCCCTCTCATGCTCTCACTGTCCATTCTGTTTTTCCCTCTCATGTTTAAAAAAAAAGTCGCTTAAAAGTTGACAGGGTCGACTTCATTGCACCGGGTTTTATCCCATATGGCTCGGTCTCTTTCCGCAGCGCGGAAAGAGTCGCACAAAACACGAACTCTCATGCTGTCTATGCCAAATCTTATTTCTCTCGCATGCTCACAATACCCATTCTGTCTACATCTAGACATTCTGTCTACACCTATCCATTATGTCTACATCTACCCGTTCTGTCTACACCTATCCTCTCTGTCTACATCAACCCATTCTGTCTACATCTATCCATTCTGTCTACATCTATCCACTTTGTCCACATCTATCCACTCTGTCTACTACTTCTATCTATTCTGTCTACATCTACACATTCTGTCTACATCTACCCATTCTGACTACATCTACCCATTCTGTCTACATTTACCCATTCTGTCTACATCTACCCATTATGTCTACATCTACCCATTCTGACTGCATCTACCCATTCTGTCTGTATTTACCCATTCCTTCTGCATTTACCCATTCTGACTACATCTACCCATTCTGTCTGCATCTACCCATTCTGTCTGCATTTACCCATTCTGACTACATCTACCCATTCTGTCTGCATTTACCCATTCTGACTACATCTACCCATTCTGTCTGCATTTACCTATTCTGTCTGCATTTACCCATTCTATCTGCATTTACCCATTCTGACTACATCTACCCATTCTGTCTGCATTTACCCATTCTATCTGCATCTACCCATTCTGTCTGCATTTACCCATTCTGTCTGCATTTACCCATTCTGTCAGCATCTACCCATTCTGTCTGCATTTACCCATTCCGTCTGCATTTACCTATTCTATCTGCATTTACCCATTCTGTCTGCATTTACCCATTCTTACTACATCTACCCATTCTGTCTGCATTTACCCATTCTGTCAGCATCTACCCATTCTGTCTACATCTACCCATTCTGTCAGCATCTACCCATTCTGTCTGCATTTACCCATTCTGACTACATCTACCCATTCTGTCTACATTTACCCATTCTGACTACATCTACCCATTTTGTCTACATTTACCCATTCTGACTACATCTACCCATTCTGTCTACATTTACCCATTCTGACTACATCTACCCATTCTGTCTGCATTTACCCATTCTGTCAGCATCTACCCATTCTGTCAGCATCTACCCATTCTGTCAGCATCTACCCATTCTGTCTACATTTACCCATTCTGACTACATCTACCCATTCTGTCTACATTTACCCATTCTGACTACATCTACCCATTCTGTCTGCATTTACCCATTCTGTCAGCATCTACCCATTCTGTCAGCATCTACCCATTCTGTCAGCATCTACCCATTCTGTCAGCATCTACCCATTCTGTCAGCATCTACCCATTCTGTCTGCATTTACCCATTCTGTCTGCATTTACCCATTCTGTCTGCATTTACCCATTCTGTCTGCATCTACCCATTCTGTCAGCATCTACCCATTCTGTCTGCATTTACCCATTCTGACTACATCTACCCATTCTGTCTACATTTACCCATTCTGACTACATCTACCCATTTGGTCTACATTTACCCATTCTGACTACATCTACCAATTCTGTCTACATTTACCCATTCTGACTACATCTACCCATTCTGTCTGCATTTACCCATTCTGTCAGCATCTACCCATTCTGTCAGCATCTACCCATTCTGTCAGCATCTACCCATTCTGTCTACATTTACCCATTCTGTCAGCATCTACCCATTCTGTCAGCATCTACCCATTCTGTCTGCATTTACCCATTCTGTCAGAATCTACCCATTCTGTCAGCATCTACCCATTCTGACTACATCTACCCATTCTGTCTGCATTTACCCATTCTGTCAGCATCTACCCATTCTGTCAGCATCTACCCATTCTGTCAGCATCTACCCATTCTGTCTGCATTTACCCATTCTGTCAGCATCTATCCATTCTGTCAGCATCTACCCATTCTGTCAGCATCTACCCATTCTGTCTGCATTTACCCATTCTGTCAGCATCTACCCATTCTGTCTGAATTTACCAATTCTGACTACTATAACAGAGCATCATCTCTGTTAGGGGGCTTAATGGGTGGTGTGCAAAGGGGAAAAGACTAGTATACAAGGCACGGCTGAGCATCCCGTTGGGATGTAACTAGGGACTCTCAAGTTGTGACGCGGGGGGTAGGGATAGTTAGTTACCATCTGTACTTCGGATCAGCAACACCTATTGTAATAACATCTGTCCAGAAAGTCATTGTATGGTGTTTTATATTCTACGATGTATTAAATTGAATAAATATATGAAATACAGCGAGGACTTTATCTCTGCTCTATAACTTCAGTACTGTTATACTACATCTACCCATTCTGTCTACATTTACCCATTCTATCTGCATTTACCCATTCTGACTACATCTACCCATCCTGTCTACATCTACCCATTCTGTCTACATCTACCCATTCTGACTACATCTACCCATTCTGTCTGCATTTACCCATTCTGACTACATCTACCCAGTCTGTCTACATCTACCCATTCTGTCTACATCTACCCATTCTGTCTGCATTTACCCATTCTGTCTGCATCTACCCATTCTGTCTACATCAATCCACTCTGTCGACATATATCAACTCTGTCTACATCTGTCCACTCTTGAAACATCTTCCCATTATGTCTACATCTACCCATCCTGTCTATATCTACCAATTCTGTCTATACCTATCCTCTCTGTCTACATTTACACATTCTGTCTAAATCTATTCCTTCTGTCTACATCTATCCACTCCGTCTACATCTATCCACTTTGTCCACATCTATCCACTCTGTCTACATCTATCCATTCTGTCTACATCTACCCATTATGTCTACATATACCCATTCTCTCTACATCTACCCAATCTGTCTGCATCTACACATTCTGCCTGCATCTACCCATTCTGTCTACATCTGTCCACTCTTGAAACATCTTCCCATTGTGTCTACATCTACTCATTCTGTCTACATCTAACAATTCTGTCTACACCTATCCTCTCTGTCTACATATACCCATTCTGTCTACATCTATTCATTCTATCTACATTTATCCACTCTGTCTACATCTATCCACTCTATCTACATCTATCCATTCTGTCTTCATCTACCCATTATGTCTACATCAACCCATTCTGTCTACATCTTTCCACTCTGTCTACATATATCCACTCTGTATACATCTTCCCATTATATCTACATCTACCGATTATGACTACATCTACCCATTCTGTCTACACCTATCCACTCTGACTACACCTATCCACTCTGTCTATATCTACCCATTCTGTCTACATCTACCCATTATGTCTACATCTATCCACTCTGTCTACATCTATCCATTCTGTTTACATCTACCTATTCTGTCAACATCTATCCACTCTGTCTACATCTATCAACTCTGCCTACATCTACCCAATCTGTCTACATCTACCCAATCTTTCTACATCTATCCACTCTGTCTACATCTACCCAATCTGTCTACATCTACCCAATCTGTCTACATCTATCCACTCTGTCTACATCTACCCAATCTGTCTACATCTACCCAATCTGTCTACATCTGTCCATTCTGTCTACATCTGCCCACTCTTTCTACATCTATCCAGTTGTATATCCACTAAGATCTTGCAAGTGGGCTGTGTAGATCCGCATGTATAAAAGCGCTCACTATTACACTTCCGGTGTTGGTATGCCGAGGTAGCGGGTTAAACCCCTACACCTTGGACTAAGATGATGACTTCTGGTTCTTGAATTGAGGAGGTACATTACAAGTACTTCATAGGTCGGAGTGGGTTCGCCTGATGGCTTGGGACACTGGTAATAGGAAAGGTATTCGACACGCAAAGATCAGCCCAGAGCATTAGACATAATAGCAGGTTCATGCACTACGCTTGAGTTCAAAGCGAACGATGTAAACACAAAAAAGTAGGTAGTTTATATGCTTAAGGTCAATTCTGTCTACATCTGAATAGTCGCGATGTCCGTGTATGTCCCTGCAAGATAGGTCGTGTCTGTGCTTTATATCAACTCTGTCTATGTCTGTCCAGTCGCCAGCTCATTGTAAGTCTCTGCTGGTAGGTCTAGTCTGTGCTTAATACCAAGTCTATCTACATCCATGCAGTCTCCATATATCCTTCGGCGTGGGCATCTGTGACTTATGTGTCAGTGGGCTCAGTGTCAATATTCCTAGTACAACAGAGTCTGCAGATTCTGCAGTTTGCGAAGAGTTGATGGAACGTCTCCCTGTACTTGGTGCTCATAGTGTAGTACAGCAACATGTTCACGCTGGAATTGATGGTGTTGCAGACAAACGCAAACGACCAGACCGCAAAGTAAGAATTCTTATACTTCCCTACTAGGATAAATTCGGGTTCTAATAACGTTACCAGAGAGATTATAGATCCTGGGGTGTAACAGGCTATAAGAATAGACGCTATCATCACGATCATCTTTATTGTCTTCTTGTCCCGCAGAGACCTGGCTTCTGAATTTGCGTTTTTCGCTGATGCGGTGCTCTGCCAGTTGGATTTTTGCACGAGTTTAATGGCAAGGAAAGTGGTTAGCATTATGACCGCTACAAACGACAACATTCCTGATATTGAGGTCAGTGTATAAACCAAACCTGCAAATGCATTATTAACATTTCTGAACACAATTCCATATAAGGTCTTGTTTCTTTCCGGAACAAATTTCCAGTCTAAATAAGCAATAAAGTGGTTAGGGACCACTGGTATCAGGTTTATAGCGAAAATAGCGCACATGAAGGTCGTAGTCTTTCTGAGAGATACCATCTGTTTGACTTTCAGAGGTAGAGCAACGCTCAGGCATCTCTCCGCCGTGATGTAAACAGTGATCCAGCTGGTGATTCTACCAAAACAGACATGACACCAGCCTCCTGTCAGATAAGGAAGATCTAAAGGAACAAAAGGAACAGCGTCTGATTCCATATAAGGATTCATGCAAATGGTACACCATTCTAAGGTTAATAGACATAAAAAGTCGGAAAGGGCCAGCGCAAAGAAACTAATGTTGGCAGTTGTTGTGAATCCTTGTTTGTGAAACACGATCATATTTACGATGTTGCTGTAGATTCCGAACAGACCAATTAAAGAACTTAACACTGAGTAATTGATCAGTCGGAACATGTTGCTGGCTTCATCAGTGACTGCGTCCATGTTTACTGAATATATAGTGATGTTCATCTCCTGGCCATAGTTTGAAAAATGTAGCGGGTTGTTTTCACTAGTCGCTGACAAATTTCTTAAGACGAAGACCATGTTTTTGTTCGTGAAAATCTACAAAATAAAAAAATGTTGATAACATGTAATTGTTGACAAATAATCCATTCCACACGTAAGCACAGCAAATAGAGCTTTCAAAACATCTTTCACTTACAGAACTGTTAACTCTGCGAAGACTGTGTAAGTTGTTTTTTTTCTTATCTACTTTATTCTTCTATTGGAACGTATGCCTTAATACCACACATGCTAACAGGTTCTTTTTGTTGTTATCTCTTGCATCTTGCTCCATGTCCTCCCCATATTATTACTTCATGTCTCTAATTCTCTCCTCCATCTGGTTTCAACTCTCTCTCTCTCTCTCTCTCTCTCTCTCTCTCTCTCTCTCTCTCTCTCTCTCTCTCTCTCTCTCTCTCTCTCTCTCTCTCTCTCTCTCTCTGTATCTCATTTACCAAATGGGCCCAGATATAGGACTTTCGTGTTACACTCTTATCATGTTTTCTTACTGTCTATCCGGAGCCAGCGTTATTTCCCCCACTCTTGATTCATTTGAGTCTGTCTAGTTCTCTGTGTGCGGGTATTATTGAGTGGGTGCATAACTATGAGAGTTTGTGTAACTGATGTAACTATGTATGCCGGATTGTATGTATGTGTTTATGAACGGTCGTGTGTACGTGTATCTGCCTGCCTACATGTCTCATAAAATGGTAATATGCATTGTTTATGTTTTCAACATTCATTTGGCAATGTTTTTTTTTAAATTTTAATGTGAATATAACATGCACAATTGATAAACGAAGGATCTGAAAAAGGCCGAAAAGGCCGGAAGTGGCTGAAAGGGCCGAATGTAAGACATTCCTGCGTGCCCAATTTTTGACGCTTTGAAAATAAATTTCGCTCGTTCTTTCTCCATATACTACATATTAGGCCCCACTGGTCCAAGGCTGACGTCCAGCTTACGCCTGTGGCTCCTAGTAGCTGTCAGCATGCGACAGGGGGTAACAGCTGTGAAAGGATGGCTAAATCAGGCATGGGCAGCCGATTTATTTTCAAACCAAGCGGTGAACTAAGGTATGCCTATCCAGCATGTGAAGACAGGATTACGCAGACTGCGCGGATGAAATCACTGATGATTCAACGGGCAAGATGTCGTTTACCTGCAAAGCGTTGTGGAACGTAATTAGCACGGCAAGGCACCTAGAGCACCCTGGTCACCCACTGCACCTGTATTTGTCTCCAGCCGCTTTGACTTGTCTTGCCCCTGGACTCATGTGGACTTAGGCGAGAGAGTGAGGTCGACGAATTGCGCAACTCTTCCTCACTTTAATCCAATTCATCGCGCAAGTCATTCTTCATACAACATCATATATCACCTTCAATCCATGTGCCGATGGGCGAGCAGCGAAGCGGCATGCGTGGGTACGCTGGCAGCCGTAGTCGCAGACATGCACACAGGCGGCTCAGGTCATATGGTCGTCTTCTACTGACCGGAGCAGCTGTGGGATTCGGCAGCCCGCTGAGTGACTAATCAGCCCTCTATAGGAAAGCACTGCTCACCTCCATAGCATGAGGAAGGGGCTAGAAAAGGTGCCTAAACATTGTCTGCTCCATCATTACCTAACCAGCTAGCCGCGGTTGGTGGGAACCATATACTGCGGTCGACATACAAACACAGTAAAAACAGGTAAAGCTAAAAGAGCTAACCATATTCCCTTGACAATTCGAACTTAGAATGTACGCACCCCACTTGATAGAGACGGCACGTCGGGCCCAGAGAGACGAACAGCATGATTGGGAGAGAACTGGGCAGGTACAACATCGACATTGCAGCCTTGAGCGAGACACGACTTGCAGAAGAAGGCCAAATCTGTGAAGTAGGTGCCGGCTACACATTTTTCTGGAGTGAAAGGAAATGCGAGGAAAGATGCCAATCCTGTGTGGGATTTGCCATTAAGTCAGCCCTGGTTGGCAACCCAGCTGAATTTTCAAAGGCCATAAATGACAGGCTTATGACTATTAAGTTATCCCTGCTGAAAAGAAAGAAGCATGCAACCATCGTGAGTGTCTACGCACCAAACATGACAAATGAAGATGACGTCAAAACCAAGTTCTATGAAGACTTGCACAACGTATTAACATCTGTATTAACAAACTTATACTCCTTGGGGACTTCAATGCCAGAGTAGGCAAGGACACAACTACTTGGAGTGGCATCATTGGAAAGTACGGAGTCGGAAATTGTAACAGCAATGGCTTCTTCTCCTCCTTCAAAGCTGTGCCGAACACGATCTCCTGGCGCCCAACACAATTTACCGTCTTCCCACGAGAAATAGGACATCATGGATGCACCCTCGCTCGAAACACTGGCACCTCATTGACTATGTCATCATCAGGAGGAGTGACAGACAAGACGTTTGGGTGACAAAATCCACGTGTAGTGCCGAATGTTGGACAGACCATCGTCCCATTATCTCGAAAATAAACATACACACCAAACCAATGTAGTATTTTATATAAGTGTCGTCCCTGGGGTGAGGGGAATCAACACCGACATCCCTTTGACCCCAAATCCTTATCCTGAGAATCTCCCAGCTTTCTGTCCACAACACCCCGTCAGTACCTGGATCCCTCTCTCTCTCTCCTACCAATGGACCATGCCCCCTCTCATTATTTTCCAAAAAACATACTCACACAAAACTAGTTTTTTTTTAAAAACTGACAAACACAATTTAATAAAGAAAAGTGTCAGGTGTGTGCAAAGTGTATGTGTAGAATGTCTGTCGTTTAATCTAACGTGTATGTAGAGTCAGACCAAATAGCTCAGGAGCAAAGTCAGTTTCGTCCCTGTACTGGCCACACAACAGCACCATATATGATGGACAGAAAACCTCACCCAAATGATGTGTCTCTCAGGCCAAGTGTCGACTTCCTCCGATAGCTCTTGAACAGTCCAGATGCTTGGTCATCAATAGTGGAAACAGTCCAATATTGATCATCAATCTAACACACACAGTGTAAATACTCTTTCATAAAAGTTCTGGGATCAAAGAATCCTAAAATTAATGTTACTGTCACTTTGTAAAAAACCCAATATTAGTATTTTACTGTTCATAGGAATTCCCAAAATGTAACACACACAGTTAATTGGAATTCACCAATTGTAACACATACTGTTAATTGGTAATGATAGGAATTCACCAATTGTAACATATACTGTTAAGTTTCCAGGAATCTAGATCTACTAATGTTCCCGGTACAGGTGTTACTGTCAGTGTCTTGATTTTAATGTGATGTAACCTATCACCTAAGAAACACTCTTATATTATCATCGTTTCCTGCTCAGCAGAGGCCAGGTTCCTGCAGACCCTCTGAGTTATTGGCCCAGTGCAAAAGCCTCTCAGTAAACTCTGCCCTCAATACTCGAGCCATGACTTTTCTTCTAGCTGGTGGTAACTATGGTGGAACCATATATGTATTCCGGTTTGAAAAGTGAGAATATTGAATAACACAATGGTTAAATATCCGCCGTGGCAAATCAACATTAGACACTATAGTCTCTCTCTAGAAACAAACTAAGAATATTGCACACGTCCGTAGCGCTTCACAACTTTTGGTCGACTAACCCCAAAGTTGTTTACCTCAACTGGTTTAATACTGGGTCTGAGTGACGCCACAAAACTTTCTAGACACTAGACAGTCTATAATATATTTTTCTCTCTCCTGTCTAGACTGGGTGGAAACAACCCGCCGTCTATTCCGCTTTCATGTGGGGACCTGTCCCGGCAGTTTAAAAAGTCTTGCCGGCCTGTGATCTAGAGAATTCTTGTTCCCACAACAAAAGATCCTGCCGACTTTTACCCATACAATCCGTCTTCAACTTCAACTACAACGTCGACGTATGGCGGGACAGTTTTTCCCCTATCAACAACACATTAAAGAATTGCCGGCTTTGTGTTAGACATTTGGCGCGACATTTTGTCATCGATCGACATTCCAAGATGTTATGTGACATAGGCCCCCTCTTAAGAGAGTAGTCCACATCAACTCTTTCTCCTTGGAGGTTCAATTCAGGTGATCTTTTCCTCTTCTTTAGGAGCTGTGTGTCTAGACAGGAAATCAGCTCCAACATTTTCGTTCCCAGGTATATACTCCACCGTGAAGTGGTAGGGCGGAAGCAGCAACGACCACCGCTTCAAACAGGCGTTGAGCTTCTGAAAAGTGGCCAGGAACATCAAGGGTTGATGATCCGACTGGACCCGAAACTGAACTCCATACAAATCGGGCTGGAATTTTGGCACGGCCCATACGAGAGACAAACACTCCCTCTCGACGGTCGAATAATTCCTCTCAGCCGGGAGAAGTTTCTTGCTTGCGTATGCCACTGGTTTCAAAACCGAAGCATCGTCTTTCCCTTCCTGTAACAAGGCTGCCCCAATTCCAATCCCACTCGCATCCGTTCTCAACACAAATGGCTTGGAAAGGTCTGGGAGCTGTAAAACAGGTTTGCTGACCAAGGCCTCCATCAACTGACTGTGTGCACTCTCGCACTCGGGTGTCCATACGATTGGATCCGGGAAATTCCTTTTTCAATGTTTCCGTTAATCGAGCTCTCAGTTCAGTGAAATGCGGGATGAATTTTTGGTAAAACCCACACACAGAGAGAAAGGATCGCACCTCCTTCTTCGTTTTTGGCCTTAGAGCACGTCTGATCTTTTCTAGGTTCATCTCCTCTGGGACAATTTGTCCTGGAATGATGGTGTGACCTAGAAATTCCAGAGTCTGGTAACCAATCATGAACTTGGTTGGGCGAGCGGTAAGCCCTGCTTCCCTAAGCCTATTGAAAACTCTCTCCAAGGATTGCAAATGGTCATCCATACTGTCACTAGCAATCAGTATATCATCCATGAACGAGATAATGGACGGATCCTGTAAGGGATCCAACAAGGTCCTCATCATGCGAGTAAACACACTAGGTGCATTGCTGAGCCCAAAGGGCATGACTTTAAATTCATAGTGTCCACTGGGGGTACTGAAAGCCAGCAGGGGTCGAACCTCTGGTTTGACCAGGATCTGATAATAACCCCGACTCAGATCCACTTTTGAGAAGTACCTAGCCTTATAGAGCCTAGCGAATAACTGAGTTGTTTCCGGCAAAGGTTCCACCTGAAATTGAGTATGACTGTTCAGAAGTCGATAGTCTATACACAACCGGTGTTCTCCACTTGGTTTGCGTAACAAAACTACCCCGCATTGTATGGGGATGTGGATGACGCAATCATGTAATCCATCAGCAGATTCTGTATTTCCTCCTTCAGGGCCTTTTCTTTAGAGAATGGCACTGGGTAAACCTTTTGGCGAACAGGCTCTTGTGTGGTCAAGGTCATCTCGAATTCAACCAACCTCGTTCGTCCTGGTTTATCAGTCAGTATCTGCTTATGAGACTCGAGAACCTGGGTAATCTTTTCCCTCTCCTGGGAAGTCAGATCAGGGTTCACTTGCACATCCCCATATGTTTCCTGGTGTACCAGGGGATATTCCCTGCCCTCGATGGTTCCCGTTTCAGTCTGCACTGCAACTGCCATTGCCTTGAGGTGGGCTGTTTTGTCCCCGGGTCTCTCCTCGTACTTCCGCAGGAGATTAATATGGAAAATATTCGACTTTCCCCGGATCTGGATCTGGTAGTTGGTTCTGGAGACCACTCTTTCCACGGGAAGCGGTCCTTGCCAACCTATCTCCAGTTTGTTGGTTCCCGTTGGGAGTAGCAACAAGACTTTGTCTCCCACCTTAAGAGATCTGTCTTTAGACCTACGGTTGTAGTAAGCCCAATGTCTTTTTCTGGCCTTTCTCAAGTTCTGAGTCGCCAGAGTCCATCCCTTGTGAATTTTTTTCTCTCAGTTTCTCCACGTATTTATAAGAGGAGATCACTTCTTCTGACGTCCCCTCCTCAGTCCAACTCCTCAACATGGCTTCCAACTGTCCTTTGATTGGACGACCAAACAGCAAAGAAGCGAGTGGTAGTCCTGTTGAGCCATGAGGTACTTCCCGATAGGCGAAAGGCGCTGCTGGGATATATTCATCCCACCTATTATTTTTTTCCTGTGCCAGTTTCCGGAGCATTGTCATCAACGTGCCGTTTAAACGCTCTACTTGTCCATTGGCTTGAGGGTGGTAAGGGCTGGTATGTATATGGTTAGAGTAGAACACCCTAAATACCTCCTTCATGAGTTTCCCACAAAACTGGGACCCAATGTCCGTCAGAATTTGATTAGGGAAGCCTAATCTGGTAAAGGCCTCTATCAGTGCGTCCGCCACTCGTTTCGAGTCAATTGTGGTCAATGGTATGGCTTCACCCCACATCGTACAGTTCGCTACTCCCCCGGCAGTGGGTTAGTGACAATTGCTTCTGCCTCATCAGTTCTCGTCTGATAGCGAGTCTGAATTGCTCCCATATGGATTGGCTCCCTGGGCATTCCCAGAAAGACATACCGGCAACCGAGGATGACGGGAAAAATGGGATCGGTCAATACAGCGGCCTTGATTGTGCCGGTGACATATCTTGACCGAATCTCCACTTTGGCGATTGGCAACTTCATGGCGACAGCACTCTTCTGTGCAGGCTCTATCTCCATGGTCTCACCTGTGAATTGTTCTGGGTGTACCAGATCCGCAGAAATCACGGCCTCCCCGTCCAGACCAGTGTCGTATAGACACTCAACTTGTCGGCCATTAACCTCTATCAATTCTACTACAGGTGGCTTATCCTGGTCTGGAGTCTCTTCCTCGGCCTCGACCTGTTCGGTGGCCTCCACCTTAGGTTCCACTGGGCACACGACGAAATGAGAATCTTCTGACTTAAATCTGCAGTCTTTAGCATTATTCGTGTTCGACCTGCAGTGTTTACACCATTTCCCTGTCCTAGATTTTCTCGTGCCGGACTTCGGTGAGCTCTCCTGGTTGTGAGCTTCCTTGTCGACCTCAGCATTTTCAGTGGCAACCTCATTTGGAGCCACTTTACACGCCGCGAAGTGAGGGATTTTTGTGAGCATATTGTGATTGTATTGTGAGAGGGCGACTTACAAATCGAACACCACTTCTCCGTCCACGGTCGTTTTGGTGAAGAGCTCGAAGTGCTCTTGCTTCCCTTCTTCGTCTTCTCCAAACTCTCCTCTGAAGTTTTAACATATGGTTCCACTTTCTTGTTCCCCGTGCTTTTGGATTTCTTCCGGTCATGTTTCTCCTGACCTTTGGTGTTTGTGGAAAGGTTTTCTCCCGCCTCCCCATGTACCTCGACGAACCGTTCTGCCAATTTCGTCACGATGTCGATACGTTCCGCCCCTTGTTCTCCCAAGAATGTCCTGAGAGGTTTCGACATTTCCTTTCGCATCTGGTCGACTATCATGAGTTCTTCTTTAAGACGCATCTTTAGACCCATTAAGGATACACAAAGTGGAGAGTGGAAAGGAAGAAGTAACAAAGACATTTATGATCTGTTTAAGTCCCCGCTAATCACAGGTATCATGAAGGCTAATAGACTACAATGGCTGGGGCGTATAGAAAGAATGGAAGATAATAGGGAAACAAAACTCGCTTACACTCAGAAAATAAATGACCGTAGACCCCGAGGTAGACCAAGAAGACGGTGGAGAGATAATATATATACAGACCTACAAGCACTTGGAATCAACGACTGGCAAGAGAAGGTCAACCAGAGAGACGAATGGAGACGGATTGTATCTGCAGCAAGGAGCCTCAAAGGCTCGGAACGCTGAAGAAGAAGAAGAAGAAGAAGAAGAAGAAGAAGAAGAAGAAGAAGAAGAAGAAGAAGAAGAAGAAGAAGAAGAAGAAGAAGAAGAAGAAGAAGAAGAAGAAGAAGAAGAAGAAGAAGAAGAAGAAGAAGAAGAAGAAGAAGTTTTATCGTTTTTAGTAGCCAGCTTTCTTCAATATTTATTTCTTGTCGAATGCATCTATTTGTTCTTTTCTGTATCCAAGATATTCTTAGAACCCATCTATAATATTTATATTCAACGGCATTTATTCGCTGTTCAACTTGTTTAGTAAGTGTCCAGATCTCAAAGGCGTATGTTGCAACGGGAAGGATGCATGATCTTAAAAATCTAATTTGTGTACTTCTATCTGTTCCCCTCCATACTTTATTCAGTTGTGTTTTTTTTTCTTTTCTGAAGAGCAATAGATATTCGTCTTTTGATGTCTTTTATTGTGTCACCATTGTTGGTAATTAATGACCCAAGATATTTGAAATTTTCCACCACCTCCAATTTTTACTTATTAACATATATTTATTTCTCCATATTAGTTTTATCTGTATGCATTATCTTTGTTTTTGCTATGTTAAGACATACATTGTGATTTTCACTATTCTTATGTTTGGTTTAATTGCCTTTGATCCTGGTGCCATGAAAGTTTACTCGCCTTTTGTAATCTTGTTTAATTCATTAACTGTTCTTAATTTATCAACAACTTTGACAGCATGAGCTGCTTGTGTAACTTGACTTATTTTACAAGCTCTAATAGCATTAATTAAATCTAAATGTATCAAAATACATTCGTCTAGGATGTCGTATTCATACATTTTATTTGCTATAAATGAAGAAAAAAAAAAGCTTCTAATTACTTAAACATTTAATTTATACAGTTTAACTGAAAGAACGAAAACATCCATGAAACTTCAGAGATTCATACCCTTGATGATCTCTAGTCTTCTGACCGCTGACAGTCTGCAAGTACACAAGAAGAATGTAAAGCATCCTGTGCAATGCCATGTATTGGGTATATTGTTCTAGTGTTACATTTATAGAACGAAAGGCACTCGGTTAGTGATTTTGTAAATATCAAGACAGCCGCTTTCATTTCTCAGGAAACGTTCTAGTAAACATTTAACCAAAATTTGGCAAAATAGACCTGAGAGCCTAGAGCAACGTGTTATCCTTATAATTTCTTTGTAAAATTCTCAATTCTGTCATGGATATTCCTTAGTTTAAGGAGCATGTTTTTTTTTCAGTATTTGACAATGTAGCGTCAGTGATATATTTAGTTTATTGTTTACTTGCCCTTAGCTGTCTTTGATGCTTCTGTGGTCAGTTGAATGATATTACATTGTTAATCTTTTTATGATAAATCGGTCGCTTTTAGGTCTGAGTCATATATGACTGAGCTACTGTATGATAATAGTCGGTACTACCTGCTTTCTGTTAGCTCCGAATGTTGGACGGCGCACACCAAACCAGATGCCCCATATTGTGCCAACAGCTTCGGGTGGAGGAGCGCAATTGGGAGGGTGCAAGCCGTATCTTGATGAGAGAAAATGCTCCCTAAAGATTAAATGTCGTGGCAGGGCAGACCAGGCGCTAAACCGTGGTCGGCAACAGGTCTAGGTTCGCAGCTTCAGCGGGCGGACAGTTAGAGCATTATTTTACTGATCCTGTAATTTCTGTAGTTTGTTGTGTTCCAGGTAGACTGGTGTTAACTTTCCTCTGGAGTAACTAGGCAGGCCGAGAGATGAATCATGCTGCATGGGCACCAAATCGTCTCTACACTCAGTCCAGGCTTGGTGCTAAGGAGAGGTATATCATTCGCTACCCTCATGTGATGAATATGTTATGCCTTGTTAGAAGCACAATATAACAAACTATCGTCTGTCAAGACGGCAAGGTGCCAGTCGAAAATGCAGAATGGGTGCGAGGTTTTTGTGCCCACTGCTGCACATGATGTATATTTGTTTGCTTACAAGAACTATTGGTGTGTAATAAATACCACACTCCGAGGAAAGGCCAGGCGGACACATAATCAAACTATTATTGCTACCATCAGTAGTGGGACTAATCACTGGCTATTGAAG
The DNA here is from genome assembly GCA_014155875.1 of Cepaea nemoralis. Classification (NCBI taxonomy): domain Eukaryota; kingdom Metazoa; phylum Mollusca; class Gastropoda; order Stylommatophora; family Helicidae; genus Cepaea; species Cepaea nemoralis. The sequence goes on from JACEFZ010023961.1 coordinate 206,570, forward strand.
ATGAGAATAGAGCGTGTATTGGAATGCCCCAAGAGCTGTGATTTTGATTTTAAATCAACTCAACTCGATTCAACTCAACTCAACTAACGCAACTCTCAAATCGACTCAACTTAACTCGATTCATCTCGACCAAACTCAACGCAACTCAACTCGTCTCAACTCAACTCAAATCGACTCAACAAAGCTCAACTCAACTCGACTCAACTCAACTCAGCTCGACTCAACTCAATTTAACCCAGCTCAGCTCGATCCAACACAGCTAGACTCAACTCAACTCGACTCACCTCAACGATACAAACACTCCCCCATGATCTCAATGATACCAAACTTCCCCCTTGACCTTATTGATACCAAACTCTCTCCCCCCCCCCCCCGTCCCCCCCCCCCTCCGCCATTGACCTCAATGATACCAAACTTCCCCCTTGAACCCAATGATAGCAAACTTCCCTTAAGGCCCCAATGATACCAAACTTCCCCCTTGACCTCAGTGATACCAAACTTGTCCCTTGACCTCAATGATATCGACTTCATACACCTAGCTTACTCGTATAAGCGCAAAATAATAACAAACAGGACAGGCGTGCAGGTTGCACACGTTAAGATCCCACCACATTATAATGTCTTATCGCAATGTCCAACCTTCATACCATTATCTCATAGACATGTTTGTCTCTGGTCGAATCTGTCTAGAAAAGTTAAACCTGGAACAAATGTTTGCCTGGGAGCCTCGATAGCATAGTGGCTAGCCTGCCGACTCGCTGGTTCTAAGTTCAGATCTGCATGGAGATTTCTTAAATTGACCAGGGTTACTAGGTCGATCCAGACTAAAATGGGTAGCAGGAAATAGTTTGGGAAGCAAAGGCGACGAAGAAGAAGTTGAAGTAAAAAGAGAAAGAAAGAAAGAAAGAAAGAAAGAAAGAAAGAAAGAAAGAAAGAAAGAAAGAACAGAAGGAAGGGATGGAATCAGAAGGTAAGGAGGAAAGAAACAAGGAAAAACCGAAAGAGGGAAGGGAGATTGAAAGAAAGGTAGGAAAGAAGAAGAAGAAGAAGAAGAAGAAGAAGAAGAAGAAGAAGAAGAAGAAGAAGAAGAAGAAGAAGAAGAAGAAGAAGAAGAAGAAGAAGAAGAAGAAGAAGAAGAAGAATCGACAAAGCTGTTTATGTTGATGTTGATAATAAAATATACAAGTTTTGGTGAGCTCATGACCAAGAATAACTAAATAAATAGCCAAACCGGCTTGTCATATGGTACCCACAATACCTTATGTTTTCTGCATATTATGAAACAGCATATATTTGTTTTCCTGGTATGTCCCCATCTCTTGGACATACCGGAACTTATTCAATGTATATGCTCAGTATTTGAAACAAAGGAAACCGTTTTACAGAAAACTGCAAAATTATATATTTTAATTACATATTTAAAACACAGAATTTTGCATTTGCAGTAGTAAGTACGCAAATTGCAGGCATTTGGTTTAATTTACGTTCTAAACTAAGAAGTAGGTCACGGTGAAAACATTTCTATAGGGCTATGCCTGGGCATTATTATTTTTTTCTTTTAATTCCACAATTTTTCTTTTCCTTCAGGCACATTGACGATAATGGTTTTCATTTTCTGTAGCTAGCTCATTTATGGTATTCATGATAATTACAGAGGTACCGTGTCTTGGAAATCAGTTATGCCACGAAAAGTGTGATCGTATATTTGATTTTCCTTATGCTGTAGGGCTTTTCCTTGGCGAAGGTGTTAGGGGCGTAATTCATAATCACGCATACCTCGTTCGAAACACAGCTGCGGGCGATTTGGCAGCAAACCGAGTTGCGGAGTGTTGAATCAATGTACATTTGTCCGCAATAATCTAATATTTCTAACCAATAATTATCACATTTTCTAAAACGTCAAGTATAGATTATATAACGGCAATGAGTTGTGTTTAGTTGAGTTAAGTCAAGAACCGATATGACAGCACTCAAGGCATTCCCATGTGTTCCCCCATGCGTGCTGCATTGCACCTTGAGCCTATCCGCATTAGCTAGAAAAGTGTAGATATATTTCATACACACTGTTGGCGAGTCCGTTGTATATCCCCGAATCACTGCATAGTTTCATTGTGTTTATGCTCAAGTTTCACCAGTTGACTCTTTGAAACTGTGAGCAGTCACAGCCCACACTTAGTTACTGAGATGCTCAGATTTTGATAGAGTATGAACAACATTCTTTTCCCCATGTCCATTTCTGCCATAGTTGTAAGTGCACAAGCCAGTGTAAATTGTTAACAAATTGTTTACCCAAGCTTTGCGACTGTCTCCGTGTCCATTGCTGTCATAGTCGTCAGTGCACATGACAGTGTAAGTTTCTAACACATTGTTTACCCAAGATTTGCGACTGTTCTTTTTCATATGTGTGGAATGTGCTGCTCACTTTGGGGTCATCATTAGGAGGTTAAGCTGACAATGTCAGGTTCACGATCGAATAAAAATTGGTTCCTGCACTCGTCGTTCTCTACTAGAGGTACACACTGCCCACATAATCCTACCTGGGGCCTGCACTCGTCGTTCTCTACTAGAGGTACAGACTGCCCACATATTCCTACCGGCACCCAGGTCAACACACTGGGATGGTTCTAGCACGCCACAAAATCAGCACGTTCTTCCGACGAGATTTGAAATCCATAAACATATTTACTTTTATTTGTGTTTTTTAATCTAAGCTTATAGCTCCGTGGCAAAGGATTACGGACGCAATTTGCAAACCCGTTTACTGTGCTCGAAACACAGGTACAGGCGATTTGCTAGCAGACCGCCGTGCATTGGTTTTCATATAATGGTATAAGTGTCGATCGTTAAGAAAACAATGGCATCCTACTGAACGCAAACATGCCACGAAATCGTTGACTGCGACGTCTTGTAAAAGATATGCAACAAACTGTTATAGCTGAGCATCGTCTGACCCTATTGCTAGCAAATGCCATTCTAGTTTTTCACGTGGAGTTTTCTTCCTGTTAGCTCGCTTTGAACACAAGCGTAGTCCATACACGTGCTACTACTACTACTAGTTCACTGGACTGATGTTTGTGTGTGGATTGGCTTTCCCTATTATTTGTGTCATCGCCATCAGTCGAACCCACTTTGACTTCAGAGGTAGAGTAAACTTCGACTAACCGTCACCTATGTCACCACCACATTCTGTTATCCGTCACCGTCTAAATAAAATGCGTGAGTATCAACAAACAAATGGACATCTATAAAATTATTCATAGATTACTTTTACACTCTATAGTATAAAGCTGGAAGTGACTGCACTGTATGATAGTGGAAGTGATTAATCGTCTGTGGCGAAGGAGTTGAGCTTGATCTGGCACGCCACAAACTCTTCACTAACCAGTCGGTATTGTGTTGCATACTGGTCTCAGTCCTGACAGAGTAGCCTGTGTGTTCGAATGAATGTTTTGTTTCATAGTGCCCTGATCAGCATAACGTTACAATAGTGCTACTGTTCTGTATTTTAAAGCTGTGTTTTGATTTCGCCGTTTATAAATAGGCCTAACTAGTAAAGCCTAATCTCTTTGATTTGATTGTTCTGTAAAATTGTGTTAAAATCTCCGAAAAGTGGAAGCGTGTAGTGCAAGGTTTTAACCAGTTCATAAATAAACACACATAGTATTGTTTGGCACTCACGGAAAGAGAAGAAGGAAGTATATTAGAGGACGCACTAGACAACATACAATTTGAAAGATATACTATACGTGTGTGTACACTTTTTCCCGCAGCGAGGCGCCTTGGTCATTTGGAGGTGACAGGTTCGAATCCCGATTGGTAACAATAGCTTTCAATAGTATGTTGTCTAGTGCGTCCTCTAAACTCTAATTCCTCCTTCTCCGTCTATGAGCGCCAAACAATACTATGTGTGTTTGTTTGTGAACTGTCTTAGTGGCCTCAAAAGGCACCACCAACTGATATCCTGTATAATAGGTTTTAACCAGAAACTTGAAATTATCAAACTTGTTAATAAATTTGAAGCAGCCAATAGTATTGCTCAGATTTACGGTGTTGGAGGAGCAGCCAATGATATCAAACGTGATGCTGAAAAGATTGAACAACATGTGTCAAACATGCAAAGCACCGATGGAGTTTCGTAAAATTAAATAAAATATGTATTATTCCTTTTAAAGGATTTTATTTTCATTTTCGTCCCCAGCCTGCAGTGAAATCAAGTTATTGAACATATGTATTAAGATATTTCTGTTATCCGACTATTCTGTTATCCGTCACTGTCCTGGTCAGGGCGGTGACGGTTAATCGAAGTTCTACGGTACTTGTTATTTACGTCCCCAAGTTAAAGACGAGAAGTCAACATTTTAGTCCAACTGACCGGTGTAGGTGTTGAACCCGCTACCACGGCATCTGCACACCGGATATTTAAGAACGAGCGCTTTTATCCATCGGCCACGCTGACCTCCTCGGTGTCTTGTGTTTGTGAATAAATATGTCAAGCCTGAACAGGGTCTGGTCAGTGGAATGTCACAATTAGTGTCCAACTCAGTTTCAAGTTGCTGTTTTTGTCAAACTGATTTCTACAACCTAGATCATATGTGTCAAACTCAAGGCCCGCGGGCCATATCCGGCCCGCTGTACAATCATATCAGGCCATAGAGGTCTCAACCGTCGTACAAATATATTAGGCCAAAGAGAAAATTGTAGGCAAAAATAATTTTTTATGGTCACGATATAAAGTACAAATCAAATTCCTTAATTAGCAGCCTTCCGAATGATAGGCTACCTGAGAGCGTTCTGGCTCTCAGATCAGAATAAGCAAAAATAAATGTTGTGTAATGAGTTAGTGTTCGTCGTTATAGTTACATGGCAACGTTCAGATGCTCGTTTTGGATTGGCGCATAAAAAATGAAAGTAGTGTAATGCCCGGATATTACATCACCTTTTCCCGCAACGGCTTACCTGATATCAATCAAGCGTCTGTTGGTAGATGTACAATCTTTTAAAATCAAAACTAGCCTTTAAAATGGCCAAGAGAAAAGTTGATTCTGAAAACAGAGCCTTTAAAAGCCGCTGGGAGGCTGAATGTATGAAAAGTAATTTCGAGCTTTGTCGTAATCCATTTGCTATAGATGTAGAAACTGCACCTGTAAATTTGGAGATGGAGTTAATAGAGCTGCAGTGTAATGGGACACTAAAGGCAAAGTACGACAATGTGGGACCTGCACAGTTCACTCGTTTCATTCCTGAAGAGATGCCTCGGTTTCGTCCACACGCGGCTCAAACCTTGAACATGTTTGGTAGCACATATCTGTGTGAGCAGCTGTTTTCTGTGATGAAGATTAACAAAACACCACTCAGTAGTCGTCTCACTGACGAACACTTGCAGTCCATCATGAGAATCTCAATGACACACAACATTACTCTAAACATAAACGAACTTGTAGCCAAGAAAATATGACAAACATCGTGCTCTGACAAATTGACATAAGAGTGAAAATGTGTTTACCAATGATGTTTTATTATTAAAACTGTTTTTTCTGTGTTAACTTGATTTTAAAAATTTACTTTTCGGCTTATTGAATGTTTATCTTGCCCGGCCCGCAACCTTACGTGTGATTTGAATTGCGGGCCGCTGAGCGATTGAGTTTGAACCCACCCACCCACCCCTGCCCTAGATTCATTCTATTAACTACAATCATGTCGACAAGGGGCCCCGTGTGCCCAAGTCTTCTTGTAGTATAAGAGATTAGAGCGCTAGTATAAGAGAGAACAACCGTTAACCAAGGCTTCCACATAACAACAATTGAAAGACTTCAAAACATTTTTCTTGCAAGATAGAAGTACATCATGTTAGTTTCATATCCTTTATAGTACGTCGCAGTCAACCCCATAATGTTTTGACTGTGATTTCTTGGCAAGTTTACGTTCGGTAGTTTACCATTGCTTTCTGAACGACCGACACTCATGCCATGTTATGAAAATCATCTCACGTTAGTCTGCTACGAAAATACTCGCAGCTGTGTTTCGAATGCGTTATGCGGGATTACAAATTGCGTCCGTCACCCCTTCCCCAAGTGGTTTGGCCATATCCTTAGAATGCAACATCGGCAATTACCATCACTGGCCTTACATCAAAGATCATCTGCGACGAGACCACGAGGACGTCCAAAAAGAAAATGGATTGACGACATCAGAGACATTGTACAACCACACGGAATGACACTATCCAGTGCCGCCCACCGGGCGCTGGAACGCAAATTATTCCTCCCCACGACGCTTGACGGCTTATTGCGCTCAGTACACAGTTGCGGGCAATTTAGCAGCAGATCGTCTTGCATTTGTTTTTTTACGAAATGGTGTGGGTGCCGATGATTCAGAAATCAATGGCAAACTACTGAACGTAAACTTACCAAGAGATCACAAACAGCATTTAAAATACTGGGGTTAACTGCGACGTCCTGTACATGATATGCAAATAACTTTGTTTAAATTTGTTATTATGCTTCATCCTTTCCTGGTTGTTACTCCCACCCCATGGAGTGTAGACCCTCAATCAACTCGCCCCAAGCCCTCCGGTCTGTTGCCGCATCCTGCTTCTCTCTGCACGCCATTCCCTTACTTTCAATATCTATCTCTAATTCACTGGTTTATGTGTTTTGTCTCTAATTCACTTATTTGTGTAGTTTGTCTCTAATCTACTAGTTTGTGTGTTTTGTCTCTAATTCACTGGTTTGTGTGTTTGTCTCTAATTCACTGGTTTGTGTGTTGGTCTCTAATTCACTGGTTTGTGTGTTTGTCTCTAATTCACAGGTTTGTGTGTCTGTCTCTAATTCACTGGTTTGTGTGTTTGTCTCTAATTCACTGGTTTGTATGTTTTAGGTCTACTTCTATGTATATTGTTAACGGCGTTGTGGTGAAGGGGTTACGACGGCAATTCGCATGAGCTTCTACGCCCCTTCGTCTGGCATTATATTTCATTACCATCAAGTATTTAGTCCCTTGATTGTCATGAAGATATTTTTTTTGTTTCAGCTAGCTCGCTTTGAACTCAAGCGTAGTCCATACACACTGCTACTAGTAGCGTTAGACTTAATTTTGCGTGTCGATTATCTTTACCTATTAACAGTGCCCTCGCCATCAGGCAAACCCACTCCGACTTCAGAAGTACTTGAAATTTACGTCCCCAAGTCAAGGACAAATGGTGAAGATGTCAGAGCATTCTATGCCATAGCTGTCTGTCGTGTACCCGTCTCCTGAATTCCTTGTAGGTGCACATTGATAACCTGCCTTGTAGCGAAGGCCTTTCGAATGAAATTTATAATCCAGTATACCGCGTTCGAAACACAGCTGCGAGTGAATTTGGAAACAGACCGCCTTGGACATGTTTTAATACAATGGCATTCTTCTTCTTTTGTTAGCTTGAAATTTGTGTATAACTACAATATTGTCTCTTGTATGAATGTCACTGTCTTTTTTAGTTCACTACAGTTTATCTTTCAGTGTTGTTTCTCAAGGCCTGAAGGTTTGCCTAGATGAGTTGTATTTTGGGCAGTCTTGGAGTATGTGCTCTGCCGCCTGCGACGCCAATCCATATGTGCACATGGCTGTATTCGCCTATAAACAGTATGAGTGCCGGCTCTTTCAGAAAGCAATGGCAAACTACTGAACGTAAACTTGCCAAGAAGTCCCAAACAATTCAGGGATAGATTGTGACGTCCTGTAAAGAACATGAAAATAAGTAACTATGTCTTTTGTCTTGTGGGTTTGAGATAAATGACTTTATAATTACATTATTGACCTGTTTTCTCAATGAGTGTATTGTCCCAAGGTCAACGTCGTTTCCTCACCAAAGGATTCTCTTTCACTTGTTTAGCTCTCCGCATCAGCTCCGCATCCATGATTCTGTCATTCCACTCCTCCTATTCCTGCGTTGACACTGCTAATGAATGTTTGTAGTTTATTAGTACTTGCTTTAGTCTTTCCCTTTTGGTAGAATCTTGAAACTCGCTGGTGATGTGCTGGTGTACAGTTAGGGAAGAGAAAGGAAAAGAATGGTTGAAGGCTTACATTCGGCAATAAGCAGGGTGGCGGAAGTGGTGCATGGACAGAGGTGCCGTAATAAATCCAGACAAGTAATAGGCTGTGTGGTACTCGTTGGATAACTGGATCGTGAAGTCAGATGTCTTATGTATTATATTGAATAGACGATCTCTCGATATAGAGAGTAACTTAAAGTACTTGGGAATCACTATTAACAGATGTATGTCTTTTAAGGACCATGTTGAGGTTTGGTGGTTAAGGTTGAAAAGGGACTTAATGCATTGAGGGCGATGGCAGCAACCAGGGTAGAGCGTAGGATGCTTTATATGCTCTTTCAGCAGTTAATAATTTCAGTCACTATGGTTTGGGGTTGCTGACAGTATCAAAGCGCCAGCTAGAAATGGTGGAGAGCATTCAGAGTGTGGACATGCGGGTGATCGTGGGGTGCACAAAGGACACACCAATTATATGCAGGTATATCCTTGTGAGGTATATATGAGGTATATCCTTGCACTACCAACAACTGCCGACAGGGAAATGGTCCTTCAAGCCAAATGGTACCTGAGAGTCGCTGCAGACAGCGACACCCCTGCATGAAGTCATGGATATGGTCAATGGTCATAATCCGAGAAAAGACAGGTCCTTGATGGCACACACAGAAATATCTATATGCCAGGTGTGTGAAATAAAGAAATCAATGGTGAAAAATAGTGGGTAACAGTACCGGAATACATGTCGGACTGGCACAAGGTAATAGTAACGTTGGATCGCGAATGCAGAGAATGTGTAGCAAGCCGCACAGAGGCTGAGGTGCAACAACTGATCCTAGGCAATACACATCACGGTGACATAATGATCTACACCGATGGGTCATTGGTGATAAACTGACGTAGTGGCTGGGGGTTCAATGCGAAGGCTTATGGACGATGTTTGAAAGAGGAGAGTTCTGGCGTATGACACTACAACCTCCAGCATGAGAGTGGAGATGTAAGCAGTAACAGCAGCCTTCCAATGGTATGAGAATACCACTGCAACACACATTGTATTCATTACGGATTCACGGAATGTGATTAGTAAGGTGGAGAAAGGAATGTTACGTGTAGAATAGCTATTCTCGCTTCAGAGGTCACAGATTGTGAACATTGTTTGGATTGTCCGCCCTGATAATGCGGGAGTTATGGGGTGGGGGGGGGGGGGGGGGAAAGGGGGGAGAGGGGGGGGGGGGGGTTACAGGCTGATGGGTTGGCAGCGAGGCACATCTCGGTGGTAGATTATGGACAAGGGAGAGGTGGTCGGGCGTCTGTGGAACCGTATGGAGATAACAGTGGAACAGACTGATAACGCTTATTTTGAGACAATACTATGGCGCGGGATCGGCAGAGGTTCTGGACAAATCTCGAAACTGAGAGACAAGACCAGGGAAACTCATATACAAGAGCAAACACCGTACATATGCATCATATATAAAAGCAGACACCGTACATCTGGCTCATATACAAGAGTAGATACTCTACATCTAATTTACATACAAACATAGAGACCAATACTGCATTTCTGCGACATCTACACCAGGAGGGTGACAGACAAACTGTACATTTACTTCACATAAAAAAGCCAAGACAGAAGCTGTACACAGAAGTCATGTACACGAGTAGAGACAAACACTGTGTAACTACGCCACCTACAAGAGTAGTGACTACATATACGTCATTTGCGAGAGTTGGTACAGACTTCACATGGATATCACATAGAAATGTAGAAACAAGACGCAGTACAGCTACGACATTTGCAAGAGCAGGGACAGACACTGTACATCCATGTTTCATATATGTGTAACTAGACAAACTACACACCTAAAATATATATAAGAGTAGAGGTTGTACATCAACTTTACGTACAAGAGCAGAGACACATATCGCAATTCTGCGACACATACAACAGCAGAGATAGAAGCTGTACATCTAACATATACGTCATAAGAGGGGGCAGAGCGTGAAGCTGTACATCTACTTCACATACAAGAGTAGAGACAGACATTGTACAACTACGTTCAATCAATCAATTAATCATGTGCCATGCACAAAAATTAAGGCAGATAACACGTGAAATGCTTTTACATCTGTTCGCGGAGGTATTCATTACTGCACAGAATAGAAAATGGTATGACATAATAATTAACGTAGAGAACATATGGACTGCCTTCACATTTGTAAAAGTGGTTGTATTAAACTGCATGATGAGAAAAATGGCAAAACTGCTGGTTGTTGCACCCTCTGGTTTTTCCTCATGCAGTAATGTGTTTGCAACTGCTGGTTGTGTAGTGACTGCCGCTTCCATCGACTATGAGCTGTAATTTTAATGGCGGATTGTTGTGTTGGTAGTCTGGCAGCAACCATATGCATGCATGCCTGTGCCTTCTGTTTGTTTGTCGAGACTTCTGTCTGTTCCACTTTCAACATGGGACAGTGAGGAGCATTTTGTCTGATATTCAATGGCATAGGAACGGAGCATTATTGGATGACTGTTTGCCGTGAAATTGGATCCGCGAGTAAAGACTAACCAACCATTAACGCAGAGATTAGGGATCACCATATCATAATGAGAATCGCCGATAAGAGTGGGCGGTATTGTTTCGCCATTTTACGCGATCACTAGAGTCGTGGATCAGCTCTGTGTTCTTTTCTCGATCATACCAGGTGGCCAAGCCATCCAGGTATTTACTTCTCTGCCGTTCCCTTGTTATTTTCCCCTCAATCTTGCCAGTTGTCACCAAGTTCTCTAATTTATTTCTTCTCATAACGTATCCAAAAATTGTGACTATCTACGTCTAATTTCTCTAATCAGTTTACAGCGTTCATTTGTTTCTTGTATGACTTGTTCATTGGTTTTTCTGTCTGTCCATTGTATTCTTTGCACTTTCCACAGCCAATAGATGTTTTTTTTCTTCAGATTTTCTGCTCATTGTCCATGCTTCGCATCTATATAAAATTATAGGTTCTATGCAGCACTTCAGCACTCTTTTTCTCGTTGCAGTTTTATTGGTCAGCATGTTTTCTGTCTTGCAAAAGGCTGCCTTCACCATGGGTATTCTTGTTCTAATTTCTTCAAGGCATCTCCTATCAAATAGTGTGACTGTTCCCAGATCGTTGAACTGATTCATTTGTAAAAGAATATCCATATTTACTCGTGTATTACATTGTGGTGTTTCTTTCTTACCAGTGACGACCATAATGTGAGTGTCTTCTTACAATTTAATTCTTACACTAGCTGTTCAGTGTGTGCAACAACCGCATCTACAAAATATTGCAGATCTTGCTCATTTTCTGCAATCAAAACTCTATCATCCGCAAATCTAATTTTATTATTTGTATTAGGATTCTTAGCAAAATTCTCGCTGTTATACTAACTGTTCGATGTTGATAACATTTCAAGGCTGCTGAATTCTTTTTGATTGCAATACATATAGAATTACATAACTCAAGAGGTATATCTCGGTATCTTCTTCTTCTTCTTCTTCGTTCATCCGGAGTTTTTTTTTCGGATGTGATTGCGTTGTGCCTGTTTACAGCAGAGCTGCGTTCTTGCGCCGTTAGGCCGACACATCCGACTTCTGCGGGCATTTGTTGACCGGGTTAACCTTCCCGGATATCTCCGGTATTATATATATACACACACACACACACACACACGCACGCACACGCACACACACACACACACACACACACACACACACACACACACTCGAGTCCACTTAAGTCGAACTCGGATAACTAGAATTTCGCTTAAGTCGACGTTGTTGGCTTGGTCCCGGCCAAGATCCTTCTTTATCTTTGTATAAAAATTCCTGATAAGTCGAATTTGGTTAACTCGAATTTTCGTATTATTCGAACATAAAAATGAATTACCGACTATATAAATGTTCACATTTAAGTCGAACTGTTCATTTAACCCCCCCCCCCCCCCCACCGCTCCTCCCCCCCCCCCCCCAAAAGAAAAAGACAAAAAAAGAAAATAAATTGTTTCGCGAAGGAATGTGTATTTTTAGTCAGCCCGGAGAACAATCTGGCACATAATATGTTGCTACATGCCAACAATGGCTGCTAGTGAACGAAAGCTTAAAACTTTGACTTTAAAAAGAAAGATTGAGCTGTTGGAAGAGGTTGAACATAGTGGGAAAAAGAAAGTGGATATAGCTAGAGAATTTTGTATTCCAACATCGACACTTTCCGACATTTTAAAGCATAAAGACCGCTACAAACAATTGTTTTTCGAATTTCAAATCGACAGTGATAGGCAGAGAGCTAGAAAACTGCTGCGTTCGATTTTGTTAATGCTGCCCTTTTAAAATGGCTTCACTGTGATTAGATTGGCAAATGTACCAGTAAATGGGCCTTATTGCGAAAGCAGAAGAATTTGCACGTCTTGGGGGTCAGACAGGCTGGAATTGTAGTGCTGGCTGGTTTGATCGTTTCAAAAACGACACTGCATCACATACAAGAATGTGTGTGACTCACTCATGGATAGAAGACGTGTTCAGACCTGCTTTAGCTATATATAATTCTGTGGATGTATTTAATGCCGATGAAACTGGATTATTTTGGAGATTGCTACCTATTAAAACAGTTTGTTTCAAAAATGAAAAGTGTCATGGGGGGAAAAATCAAAATAAAGAATAACAGTGGTTGTGTGTTCCAATATGGATGGTAGTGAAAAATGGCCTTTATTTGTGATTGGAAAATTTAAAAATCCTTGTTGATTCAAAGGCCTGATAACATTGTGTGTGAATTACAGAGCCAATTCAAAGGCATTGATAACATCAGAACTGTTCAATGAGTGGCTACAAGAATTTGATTAGTCAATGGTGTGTAAACAAAGAAAAGTTCTTTTAATTGTTGACAATTGTTCAGCCCACACAAAAATTAACAATCTGAAGGCAACATAGCTTTTGTTTCTGCCACCTAATGTCACATCAACACTTCAGCCTTGTGATCAAGGTATCATTTAAAATCTGAAAGTTCTTTATAGATCCACAATGTTGTCAAAACGTGTGGGTCATATGGATGCTGACCTCATTTGTGATGATTTCAAGATAACCCTTCTTGATGCTATTCTTATGTTAAAATCTTCATGGGAGTTTTACCAGCAACTATTGCAAACTGCTTTAGACAGGCTGGCTTCTTACCAGCAGTAGATGTCTCTGTAAATGAGAATTCCACACCATCAGCGAGCAGTGAGAGCAATGTTACTGACATTTCAGTGGAGCCATTACTTGCTAGATTGTATAAAGAGCTCAAGATTGATCCAGAGGAGTTTGTGAACATTGACAATGATGTTTCTACTAGTGCCACTCTTTCAAGCACTGACATTATAGGGCTATGTATGCCAGTCATTCAACCAACAGACCCTTCCAGCCCTGACTCTGATGATGAGGATGACTGTGGGTTGCAAGCACAACCTGTATCGCAGTCAGATATTTTGGCATCAATTGACAAAATTGACATTTGCATGATGTAGAATGGATGTTCAGATGATGCAGTCTCACCATTTTGTGCCTTTAAACAGGCAATGGGAAGAATTTTTCACAAGTCAAGAAGCAAAGCAAAATCACAGACTTTTTCTTTAATTAATTTGGAAATTTTCACAATTAAACATTTCAACATTTCTGATATTGTATTGCTATTTATTTGTTCACTACCCGTGTTTCCTAAGTGGTACAATCATTTTCCTCAATGCTACTATATGGTACAGAAGTCATAGAAATAGAAGACAGAAGTAGAGATTACAGGACACACTAGATAACAAAATATTCAAAGCTATTGTTACCGACCAGGATTCGAACCTGTCAACTCCTAATGATGACAACTCATGACAAATTCGTAAATGTTTTCCTGCAGCTAGACGTCGTTGTTATTTGGAGGTGACAGACTCGAATTCCTGTCGGTAACTATAGCTTTCAACATTTATGTTGTCTAGTGAGTCCTCTGGTCTAGGACTCTTTCTCTTACTTCTACGATCGCCAAAAATACTTTTGTTTACGTAGGATAGATGTTACCTGTTAAGGGACAAAGGTGTATTAATATTAAAGAGCAGAAGAAGGAGAAGGAGGCGAAGGGGAAAGGGAACAGAAGAGAAGGACTACTAAGAGTAGGTGAATGAGTAGGAGATGAAGAAGAATAAGCATATTACACATAATTGCACAGAAGGCTGCCATGCTGAAATACTGTTATACTACTGTTTCTGCAGTTTACGAGTTGTGAAGAGCTGATGGAAGGTTTCCCTGTACCTGGTGCTCATAGTGTAGTACAGCAACATGTTCACGCTGGAATTTATAGCATTGCAGACAGTTGCAAACGACCAGACAGCATAGAAAGAATTCTTTAACTTCCCTACTAGGATAAATTCGGGTTCGAACAACGTTACCAAGGAAAACATAGCTCCCGGGGTGTAACAGGCGATAAGAATAGCAGCTATTACCACGACCATCTTCGCTGTCTTCTTGTCCCGCAGAGATCTGGCCTCAGAATTCGCGTTGTTCCCATGGTTATGCCAGTTAGATTTTTGTCCAAGGTGAATGGCAAGGAAAGTGGTCAGTATTATGACCGCTACAAACGACAACATTCCTGATATTGAGGTCATTGTATGAACCAAACCTGCAAATATATTATTAACATTGTCTGAAACACAAGTCCATATAAGGTCTTGTTTCTTTCGGGAACAAATTTCCAGTCTAAATATGCTGTACAGTAGTTAGGGAGAAGTGTCATCAGATTGATAGAAAAAATGGTGATCATGCCAATTGTGGTTTTCCTTACCGATACAATCTGTTTGACTTTCAGAGGTAAAGCGACGCTCAGGCATCTCTCTGCCGTGATGTAAACAGTTATCCAGCTAGTGACTCTACCAAAACAGACATGTAACCAGCCTCCTGTCAGATAAGGAAGTTCTACGGGAACAAAAGGAACCGCGTCTGTTTCCATATAGGGATTCAAACAGATATTACTCCATTCTAAGGTTAAAAGACACAACATATCGGACAATGCTAGCGCAAAGAAACTAATGTTGGCAGTTGTGAATCCTTGTTTGTGAAACACGATCATGTTTATGATGTTGCTGAAGATTCCGAACAGACCAATTAAGGAACTTAACGTGCAATAGTTGACCAATCGGAAAATGTTGCTCTGTTCAGTAGTGATCGTGTCCATTGTTATTGAATATTTCGTCTTGTTCATCTCTTGAACTTGCAGCAGCCTGCTTCAGTAGTCATGGGCGAATTTCTTAAAGCGATGAGCAGAAGTTTTCTTCATGAAAATGTACAAACATTCAAAACATTGATAAAGCGATATTGTAAATAAATGACACTATCTATAACAAAGCACAGCAAACAGTGGTTTTGAAAACACCTTGGAAATAGTTTGGTGTCTACTTTGTGAAGATTGTTTAATTCATTATTCTTTTTCTACACTGTATGCCTCCATAAGAACATAATCCTCATTAAACTCACATTATACCATTTTATCTTTAGTTATCTGGTACATTTAGCCCTTCTTCCTCTTCTTGTTCTTGTTCTTGTTCTTATATATCTGAAAATACCCCAGAGTATCTTCTACCGCTAATTCAATCTAATGCAATGAACAGTAAGCGCTTAAATTTAGTACAGGTTTCTAAGCCTAGATTGGACTTATACAAAGTATTTTTCGCATATTCTGGTGCTCACTTGTGGAATAGCCTTCCACCAGATCTGAAAACTCCAATGAGTCCCTGCACATTCAACCGAAATCTCTTTCAATACTTCCTTCATACTGACTATATGCCTCCATAAGTCACCTACTGGTATCATTTTTTCACCATCATTTTTTTCACTATCATTCTTCACTGTATGTGTGTGAGAGAGAGA